>VKOC01000001.1:43029378-43099865 GCA_009364415.1 Spea multiplicata
AAAAGAGGTCAATTTGCTGCATATTTAATGCTGTTTTAGAAATACATTTTGATTCAAAAACTGGTACTTAAATCAAGAAAAAAATGAAAGAGTTGATGAAAGCTGTAGTTTTTCATGGCATAGTGTATTTTGAGCTCAACTAATTTCCTTTTAATGGGAAATTGTATCCTAACTCGTACAATAAAAAGGTAGGAATAAGACATTTTACTATGATTGCGATTTTTGCGCTCTTACAATTTCTCTTTTACATACCTTACTAATAAAATCAGTAACCGGCTTCTGCATATTCACTAAAAACTATTTGAGCAAATGTTTCTTTTGGGCCATTTCCTGCCATTTCAGGTTCAGACGAAATTCGGAGGGCTTTTTTTAATTGGTAAATCAAATTTATTTTTAACTCACTCATGCTCTGTCTCCCTACCTTCTCTGTGTCTCCACAGCTCCAGTTCTCCTTTTTTTGTTCTCCTGTTCATTTCCCTGGCCTCCTGAAGCACTTCCACATCAGGACGGGGCCTCTGTAAGCACCACAGGGACAATCTCTCCTGATGTGGAGTTGCTTCAAGAGGCCAGATTAATGCAGACAAATCCATAGAGAAAAAAAGTGCAGAAATACTCTATAATGAGTAAATCGGTGATGGTTGTCTCATCAAAAGAAAGAAATGAATAGGTTGCAGAGGTTTCACTATGATGAGCAGATCCACTCCAATTCTTCCCATTGTAACTGCATAACCAGAATTAAGTGTGTATACCAAATTTTATGGAGTGAATTCCATGTGAACTTGACGCTTATATTAGTTAAAGGGGCACTCCAGCCATCCCATGCAGTTTAATGCAAACTAAAGTGATCACTTTAAATTTCCATGTAGCTCCTGCTATAAACACATGGCAGGACTCTTGTTTGGCCACAGAGGAGGCATCTTGCTGCAGCACTGGTTCTTCATAAATAAGTACTTTTTATTTCCTTAACATTTTAATGAATTCATATTTAATTACCTACAAAGTAGTTTAATGTGTGTTCTTCTTTGGTGAGGCTGCCTATCATATTTAACTTACCCTATAATATCTTGGATGAAAACGGGATGTTGGTAAATGTTATACGGGCAGAGCATAATTAGAGGAAGGTACTTAAAAGTTTTTTTTAAAAAATTGAGCTATTACTTTTGGACTCTCGTGCTGCTGGTCAAATCCCCGTTTCTCTCATTATAATATGTATGTGGTACAGAAGCTGAAGGGACAGAGCAATTGTGTGTCAAACAGGGAGTTCTGTTCCTGAATTACATACTGTTCTAGACTAAAATTTGTATGAGCCTGCTTTTTTATCTATTATCTAAACAAAAAACGATATCTATATCAAAAAAAGCACTTATAATTTTTAACTGGAAAATACATGCATTGCAACATGATATCCTGTCCTTACATCAATCAACGTAGGTTTGATGAGAAAAAAGTGTGACTGAAAACCCCTCCACTAATAATTAAGAATAGCAGACATTCTTAAACATCTACATCCACCAGACAAGCCAGAAGACTGTTTTTCCCACAGAAATCTCGTAGTGCTACCACCAGTGCAAGGGATTCTGGGTATGCATATGCCTCCCATGCTCTGTAGCATGCAATCACGACCACCACCTCAACACAAAAAAAAAACATAAAAAAAACAGTCAGAGTCAGTGCTGTCTTCACCCCTTCTGACCCTAGCGTTACTCCGCCAGAACCCTCCTTGCGCCGCATTTGCAGAGCAGGGGTGGAGCATAATACTATGGAGATTGCATAATAAAAGAATAGTGGGGGTCCAGTGATTAACCCGAAATGGACATGCAAGTAGGGACGAATACTGGTAGATTTACCAGAAGGCCATCTCCCCTGGTTCCAGTCTTGAGCCATCTACTTATATAAAATAGATTTGTCATGGCCACACGTATTACTCCCACTGTGCATATGCCAGTCAGTGCCTCACCCAATAGTGCCAGTCATTGCCTCACCCACTGTTATTGCTTTGCAGAAGTGCAAGGCAATAACAGACTGGAGGTGAGGTGAGGTGAGGGCATGTGAGAGAGAGAGAGTATGTGTGTATGCTAGAATGAGAATGTATGCATAAGTGTGTGAATGTGTTAAGTGTATGTGAGCATGAATGTGTACTTGTGTAGCCGTTTGTGTGTGTTAACATGGATGTGTAAGTGGGGGGCAAAGATGGCACTGACAAGATGTTTGGGGACACCTTTTCCCCACCTCTCATCTTTCTGATTATGTCATCCATTTCTTTCCATCTTTCTTCTTTCGCATTATCTCCCTCAACTTTGTACGCAATCTGTAGTGGCATTATGTGGGATACAATTGCTGTAAAGTAGTTTGTAGTATGTATGTATGTATGTATGTATGTATATATATCCATATATTTTACTATTTGGTTTGACATATATGGGGGAATTGATACATGCTATGCTATGGAGCTTAGACTAGTAATAAATCTGGTATGAAGCCCAGACAGGAACATTTTATTATGTGGTGTAAGACATAAATTTACACCATTCATATTTTTTTACCCTTAAGGACAATGGGCAGTCACTAAACGCATTGAAAACAATGCATTTTGAGCCCGTACATGTACGAGCTTTCTCATTAAGGGGTTAATATTGGTTAGATTTAGGTAACAACCTTATCTTTTTTTTGGATATTATTTATATATATTTGACTTCAGCCTGAAATATCTGTTTATTCAGTATAATATTAACCATTTTTAATTTGGGTCACAATATTGATCACTCCAAATGTTTTCATTGTTTGTTTTTAAAGGCGTGTCATAAATATTAACCCCTTCGTGACAATGGCTGATTTTATTTTTTGTACACTTCGTGACATTTCTGCTCTGCTTGTGTTTAGCTGTAATTTTCTTCTTTCCCGAAGAACCCACACTAGTTATATATTGCTTTTTTTCAGGACAAGAAGGGCTTTCTTTAGATGTCATTTTTTTGATTGAGTTATCATTATATTACAAAAAAAATATAACAATACCGCGTGAAAAGTTCAGAAAAGGGACTTCAGAACTTTAACTTGAAAAATCTTTTATCATCTATAATATCTAATGAAAAATTGTTTAAATTTATGTTCTTACTGTTGGTCCTAGAGTTTAGAAAGTAACCAATTGCTTTTTATGGGGGTTTTTTTGCACGTTATGGGACAGGTAGTGTTTTGCTATTTGCTATTTTGGGTATCTTTGAAGCTGGCCAATGCAATTTACCCAATTAAACCATATATCTTTGAAGACTAGACACCCCAGGGTATTTTTAATCCTAGTGTTTTAACTCTTTCCATGCACTTATTCTACCACCAGTCTTTGTCAAACTTTGTGGTAGTAATTTTTTACATTTTACTTCATGTATGAATTAAAATATATCTAAACCTCAAACTACAAGTTGTCAGAAAGCAAACTAAATTATATAATATTGTGTAGCTAAAAATATTATGTATTATTTTTAATCTGCAAGTAATACGTTTTTAAGTAATTTTTTAATGCACTTTGCCTTGATTAGTATTTCATTAGTAAACTGATTGCAACAAATTGTAATTGTTATCCTAGATTGTTTTTTTTTTTTTACTAGCAATGTATTAATACTTACTTGCTTTATGTTAGGATTTCTAGCTACTAAAGGACAGTGACATAACACGTTCAAAGATTATAGACTAAAACCAAAACCAAAGTTAAATTCTAGAGCAGTTGAAACCATTTGAATGTTTTGTATAAACATTTTGAAAGTGATAAATATTGACAACATTTTGCTTTAGATTTGCACCCAGAATGGCACAATGTTTTATATGAAACCCCTAAGGGAAAGTACCATGTTTGTCTGTATATGTTGTATGTTTACTTTTGAAATTGGTCATATATGAGTAAAACCATACAAAAATAAAACGTACCTTGGAACATTGAAATGGCAATAAATACCGACTCCACATTTACATTATAGAAGGCACCATTCCAAAAATTGAAAATGGGAATTTTTAATGCAGTGTTCATTATATGTCCTATTCAGCAGAGTTCATATTATGTAATGCACCAAGGGCACTGAGATAAATGTTGCTTACTCATATCCAAAACATACTGACAGCTTTATGAAAAGTTTTGTCCCCATACTATAACATTCTTTTATATCTGTAGGAAGTATTACAGTACATCTGTTCTTGGCTACTTTTCCTAGCAAATCCCAAAGGCACTTGTTACAAACTGAATCAGTTATCAGCTAGTTAGGCTGGCATTTTCCAATGTTATTGCATGAATACTGATAGAAGGACCATGCATTATTCAGTGAGAATTGCAGACGAAAATGAGCAACACAGAACACAGAACAGTAGTGGCAGTAAGGGTATAATTAGAGAGCTGTCACTTGTCCCTGTCAGTATTCCATGTCTCAAAACATCGAGGGGAAAAATGTAAGATCATTTTGGAGACTCTGCTCTTAAAGTGCAGCTACTAGTCTACAATACAAATATAAGGAGTGCTGCATTTTTATCATGGATTGCAGTAAAGATCTCTCGCTGGCTGTACAGAAAGAAAATCACATCACTTCAGTAAATATTAATTTCAGAGAACTCTTTAAGATATTTAGCATATTGTTTAAAGTCAGGGTTATATAATATATAAATTATGTCCTCATTATATCCTTATATTGGTATAATATTATTAAATATATATGTTACTACAATGCCTGCCTATAATATTGTAATAATATATCATTTGATGAATGATTTAATTGCCTGCTAAATAGGTTGTATGCAACATACAATATTGAGATCATTAGATATATGACATATATTGCATACAAAATATTTATCCTGCGAGAAAGGAAGCAAATATTAATGAAGTATGGTTTATGCAGATAGGGTACAGGTATGTATAGTATACACTAAAGTACAATGAGTCCCAACTAATGTTAAGAGGTGTTTTTCCATTGTTTTTAAAAACATGAAAAACTACTAAAATAAAAGGAAACAGAACATTTCCAAAAACATTACCAAAAATGAGTGTGGGTACTATGACCTTAAAATAGTAGGTTTCAAATGCCATAAAAAGTGTAATACTCTTCTCAAATCACACAAGTAGTGAACCAACACTGCACAAAATAACAGTCTTAAATAAAACATAAAAATTGCCTGCTAAATAGGTTGTATGCAACATACAATATTGAGATCATTAGATATATGACATATATTGCATACAAAATATTTATCCTGCGAGAAAGGAAGCAAATATTAATGAAGTATGGTTTATGCAGATAGGGTACAGGTATATATAGTATACACTAAAGTACAATGAGTCCCAACTAATGTTAAGAGGTGTTTTTCCATTGTTTTTAAAAACATGAAAAACTACTAAAATAAAAGGAAACAGAACATTTCCAAAAACATTACCAAAAATGAGTGTGGGTACTATGACCTTAAAATAGTAGGTTTCAAATGCCATAAAAAGTGTAATACTCTTCTCAAATCACACAAGTAGTGAACCAACACTGCACAAAATAACAGTCTTAAATAAAACATAAAAACCCTTCATGCTGATGGCATGCGTGACGCAGCGCTTTTCTGACTGACCATACCTTTAGTGCTTCCTTCACTGGAACTTGTTCCTCTCCCCTATCAGTATCTGTTGGTGTTCCTCAGGGCTCACTTCTTGGGCCTCTACTCATGTTGAGCTACACCTGTTTCCTTGGGCAGCTCATATCTTCCTTTGGCTTCCAATACCACCAATATACAGACCTAATGTACATTTTCCCTCCTGACCTTTCAAAATCTTTTCTAACTTGCCTCACAACAGTCTTTCTGGATTTACATCATAGATTTCCTGAAGCTTAACATCTCAAAGACTGCGCTTATAGTTATCCCACCATCCCCTCTGTCCACAATTCCATGAAATCTCTATTATTGTTGACAACTCCAACATTCCAACCAGCTGACCAGGTTTGCTGCTTTTGTGTCACACTAGACTCTGATCTCTCCTTCATCCCTCACATCCAGTCGAATCCTGAGATGCCTTCACCTGAAAAACATCTCAGGATTCGATTATACCTCACACAAGAAATAAAGAAAATATTAATCCACTCCCTTGTGATATCCCGTCTGAATTAACTAACTGGTCTTCCCCTCTCCTGTCTTTCACCGCTCCAATCAGTCCTCAACACTGCAGCTAGACTAATCTTTTTTTGTCACCATTTCTCATCTGCTACTTCACTTCACTGTGCCAATAACTCCTTTGGTTCCTTAAACCCTCCAGAATGGGCCCAAAGTGTCAATATTTTGTGTGGCCACCATTTTTTTACTCCTCACCTGGTTGCCGCCACACATGCTTGACACCATCTGAACCAAATACGTTTATCTTGGTCTCATCGGACCACAGGATATGATTCCAGTAATCCATGTCCTTATTTATTAGAAAGAAATAATTGGCCAACTAATCGATTATGAAAATAATCGTTAGCTGCAGCCCTAGATCCTCAGAGAGTTCTTTGCCATGAGGTGCCATGTTGAACTTCCTGTGACCAGTATGATAGAGTGTGAGGGTGATAACACCAAATTTAACGCACCTGCTCCCCATTCACACCTGAGACCTTGTAACACTAACGAGTCACAAGACACCGGGGAGGGAAAATGGCTAATTGGGCCCAATTTGGACATTTTCACTTTAGACATTAATGGCTGTGTGTTGAGTTATTTTGAAGGGACAGCAAATTTACACTCTTATACAGGCTGTACACTTACTACTTTACATTTTAGTAGTCACATGATTTCTTCAGTCACATGAAAAGATATAATAACATATTTACAAAAATTTAAACGGTGTACTCACTTTTGTGAGATACTGTAAATGTCACAAAAATAAATGTATAGGGATAAAACAATTAACATAATATAAAAATAAAGCTGATCCCAATAAACAAATATAATACAAAATAAAAATGAATATTAACTAAAAAC
Organism: Spea multiplicata; assembly: GCA_009364415.1. Lineage (NCBI taxonomy): Eukaryota > Metazoa > Chordata > Amphibia > Anura > Pelobatidae > Spea > Spea multiplicata. Next base: position 43,036,345 of record VKOC01000001.1, read on the forward strand.
TTCTTCATATCCTTAATAAAATTAATTTTAAAATTTTTATTAAAACAAGACCTCAAAACCTACTGTTTATTAAAGCAACATACTCCAAAAATTAAAAGTGTATCTACAAAACAGTTTTAGCATATAGTATAAAAATTAACAATCTCAAATCAAATAAGAGGACTCTTTAAAGTTAAAAGTAAGCATTGTTGTAGAGAATAAAATACATTGTCTTGTGACACTATTAAAAGTCATGTGCTCACATCCACAATAAAAAACATCCACAATAAAAATAAGGGGCAGCAAAAAGAATAAAGTGCCCTAAAGCAGTTTAAGGCAAATGAAAAAGTTCAAAATCACGGAGGATCAGGGTATTCAAATTAAAGATCTATCTCATTTAACTTGTCTTTAGTTTAACCATTACATTATCACCACTCTAATGTGCATTAACCTTCTAAATCCACATGAATTTGAGTTCATGGGGTTTACTGTGATGTACTTCAGTAAAGTGCACAGGGACACTGTGATGTTCTACTATTTGTACATGAGGTTGACTTGAAGTGTGGCCAAATTATTGCTTGCCACATGTACATTGTAATAAATATACCACAGTTTTAAAATAACATGTTACTGTCTCTAAAATAATACGTTTTACCACTTCCATTACATGGTTCAAAAGTAAGTATGTGTCTTTCCTGACCAAAGTGGAGATGATTGACCATAATGCACAGCAGCACCTTTTGCAAACACCATACACAGCATATCAGCACAAATACCTCATATCAACTGTCAAGCATGGTGGTGGAGAGATCATGATTTAGGCTTGTTTTGCAGCCATAGGGCCTGGGAACCTTGCAGTCATTGCTGAAATTGGATGCAACAGGACAATAATCCCAAACACACCAGCACATCTAGAAAAGAATGGCTGAAAAGAAAAGAAACAAGGTGTTGCAATGGCCCAGTCAAAGTCCAGACCTCAGCCCAATTGAAATGCTGTGGTGGGACCATAAGAGAGCTGTGCATAAACAAATGCCCACAAACCTCAATGAACTGAAGCAAGGTTATAAAGAAGAGTGAGCCAAAATTCCTCCACTGTGTGAGAGACACATGGCTTCTCTATTTTGGCTTTATTTTTGTTGAATAAATCACAACACTGTGTAATATGTCATGTGTTGGTCATCTGAGGTTGTATTTGCCTAATTTTTAGACCTGCTAAGGAACACATGATTGTTATTATGTCCTGATATGTAAAATCTTGATGCAAGCTACTAAATTAAAAACCAAAAAACACAACATGCACAAAAATACATGAAACCAAATTGAAATAGTCCTTTAACCAGGGCTATTTTTCTTATGTTAAGACAACACTATATATAGCAAAAGTAATGGCAACAAGTATCTTATACGTCCATTGAGAAAACAATATTGTCCCAACAAAGGGTGCATTTACATGCTAACACAGTATTAACTAAAACCAAATGTCTCCTGTCTATATATGTTGGCAGTCTAATTTAACTTGACTACAAAAGCAATTATGTTTCAATAGGGCATCACCATTTTTTCATGGTAAATTAAAGACATACATGATCCTTGTTGCTAATGTCAAAAATTTGTAAACTGCTTGGCATAACACTGAATTTCCACAATATATCACTCTTGCTGCATAAAGGTTTAAAAATAAAAAAATCTACACGTTGGGTTCAAAAGGGTAAATTATCATAGTTTAAAATTACTGTATCTGTAATCTCCCAATAAGGATTGCCATGTGTCTCCTGCAAAACGGATGAAACTATACATAAATGAAAACTGTACAGATCGGTCTGCAAATTCTTAAAAAACTGACAAAGCAAAACATGTACAGTATCTTACCAACATGCTAAAATATATATTGTGTATAAGCAATGTAAGCAATATATAGGTTTGCATGGAACAGTAGCATTTGAATGCTAACGCTAGTTGGTGTTTATAAATGACTGCTGCCTTTTCCTGTCCGCCCCTTTTACTTTACTTTCTCCTTCCAAAGGATCATTTTTCAGACAGCAATAGTTTTGTACACTGCAGTCAGACTGTTTAGTCTGGATTTGGTGACCCTGACAGTTAGAGAATGTGCTCTCCAATTTCTCTTTGTGTGCAATCACCATCCCTTATGTGAATATAAAAATACACTTATGTTGCTTTAGAGTAAAATTAAAAATTATGCATTTTAACTGTTTCTGATAGGAAATTACATTGTAGTTTAGTCCCTGCGCTGCAACTGTAGTTGCATGTTGTTACCCAATAAAAAAATATAAATATAAAATCTAGATTGTAAGATTATCTGAACAATAATTTAACCTTTTTGTTATGTCATGTTGACCCATTGTAGAGCAGTGTGTAATATGATGGGTGTGAAGGAAAGCAGGACTCCAAGGTTTAAACCCTGGCCTTCCTCTCTGGTCCTCTTCCAGGGTCCAGGGAAGCTCTGCTGTTGCCTGCTGCCGTGTGTAAGTAATGTAGCACTTTATCTTGCACAGATTAAAGGAGGGCATTAAAGCAGGCTGGCAAGCAATAAACAGCATGGAATTATATTAGGGGGTAAGAATAAGACAGTCAATGGGAAAGGGTCTGTTCTTTAAATGGTGGCCCCTTATCTTCACCCATGTTGTATCATAAGGAATGGCGATCATTTTAAGCTTTTTTTTTTTTTTTTACTTTGGAAGCCCGAGGTGTCGTGCTTCTCTTTGTGTGCTCCGTGAATCCGTGAGAGATTGCAGCGAAGCCCAGATCCATTGATAAACTGTTTGCTCGGCAACCCCCCATGGGAAATGCCAGAGCCTTTCCTCCCCATCCCGGCCAGAAGGCCTGCAGGAGGGTCGGATCTTCATGGTTCCCTCCGAAGAGGATAACCACTGTAAGGAAAAAGGGTGGGCAGCCACAAGACTTCCCCCACGTCTCCCAACAAACGACTGGAAACCAGTCCTCACTGCAGTGCAGTGCTCCAAAACGTCAAACTAAAAACGTGTCCAAAAGAAAAACGTGCTTAGGCCGTGATCAAAAGTCTGTGATCCATCCTAATTGATCCATCCTAATTGACTTGAGGATGCATTTTTCCCTTCCACCACAAAAATGACCCTAGCTGGTTCAATTTCAGAAGAATTCATGATAAATGTGTCTGTGGGGCATGGAGCTACAAAAATATACTCCCATCCATGTCTGAGGCCTCTAGTATTTATGGAAGGATGCCTACAGCCACCTGTGTCTATTTAAGGTGACTACTACTAAATTCTACAACCTGCACACTGCCTGGTAATGTGGGGAGTAAGTTAGGAGGATGCTGGTAGAGTGAACTAATAGCCTTTGGGTAAATGTCAAGTGGGTTGGTGCCCAATTGCACCTCCTATATACCTTTATTGCTGTTTGTGTAGCAGATCCTGCCCTTTGTTGTGTGCCTGCAGACTGGATACCCAAAGCAGAACACTACAAAAATGAAAGAGCGTAATATGTGGCTACGTGGACCAAGCAGGTGGTAGCATGTCTGCCTTAAGAGTGCCAAGACCACTTTTAATCACTGGTCTGTCTCTGCATGCCAATGTATATTTATGAAGTTGATAGCTAAGTGCAGTTATGTTGGGGGAAAGGAAGTACATTTTTCCAGCTTAAGCAAGTGATATAATGATTACTTTGCACAGGTCTAGTGATAATTGCAGATATCATTAGTGTCAGCTCCAATGTGACCATAAGGTGCCCCCTAAAACCTGGGAGGCCTATGCAACACAAAAACTAAAGGGTCCTGTGATATGTCCCTTCTCCTTCTTTGGGACTACTTATCCATCTGATCTGATGAATAGGAATGGAGATGGTGGCTGAAGTGACCCTTTAACAACATGAACAAAATGTATGACTAATTTATGTCTTTTTCCACAAGGATTGCTGTTTAATTACCTCCAGTAAAGAATCCAGTGCATTATACGCAAAATAAATATTCCAGAATATTTCACTTTATGTAAAAGTTGAGAACAATTTAGATTAAGCCATCCAAATATGCAAAAAAAAAATCAAATGTAAAAAACAAACAAACTAAAAAAAACATTGGCACAGCAAGCATATTGACTGGTATACTTAATGTAAAAAGCAGTGATTGGTGATTAAATATTTATAGGGGAAGGGAGTATTTTACTGTTTTGAGATATTTTCCAGGACCCTCGAAATATAATTGGGATGGACAGAGCTGCAACCAAATCAGTCTTTGTAAACACTGGCATTGCCATGTAAGCTGTTATCTTTATCCAGACATGATTGGATATCAAGTGACCTGCAGATCAACCAATAGGACCCCATGGACTGCCCTGGTTTAGAGACAGTTCTGTGTACAGCATAATGGTAATTTGAACACGTAACATTCTATGCCATTGTGATCATTCTTAAAGACAGCATAGAGCATTGGTTTCTGTGAATATATCAAACTAAATGTCCAAAATGTACAAGGAAGTTTTCATTAACTAAAATTTAGTTATGTTAAAATCAGTCATACATCAAACATTTTGGGGTAAAAATTCCTCTTCTCTCAGTTCCCATTCTCAAGTCAAGCAATTGCCAGTAGATGTAGCCTTTTTTATATCGAACACTTCAATGATGAGGTCCACTGAGTACAACAAGGTCAAGTTTACCTTTAAATGTAAGGCTGTCCCTAGTGTTGTATTCGTTCACCTGCTGCCTTGAAAGAGTTAATGTCTGGATGTAATAAAAATTCAGATTGTGATGTGATCAAATTAAGCCATTAAACAAAGAAAAAATGTTTGTGATTTCTTAAGTGAGTCAATGAAAAATAATCTCTTTATCCTTTTACAACCACCTTGAAATCTTTTCAAGTAGAGAAGCCTGCAGCTATAACAATAAACACCTCAACTTCAACCTGTCCCTCATTTACATAGTACCATCTCTAATTTTGATGAAATATGCAAATGTATGCTGAATAAAATTCATCTTCTAATGACACAAGCCGATTAAACAATTTTTATGCTTAAATATTCTGTTTAATGAACTCAAACAGACCAGTGCGTGTGACAAATTTGTCTCAGCATGGAGGGATTAGTGGATATCAAACAACTGACACAGAATCATGGACATTCCTGGTAATGTGATGGGCATTTTCGTTTACTTTTCAGATAAATATAAGAATAACTTATAATTAAATTAAACAAGTTTAGATCACGGTAGAGTCATTATTTTATAGTATGCATGTGTGACTATGAAACTATTAGCTATATTATCATCCTTAAGAATAATTGAATCAAATAATGAACAAAGGGAATAAGACTTTTTTATATATATATAGACAAATGTATTGCAATTATTTCTTAAATATATTAATAATAAACAATACCTTTTTATCCCTTATTATTACTGAGACTGACCAAAAGAAAAGCTGTTATGTATACTTTTTTTGCCTCATTACATCCATTAAAATATACCTATAACTGATTTTTTTTATGCTGCAATGATTTTGAACATTTTGGTTTAACCCTTTCCTTTCCTGGGTTTTAGTAACCTATGTACCGTATGGCAAGTTTTTTTTGCCATTTTTACCATACAGTATGTTGGTTTAATCAAGGTTCCCCTTTTCAATATTTGGTTTAACCACCCTTTGCCTTCAAAACAACATCAGTTCTTCTAGGTACACTTGCACACAACTCAGCAGGTAGATTGTTCCAAAGATTATTGAAAACTCACCACCATTCTCCTGTGGATTTAGGCAGCGTCAGTTGCTTCACTCTCTTTATGCAATCTCAGAAAGACTTGATGGTGTAGAGATCAGGGCTCTGTGGAGGGCCATACCATCACTTCCAGGACGCCTTGTTCTTCTTTACGCTGAAGATAGTTCTTAATTACTTTGGCTGCTTGTTTTGGGTCATTCATGGCGTCATTCTGCAGAATAAAATCGGGGCAATCAGATGCCTTACTGATGTTATTGCATGAGTAAGTAACTTCCTGTACGTCTCAGCATTGAGAAGACCATTAATTCTGACCAAATCCCCAACTCCATTTGCAGAAACACTTGCAAGAAACATCCACCATACTCATTCATATACCACTCTCCGGTCCTTCTGTGAAAAAAACTGGCATTCCCTGTAGCCAAATACTTCAATTTGACTTATCACTCCAGGGCACTTGCTGCCATTTTTTTGTGCCCTAGTTTCTTCTGTTTTCGTGAACAGCTGAGTCACTTCGCCTTGTTTTCGAGTCAGTTGTATAGTTTTTTTCTGTCAGTTGTATAGTTTTTTTCTTTTTCTGCCTAAAAGTTTTGCACAGTACTATATATATACACTACCGTTCAAAGGTTTGAGATGACTTAGAAATGTCCTTGTTTTCAAAATTACACATTTCCTTGTTTTCCATTAAGAGCTAAATTTTGCTGATGGCTTCCCCACTGTCCCACTTTTGCAGGCAATGGGGAGCATGGGCTGCTTGGTCTTCTGATCTCCCATGACTAGCCCAGACAGGTAAAACAAGATGAATACACATTAGTTAACCATTTATAATGCATGAGCAGCAGTTAAAAAGCTGGCACTAGTGACATAATAGGAAATAAGGTAACAATGTTTTTAAAATGTTTCCTGTTGCATATATGAGACTACAATACAACATTGTTTTCAATATTGTTAACCCCTTAAGAATCCGTACTATTTTACAATAGATGACCAGGCAGTTTTTATATTTCTGCTAAATAATTATTTGACCCTAATCTCTCTCTTTTGTCTTTTGATTAGCAGATAGAAATTTCCTTGTTCTCCATAAAAACAGCTAAGTGACCCACACTTTTGAACGGTGTATATATATATATATATCATATAATTACAAATTTTTGTCCTTTGGCAGTTTAATGCATTAAGGACAGCAGGGAACCTGGGAACCGCTTTGTCTTGTTACCAATATTTCATTATTCTTGATGGCAGCAACAATTCTAGGAAGCACTCCTGACTTTACTATGTCAGTAACTGAAGGAGGGACATTCATCATCATCATCATCTCCAATTGTAGTAGTTTCTGAAACCTTTGCTGCATTTATTTTAATTTTTTACTATCATATCCAAGCACAGATCTTCTGTCTTTTTTCATTTACAACTATTACTTCAATTTAAAAGAATAAGATATTACTGCTTAGGCTGTGACTTCGCTATATCTTTTAATTTAAAGAAAAGACAGAAAGGGGTGACAAACACATACATTACATTTTATACACTATAAGGATTATGCGGATACAAGCAAAATAGCACTATCACTGGAAACACCACATTTAGCAAATATTTTCTGATTTTGCATTTTACAGGGGAAAAACATCGACTGATTCAACAAGTATCCCTCAAGCAGCTTAGACAGACACAGTCAAAATAGGTAGATATCAAGCTATTTTCACCCCTTTACAAATCCCCATGGGGAAAACTGCTCCAAACAACAACTTATTCCACTTGAAAAAAAAGGCATTATTCTTCAAAAAGACTGGTCAACATTAAGATGGTTTTCTTTCTATAAATCAACAGGCGAGTTTATTGTATTATATCGTTAATAATGGTCATAAAAAAACCTTGTTGTATTACAGTGACTCTCATATTGCATTAACATCATAATGTGCTTAAAGGGTGCACTATATACTGTCTGTAACTGTAGAGCAGTTATCTCAGAATTAATACAATAATAATTCTTGTCACTAGTCTGAGGTTAAAATGGTGTGAAACAGCACATTGACCTGTTGGCTATTGAGTTGCTGCCTGGTCTGTCTGTTAAGTGAATCTACCCCATTTACAACAATGTTTTTTCATATTTATTGCCGTTCCATATAACAGTCGTGGACAGTTAAGGGAAAGCAGTTCTAATTAACTAATAGGAGTATCAAATATCATTGAGACGGCAAATGCCACATACATTTTAAAAAGTAAATATTACCATTACCATTACATTAACGGTAACAGAAAATTGCTATTTTAAAATTAGCAATTTTGGATTTATCTCGTAATCTCAATAAATACGTATACAAGTGACCCCAGATTACCATTTCCACAAATATACACAGCACCCTGAGAAATGATTATATCCACCATTTACACAATCTACAAATAACCATAACAGCTTAGGGAACTGATATGCGCTGGCGCTTACACTTCTGCCGTTTAAGCCTTGTGCAGGCATGGATTAGGTTTTTATGTGCATTATCCAGTTCAACATCCGCTAATAACTATCCATTTATTAATTCATTTTCTTTTCTATTTTTTCAATAAACTGGGATGTCAATTACAAAGGGGAAACCTGATTTTGGAATTCAAAAACCTTTGTGGATAGTTTCAATGTGTCATTAGCATCAAACAACAAAACAATAATAAAAAAAAAACAACGCAAACAGTGAATTCACAAATATCTATGATATAAAAATCAACATTGTACAAAATTATCAATGTTATAAACAGAAAAAGAAGAGGGCCCTGTTCGTGCAATCTTACAATCTTTTAATCTTTCTGTTAATTGTTAATCTTTGTGATAATTTGAACATTAAACAGGCGTAATCACAGAGTGCAACAGAACCATAAAACCCCAGTGGTGTCTCCATCACGTGAGGACGATGACAAATGTCTCTCTTTGGGATCGCGATCTTAGAAAAGTTTATATTGTGAGATTCCGTAAATGGAGCCAAGAATCTCCTCAGCTCAGTTAAATTTAATAGGAATGCTGTTTGGGGGTTTTAAAGTTTAAATAGACCTTATCTTAACCCATTAACTGAGAAGAGAATTCAATGTTCTTACTGACTAAAGGTTTAAAGAGTCCAAACTTGGAAAATTGGAAATGTCAACTACAATATTGGCAACAGAGAAAATGTTTAAAACTGATTAAAACAGTTTCTATCTTTTAACAAATAACTGGATAGATCTAGCAACAATATTGGTACGTGAGGAATATAGATACAAGCTAGTGGTGAAGCCTATTGATTTCAAAATTAGAGGCACCATAGATGGTTAAGAAACTGATTTTAACTTGAAGCTAAGTAATAAACGTCTTATTTTATCATCCATTCATTGGTGCTAAAGAATAGTGTAACATTGGTTTTATGTACAGCGGCTTTTTTCCCTTCTTAATTTTCTATTTTTATTGGTTATTGGATAATCTAACAAAATAAGAGGTTTCTAAAAAAAATTATATTATTTTTGAAAAAAAAGTTGGGCTATGCTACTACAATTAAGCATATACGGTACCCTTTTGTCATTCTATGGCAATCCTATCTAAGTAAGACACGCCGTGTCTGCCTACTGGAAAATACTGTATGGACCTGGTATAGAACACATCAAGGGGAGGGCGCCTTCTGGTCCAGGGGCACTTAGAGCTTAGTGGCCCATTGCCCCCCCAAGTAAATATTTTATACACCAGTACACACACTTAACTTTAACATCTACAAGCTTACACTTACACACTCCCTTTAACACACACTTACATTTTAATGTATACACTCCATCATAGCACACTCAGTAATGGACTATGTGGTTTAAAACTGTTTATAAAATAAGCAACATATACATTCTAAAAATCCAGTTCAACACATATACCAGGGGAAACGTATCTTTTTTAAGATCTGCATCATTAGCCTTCCCCATTATGTTACATAGTTACATAGTTACATAGTTATATAGGCTGAAAAAAGACACGTGTCCATCAAGTTCAGCCTTTCCTATATCGGTTAATTTGTTGCTGTTGATCCAAAAGAAGGCAAAAAACCCCGGTTTCGCTCTTTCCAATTTTGCACTAACCAGGGAAAAATTCCTTCTTGACCCCAAAATGGCAGTCAGATTTCTCCTTGGATCAATAACCCATTTCCCCATAATTAAAGATTATATCCCTAAATATTATGTTTTTCCAAGTATCCATCCAGTTGCGGTTTAAACATCTGTACAGACTCAGATAAAACTACCTCTGCTTGCAGAGAATTCCACATCCTCATTGTCCTTACTGTAAAAAAAACCCTTTCCTCTGCCTTAGACTAAATCTCCTTTCTGCCAGTCTGAACGAATGACCACGTGTCCTATGCATAGTCCTGGTTACGAACAGATTTCCACACAATGGTTTGTATTGGCCCCAATATATTTATATAATGTTATCATATCCCCTCTGAGGCGACGTTTTTCTAAACTAAACAGATTTAAATTAGTTAACCTTTCTTCATAACTATAGTGCTCCATTCCTTTTATTAATTTTGTAGCCCGCCTCTGCACCCTTTCTAGTGCTATGATATCCTTCTTTAGAAAAGGTGCCCAAAATTGCACAACATATTCAAGGTGCGGTCTTACCATTGATTTATACAGAGGCAAAATTATATCTTTATCCTGCGACTTGATGCCCCTTGTTTTGTTATAGATATGTAGAACATTGATAATAGATTGGTTCCTCTTAAGCAATAACACAACACCGCTCAAAGGACGCAGTGTGAGAATTAACTATGGAGCAAGCAGAAAATATCAATACTGAAATTGAACAACTGTTTCAAAAGTCCCAATCCTATTGTAAATATTGTGTTATAGTAAAAAAGCTTTTTTTTTTTCTTTTACGCTTTTAATTTTCCAGACTTCATTAGGAACGTCAAATCAGACCTGAGATTTCAAAAAGTGCGCTCATCAGTTCGTGTTCACTGTGGGGACGCAACGTCTGAGGTCTCAGAAAGATGCTGCTATACGTGTTGGTTCCTAGCGTGTATATATTTATAAAGATTTCTGTATCTGTCCTGAAGAAAAAAATGCTTATCACAATTTTGCTCACGATTTATAATTTACTATTCGATCTTTAATCGGAATCTGTCGGCCGTCACTTTCACTTCTACCTCCGCAGCAGACCACCTCTGCTTGAGTGACCGATATGACCGTGTTATCAATTTATGAATGAGCTTCTGCGTAGTAAACAGAGCCCTGAGATTCAGAATTCAGTGTGTTCATTTTTTAGAATGTATGGCAAGTACATCCCTAAGGTAAAACCCCTGTGATTATTAGGCTGTTCTATTTTATGAGCATTCATTTTATTTATGGAAATGAAAGCCTTGTTGTTCCGCCGCCCTCCCCCTGTACTAATGTATACTTTGAACAAACAGCGGTGCCCCCTTCTGGCAGAAGATTTTGTTTCTCTCCTCTCCCTGGGTTTTATAGCATATGTTTTGTCATTAGCAGACGGCCCGTTGGCTGTGGTAGTCCGGATAGGCTATATGTACTCTACCTCCCTAGCCTATTCATTTAGTTAATCTAAGATATTAAGTTAGTAAACTTGTGCTATTTCTGATCTTACAACATATTTAGATCCAGATATTTAACAATCCTATCCTTTAGCATGGTTTCCATTAATTTACCCACTCCCAGGGGTAAGTAAGACTTCCAGGCTACTCCTTTTTGGGAAGTAATAATACAATTGCCAACTTTTTCTTAACCACTCCTGCCAATAGTGACTGCTTAAATAAGTCTAATGATTTTGCCAGAGCTCTTTTAATACTTTTTGGTGGATTTGTCTGTTTTATACTTTGGAGAATTTAGGTGGAACTTCTTTCTCTGTAAACACACCTGTTTTATATGTCGCCATATTTCTCTTCGCTAACCCTTCGTCCCTTCCTTTCATCTTCCTCTTTAAAAATGGAAAACAAGTACTCATCGAGATCTTTATCCATCTTTATATAACTCCCTTCATGTGTCTTTAGTTACATATTTCCTAGCTTATGTTTTCCTCTTTCACTTATATATCTCGAATGTGTGTGCTTTGGTGCATCTAATAATACGGTTTGCTTTTTATATTTGCTCTCATCTTTCTCATATCTCTTAAATATTTCAATTTCTCCTGTTTTAGAGCGGTGCAGAGCAGTCCTTATATTAAACCACACTGATTGATGATTACTGGAGCCCCCCCCCCCACAGATACACTCTATTTGTAAAGATTATACCAATTGTCTAAGACACAATCCTTGTAAAGAATTTAGGATGTCTCCACTCCTGGCCCAGTTGTTTGATTTTACTGTCTACATTAGGAAGACTCAAGTCTCTCATAATGATGTCTTAGTTATTTCTTTAACTAGAAGATGGTCGAGGTCATCTTCTCATCCAGGGGGTCCTTATATCACACATGTGAACAACTATTTTCTCACCAAGTTCTAAATTTACCCAGACTGTCTCCAGGTTTCCCCCCTTACCTTGTGTAAGATTTAAGCTGTTTCTCACATATAGAGCAACATCTCCTCTTTTGCTGCCATCTCTATCCTTTATCTATAACATGTATTCTGGTATGGCAACATCCCAATCAGAAAGGATGGAAGAAAAAAGTGATAGAGAAGACAGAGAGGAATGAAGGGAGTCAAAGAGGGAGGGAGAAAAAGGTTAAGAGAATGAAGGGATGTTGTGTTTTTTTTAAGGGTTCCCTCCTTGTTATCAGATGTGCATACAAATACACAATTTAGGCAAAATCCCTTAAATATTAAGTCTTGTCATAATTTGAAGTCCACGTTGCCACTTGCATTGTGATCTTATGCATTAAGGGCCTTAGCCTTCCAGAGTTAGGTCCCTAGGTCCCTTGGCTGCTCACAAACCATCCGCTAAGGATGCATAGGATGTTGAACCTAACTGTCCTGTAGGAACTGATCAGAGGAGACCGAGATGGGCTACACAGAAGGTGTTAAAGACCTGAATTAAGTCTAAGTTAATATAACCCCACACACATTTCTTTTATTTATCGTGGGAATCATCTTCCAGTATTATGCAGGGCTTGTCTCATTTTTTTATCTCACTGAAATGGTATCCTTGTAATTTATTACGTAGGGTTAAATGTATGATTTTGGCATAACAGAACGGTACATTTCCTTTGGTTTTAACAGGAATTTCTAGGTGAATCCAGCATTTATTCTATGGAGTGCAGACGGCATCCTATGTGCTGTAATTGTTCAGATTGTTCTCATTCCCATTAATGGCAAAGTAGATATTTCATCAAACGGCATGGTTGTCCTATATTGTTCTGCTTCAGCGATAAATCTTGAACTGATGTCCAATTATAATTTGGAAGTTGAACTTTTAAGCCCTTGTAAATTAACCCCCGCATGTATAACAATGCTAATAAAAAATTATTTCTCAACATTATATCTATTTCAAATATAACTGAAATACATTTAGTTCCGGAAACTGTGAACAGGTGTCACCCCAACATGACATAAAATATAAAGTCAAATTATATACTTTTATTGAAGATTATTATTACTGTTAAACACAATCTAACACGTTTAATCTTTCATTGGACTTCCTTGAAAAGCTCTCTAACGTTGGTTACTATTTGGAGATGCTTTTTAACAAACATTACAGGGAAGACGTGAATGTTAAATTATTTATAAAATAGAAGCCTTTTTTCTCAAATCTGTCTTGGTTCTTCCAGACTGTGAAACTCTTTGCCATATCCAGTTCATACAAAAGAAAATATCATGTACACAATACAAAGAGGTAGTACAACAGTCTTGTAATAAAATCTCTATATTGCCAAATCAATAGGAATTAACATACAGCTACACAATGTACAAACACATTCCATGAAAGTAGTATAAGACAATTGTCATTGCAGCAAAAATAATTGTTTATAATAATGCCGCAACGGCAGTAGTGAGATCAGATGGGTTTTTTTCTTCCCCATAACTGAGTAAGAAATGTATACTCTCTACACTAGATCTGTAGTTTTACAGTTTTATGATGTCATTATTTGTCTATGGGGTAAGTTGCCGATCCAACTCGCAGGGGCATTTAGTATAATTGTAATTTTGATGCATTAGTGGAACTCCAAGCTCAACCTGGGGGTATTTATTTAAGTTGATGATAAACCTTAGTAAGTCTTTAAATCTATAATAAGCAGCAATAAAAATGCTGAATTTTGACCTATATTTTAGCGAGTCCTTGATAGACAGACAATGTGTTATATTATAGAGGGCTTGTTGTATGGTTAAAATCACTTTAAATACAAGCAGTCATGAGACATTAATATTTCACCTGGTTTCAGCTATTACAAAATGCCTCGGAGACGATCATTTTGTCCTGGAATGCAACATTAACTCAATGAAGACATTCTACTTTTTTTTTTAATCTCCCAAAAAAGAAAGAAAATAATGAGCCAATCTCTCTTTATTTCAGTCACGCTACTTTCAACAATATGACAACGCTTTCCACAGGCGTAATTACTTTGGTAATTTCCGACTTTGCCTTCTTATAACAGTTAAAAAGTAGAATATTCGGCATTAGTGTTATTTAAAATGTTATAAAGAATATGGCTAGTAATGTCATGTGTTTTGAGTAAAAAAACACACATTAAAAATATATCCCAAATCTTGAGGCACAAGTAATATGAGGGATTTTGTCCACGGTATACACAATAAAATGTTGATCAGAATGGCTACATGTAAGTTCAAAAAAGTCCAATCAAAAACCAGGAGAACGGCACAATCAATAATATTCTTCTTGATCAGAAAATACGAGTGAAACTGCCTCGTTGCCTTAAAATACATAGAAAATCCTGATGCATATATTATGAATATTAACCTGTGTAGATTTGTGCACCAAAGTGTGATTTTATAATTTTATTTTTCATAAATGAATTCATGGATAAACTAATAAAAAAAAGTGTTGTACACAATATACACATTTCATTACTTACAAAGAGAAATAAGCTTAGCGGTTTTATATTTAGAAACCCAAGATACTGAAGGGTTAGTAGCACCATGGAAAAAATGTTTTGTTTTTGTTTTTTTTTCCTCAAAACTGCAGCCTTGGTATTATCATCATACTCAGTGCGTTTCTCCTTTAGCTGATGAAAACAAAAGTGCCATTTGGTACTGGGAAAAAAAACTTCATTTCGTCCTTTTTGCCAAAACTCAGGTTTCTCTCTGAAGCAAGAAGTTAATGTTTTTCTCAGTCCATTCGTCAAAATGCACCAGACTTTCCTCCATATGGCACTTGGGTGAGGTACATTTGAATTTGTTGATAACAGTATCTGGTTCTTACTTTTTATCTACACGGTAGCACCATTGTCACAGAGGACAATTCAGACCTAAGGTTTCTTCCACAGTTAGCCAGTTCGCCAAAGTGTTACGTCCTCTTCATACATACTTGGCATCGACTGACGCGCGTTCTTAGATCGCCAGCTTTCAGAGTTTCAGACTGAGGTTTACTGGTGACACAAACGAAAAACAACAAGGTTAAAATAATATTTGTCTCCTTGAGTTTAAATGTCATTGCTGTATATAGTAACGTAGGCCTGCATTGTCAGGAATCTGGTTTTATTGCACTTTACTCCATTAAACTTCCTTTATTTTCCGGTCTTGGTGATGTCATATGACGCAGTCATGCGGTATTTTGTGTGACTTTCCCTGCTCAAACACCACACTAAGCTGATTCTTTATAGCGGTGTTACCGAGGTCAGTTGCACCATAGATTGGGTTAAAAGAGCAGAGTTAGGAAACATACAAATCAGAAGTTTACTAACGATGGAGAGGCTTTGGAAGAGGATTAAGTAAAGTCTGTACAGTGCTGTCTTGTTGCAGACTCCATATAATTATGCAGCCACTAGGCTTAACCCCATTCTCATACTCGCTTCTGAAGAGTGTGGACGCCTCAGGTATCAATGTACAGGGGTAAACAAGCTAAGAAGGAAAGGTACATTTAGGGTGTCAATAGTGAGAATACTGTTGCTTTCCTACCTAATAAAGCAGACCTTGAGCGTCTCCAAAGCACGCTACACTTTTATCTTACTAATATGGTTAGTTCTTTATGGGGCTGAAACATCATGTATGAGCTGAGGAAGAGCACCTGGTTTACTTTAATTAGCAAGGTACTTTTTGTACGATACCTTTACTATGGACTTTTGGTTCATGCCTGAAGGATACAACTCATGACTAAGCTTACCAGGAAGTGTTGACAAATTCTTTGGCTTACCTAAACATTTCAGCCATTTCCACAGTTGCCAGCCAGAAACTGTACGAGTTGGCGTAATAATTGCATGTACCACGGCCATGGCATTCAATGAACGGCGCAGAACGGAATTCCTCCAAGCAGGATCCAGGAGATGCTAGAGCTTGCCCAGAGCCTTCAGCTCCTGCACTTGTGTGCTGAGAAAAGGAACAGGAGTCTTAAATTCACAGGAAACTCAAATAGTTCTATTTATGACACGTGCAAATCCCAGTTTGATCTATACAACAACCACGAGTGTTTAAGAAGACTATATGATCTTCCTGTTTGTGAAGCGTTAGGCTGAATGCACTAGTCAATCTTCAGCTATGGTTATGCTGATGGTGACCTGGCCTATAAACACCGCTGTTTAGAAAACAGTATTGTGAAATATCCGTATTATTCAGTACTTTTTTATAATGTTACAACAGTCTTCATTAGGTCATAGAAAGTCAATGAGGTGATATTAAATACATTCAACGGTTATACGGCTCAACCACACAGCTTATCCTAAGTTGACCTTTAAATTGATTCCATTTAGAAAATAAATATAATATTATAATGTTGCACAGGGAGACAATTAACACAATTAAGAAGATGGTATCAATCAATCTGTTTTGTAAGCAGATGGGTCTTTGTTCCGTAACGTACTGCTGTTTCCACCATGGGAAAGTGTTTGCAATTTTACTGCAAGGACAGAAGAAGAAGAGCAGTTTACCATCATGAATGAGTATCCGATCCAGAGAGAAGCCCAGCCTTGTGGGCAAGATGGAATTTGAATAGTCTGGCTGTGGATAGCAATCACCATGGCTGGAGCTTCACAAACAGAACACCTGTAATAATGAAATGTTTTAGGAAAAGGTGTATGATGTGTGGGGTACACACAATGAAATCTGATGGTTCCGACATCAGGAAAAGTGAAAGTATAGATTAACGATCTATACCTCGGTGTGTTTACAGAAATGTGTAGAAGATGTTCTTGCTACATCCAAGCACAGCCCATTGGCTGTCCTGAATGGTCTTGGATTTCCAATAATCCCCAGGGTCAGTAAAAGGCCATGATCTGTCCCTGAGCCCAATACTGGAAAAACCTCAGAAACCCCAGAAACCAGAGCTTATAACACGTTACTGCTGACAGCTTACGCGCTTTGCTGTATTTTGATCTACATGCAATAAATAACTACATGAATACATTTGTCCAACGCTGGCTGGGCCGGTGTTGTATTAACCTCAAGGCAGCCAAGGTTGTTAATTATGCCCCTGGCAAAAAGGGGACCACGTCATGGGCTAATGAAGTGATAAAGAGCCGTGAGACTCGCTATAACCCCATTTGCTGTGAGTTAAGATTAAAAGGTCTAATTTCAATACTCTCTTAGTATGATTATAGCTTTTGAGAATATTTATTTTTATGATTCCACAAACTTTTCAAAATCTTTGCACTGTGGAATAAAAATATCGAAAATATAGAACCACTGGTCACCTAGGGCTTGTTTCCGAAGATGTAATAGTACATTCTAAGGGTCACAAAGGGGTTAACCTTTTCTGCTGGGAGGCTAGTTTTTGACCACTCTCTCATTAAAGTAAAACCTACTCACATTACAGCTAAGCCTCTGACCCTCTAAACCCTCTATTAAGTTTACTTTATGTATTTAAATGTTTCCACCCCAGAATAACCATAAGAAACAATTCTTATGTGAAGAATTGAAGTGACATTATTTCATTCAGAAAGTGATCATGCTGTATTCAGGAAGAACCGACATGCACCTTATGCTGCCGGGAAAACTCGCTGCCCTCTACAGTAAAGGAAAAACGGCACAGTATGTCAAACAGAAGGTCTACCCCAATGCTTTCGCAATACACTATATATACACAAAGGTGACCATTACTAAGGAACGTGTTGAACACTTGATCCCGGAAACAAATGAAGAAGGTTTCGCGTCATCTGATGAGCCAAAATATACCACTGCCAAAATCTTCCACAGAATGAATTTAGCACCTGCTGGCTACCGGTGGATTTGTACTCATCGGTGTTTAATAACATTATGCTAGAAATAACACGCTGTTATTGCTCTTCATATTAAAGTGGCAATCAACGAAACTGAATGTAAGAGAAGGAGCCAACATGGTAATGCAGTGTTTTTTTTTCATTGCTAGAAAAGGGATCTTCTTTGGCAGAGAATATTCTGTGATCCCACAGTATTTGCCGTCATCTGTGTGATTTCACGTGTTCTGTGGCATGGTTTGTTAGATGATGGTGTTCACACCAGGTAATTAATGGACTGCATAACATAGGGGTATACACTGCATAGAGTTACACGGTTAATGAGGTTTAATAAAGACATCAGATTCAGTGGAAGACATCCATGTCGATCCATATGAAGGCAACAACCCTCCTTAAGCTAATAACAATTTTGCCTCAGGGTAAAAAAGAAACCCAAATAATTGAAAGCTTTTCTCTCTATCCCTTGAGATCCCTCACACTATCTGCTCTCATGACTTCCCTAGGTAGTACAATCCAGACTTTATTTACTATAGAGAATACAGTAATATGGAACTGCTCTTTGGATCCTAGATGATGGCCGCTTGGAATTTGCTTAGTGAGTGAGAACTATTTGGCTATATGTACTTAGCATTCATATACTTGAAGATAGTTATAATATCACCAATATTTTGTTTGCTCTTTTTGCTACTATAATTGAGTTTATAGTCTATGACTACAATGTCATTCCATGGAAAAGAAGGTTCTCCCCAAACCACAAATTACATTTTCATGTAGCCTATTTTTTTTAAAATGTCAAAACAAGCTGTTTAAAGGTATACACATATATTTCCTTATGATCTAATGAAACATACCATTTGAAAATGAAACTGCAAATACATTTGTGGAAACTCATGTTCTTACCGACTTATGAATGGCTGTATCTCTCGCCCTCTTAATGGCGCCATACTGGCCGGCATAGGTTCGGGTGTTGACAACCAATATGAATAATCGTTTCTTGAAGCGAAATTACACACGTTATTGATGTTGCAGAACATAAAAGGCATGGTGCTGAAGCGACGCAGACAGCTGCCAGCAGTACCTAGAGGAACAGGGAGGAAAAGAATTATTTGCTCTTAGCACTAGAGCCATGGTTATACTACACATAGATTGGCCTTTTTGTTGTCAGTAAGTGTGATTGCTTGCAGATGTTTAAAAGTACAGCACTATTTTATCTTAAAGCTCAGATACCTGTCATAATTAGCATTTCAATTAATTTCCTGCCCAATGTAATCCATTCTTCCTTCCCTCCGACCATTAGAATGGCTGCCAGAACCACCAAGGAAGAACCAATGTAACAAGTGGCAAGATATAACTTAATGGTGAAGAATAATCATCCAAATTATTAAATTTGGACGTTCAGATGACTGCCCCCATGGTATACATATTTTTACTTTGTGTTTGGAACTGCAAAATGTATTATTTGGGATAAAAGACAAATTCTACTTAATAAACAAGTTTTCTAATGTGTTGTGAATCCTATTAGCTTCAACACTTGCTGAAAATGAATGGATTGATAGAGGGTTGTATATGACAGGGTTATCTGAGGTAGTCAGGAAATCATGTAGGCCATATTGGGACACAATTTATAACTAAAACACAACACATAGGAAAGTACAATCATTGTCAGTACGCTGTGTATATGTATTATCACACATCTGTATGTATTATGAACTAAAGCCTTATACATGGACAAAGATAAGTGCGTTACCCAAGTCCTGGCCGTGTGCTCTTTCATTTCCTTGAACATACAGGAGAGAATACCCATCGTAGATATTGGTGGTGCCCAGGGGGCAGCTGGGGGGATCTGTCGACTGGCTGTGCCGTGTGATGAGGAATCCATGAGCTACAGAACCAGGACCTGGAACTCCAGGGGGGCCCTGTAATCCATCAGGCCCAGGAACACCCTGGCTTCCCCGCAAACCTATTGCCATGGAGAGATAGGAAAATAAAAGTTATTGTGAATCAATAAATACAATTGTTTCTCTGTAGCAACTAATAGGCTCACACGTCGCTTTTCTTTATAAGATATGTAATCTTTCCAAGATCTCTGTTCATGTCACTCTTGATGCTTTTTTCCGTCAGGGAGGGCTATTAAGGGGTAGGTAAGTAATTGTCCCTGGGCTTCTCTAATTTTAAGATGTTTCCAAGATGAATGTTTAGGTGTCTTAAATCACACTTTGTCTGAATACGCAGAAGCGATTTCCGCCCCATCTGGCCTTATCATCATAGACAAATGTGGAGAACTTTCATAATGGGCCACTAGTACCTTGATTTCTGTACTGGTTTGGGTGACTACCACACATTTGCTTTTCTGTGTCTCAATGCTATGGTATTAAAAGAATAACGTAAGGAACCATGTGTTCTCTTACTTAATCAATATCCATATTCAATAAGCTTGGTGGCCAGGGAGATGACAGGAACTTTTACACTGAGGGATCTGGTTTTATTATATTTTAGATGCACCCGAAAAAATAGTGGCCCCAATACTTCAAGCAACAGCATTATAGGGGCAACTGGCATCCTATGTTTCATATGTCTCATCTTCCCCTGTTAATGGCTAATTTATAACCATTATTATGTTTTCTTTAATCAAAATGCTGTGTAATGCTAAACTGTGATGCTAAACATTTAAATTTACATGGATGATACTTTCAATTAAAGCCTGATATTTATAAAACAAAGCCCTTATCAGGATGTGTTTGAAGATCTTATCCCCTTTACTATCCTCAGAGGTCTGTATCTAAAATTATTTTGCTTCAAACACATGACATCTTCTTTTAATCAAGAATTTCATATTCATATTCACCATGCCATGTGAATGGTGCCGTGGAAGAATTGCTAGTGTTACATATTTATTTTAAAAAAAGTCTACATTATTTAAGTATACACTATGTTAGACATAATTATGCTACGTTATGCATCTAGAAGTATTAGAACATCTCACCTGGTTGACCTGGTGGGCCTCTGTCTCCCTTCCGTCCAATTTCGCCTTCAAATCCAGGAAGTCCATCCCTGCCTGGATCTCCAGGTGGTCCAAGAGGACCTTTAAAGAAATCAGAATAATTAGCCACAATATATATATATATATATATATTTAACCATATAACACTCATCTTACAAACACCAGACAAGCCAGAAGGCCTGTTTTTTCCCTCAGAAATCTCATGGTGCTGCCAGAACCACAAGGGATTCTGGGTAGACGCAAATAAGGTCAACAATGATCATATATACGAACCATTTCAGGTACAAAGGCCTTAAACTGCTAAGAAGACTTTACACCATTAAAGCCTGAGGGCTGATTAGAACTTAACTCGGATGAGTCTAAAGGTCTTCAAATACATCAGTGTGTTTGTGTTACCTGGCAGCCCTGGTGGTCCTGGTGGGCCAGGAGGTCCATTAGATCCTGGGCGACCCGGGGGACCTGGTAACCCAGGTGCACCTTTGATCTCTCGATATTCACCCTTGGGACCTGGTGGTCCTGGTAAACCTGTACGGATAAATGAAAGAAACAATATTGGCATATAGTTCTGGCGTAGTGTATGCTTTGATAAATTCATGTTTTAGGTATTATTAAAACAGCATAGTACATAATCTTTATATATATATAGAAACTATATTTTTAAGTATACACAACAATTGAACAAATTTAAATCTCACAAACAACCAATGAAGAGCATCCTGTTATTTTTTAAGATACTTACTAAAGATTTAAGCGTTGCCAGCCCAAAGAGACAAAGAGACTCTCCTGAGCAAAAATTGCTTAATTATAAAAAGGTTTTTGGCTTCATCTGAATCAGTAGAATTAAAAATGTCTTGAAAAGGGTGAACCTGAAAAACTCATACGGAATTTTTTAACCTTACCATCCAAATATAAATGCATAGAGGATACTGATGTGGCTGCTGTATTATCATTTTAATTTTAAAATCTATTGATTTGTTCTTAATGCTGAAAATGTATTGGTATTCTGTCTCATTCATGCATTAAGGGTTCTTAAAAAAAAAGTTGTGATATGTATGGATAAACAAAAGTTTTAGCCATACTGAGATGCATCAACAATTACTGATTTGATAAAAACTGACTAAACCACCTCTGTCATAATAAGTAAAAAAAATCTGCACTTTATCACAAAGTGTAAACGGTAAAACTGGTAATGTGAGGATGGTAAATGTTTTTTTGTTCAAAATTATGAATATTTTAAAACAAGAAAAATATAATTTGTGTCGCTTAGCCTTCAAACATACTGACAAGTCACACATTATGGGGGGGCAATAAGTCTAGATGTATTGGTGTTAAAATGAAGTTCCAAAAGTACAAATCTTATAATATATGTGGTTCCTGGAAGAAAACATTAAGATATTACGTAAAATTGCTGTCTGTTTTATCATACGTAAAGACAGCTCACCTTGAAAACCTGGGCTGCCTGGGTCTCCTCGAAAGCCAGCCAATCCGGGAGGTCCGCTGGGTCCTTTCATACCTTGAAGGGTCATGTAATTTGGTAAGTTGGTGGGTTATCCATGCTCATAAATGTTATATTATTGCCTCTACAAACAATAATTGACCTACTATGTTCCCATCTCTATGCGTATAGACCTACCACTCAGTCCTCAAATGTTCTTGTGTTTCAGAGCATGGTACATCAAAACCGCCAATACTTACCTTTGGAACATATAAAATTCTCTAGCATGGAGAATAAAACACATAACACAAAGCATCTTGTATGATATGGTACAAACAGGCAGCTGCTTGGAATGAAGATTTATGATATGCTTTTTTCTTTGTCACATATACAACATGATTGTCTTTGCCTACTCTTGACCACACTAGTGTAAATTATATGTACCTGGGAATCCTGGGACACCGGGGACACCCTGATCACCTTTCATGCCATTCAGACCTGGTCGTCCAGAATCACCCTGCAGAGAGCCACACAATGATGTATGGTTATTTCATATACAACCTAAATATGTGCCTCTGGATCTTGTATAACTAGCTCAAGTAAAAATTAAAAAAATGGATTTACAATTATCGCACAATATCAGAAACGCTTACCGGGAAACCGGGCTGCCCTTGCTCTCCTTTACTTCCAGGGAATCCAGGCTGTCCAGGAGTTCCAGGGTTTCCTTTTTCACCTTTTATGCCGCCAAAGCCAGGGGGACCACGTGGACCTTCTGGACCAGGAGGACCTTTGTTAAAATAAAAAAATATTAGAATACCAGCAGGACCCTCTTAGAATGCCTAAGGATCTAAGCCTTGTGGGTTTCTGGGTTTCAATGTGGGTTTCTGTCATATTAAAGGAACAGTAAAGAGTACATAATAACACCACCAGATCTGTAAAATTTTTGGACTCATCCTGCATTTTTGTTGTTTGGGATGGGTCTTAACTTCATTAAGTTAAGTTTCTCTCAATGTGTGCTCACAGGATTTAGGCAATGCCAGTCAGTCTTCACTGACTTTCCACAAGATGTCCCCTTCTTCACACCTCATGCCATTACTCTCTTGGCATTACCAAGGTCTTGGCAATATGTTGAGCGTTCCATCGTATACCAAAAAGCTCAGCACGGAGGTAGCTCTTGAGCCACTGAAGTGTGGCGCTTTTACGTCTACTGCTGGGCCACTGAGAACAAAATTAGGCCCCTGTTATGTTTTGTGTGTTTTGTGTCCCTGGTTCTGCGCTAATGTAGAAGGTGATGTGGAAAAAAGAAACACAATAGGTAAATAAAAAAAATTAAAAAAAATATTTATAGGAATGTAAAAAAGCAAAGGTTATTGGCTTTTAACACACTACATGTCATCAAAATGATGATACCGGTTTCAACGAAAAGCAAACAACAAAAAAAAACGCATACATATTTATCTCACACTTACAAGAAAAACAAAACCTGTCAACATGCATTTTGTTTGAACATTAAGTAAATTATATTAGTCTTACACGGGTCTGAGTCAAAAGAATGACACAAATTAATATTGTGTAACCTGCAAATGGGGATTTGTTTTAGAATTTCAATGACAAAATGTATTTACTGTGAAAGAAAATCAGAAAATCCATTCCAAAGCATTAAAGTCTCTGCAAAAGCGTCCATTTAATCTGTACCCTTTACTGTTCATTTAATTATATTGACAGAGTATAACATAATTCATGCTGAGTGGATCAGTATGTGAAATTACATTTTCTGACAGGGATTTATAATAAACTTCTAAAGTTACAAAGAATTTATAAGACCGCTCCGTTACCCTGTGTACAGCACTGTGAAATATTCATAAAAATAAGTATAAAATACATTACGGAACATTACGATATGTGGTTGTACTGCATAAGTACACAAAAACATTCAAGGGTAAAATATTGTGTCTTTCTACCGCATGCAAAGATTAAAGTATGAAGAACTGCTAAACTTATTACTGTGGCCACAATAATGGAGTGCCTTCTTACGGTCTGCGGAAATTCTGAATCTCAAGGTAATGCCGGTACCCTGATAACATTAGCAGGTATTTTTCAATGACTCCTATTAGTTGCTGTATCGAGACTTAATTGTCAGGATGTATCAAAGCTTTGCTGCAGTTTAAAAGGAAAACTGGAATGGGATATCCCAAAAAGAGGAGTAAATTCTAGCTCTGTGCCCTCCAATTAGTCTACGTCATTTATTCTTCCCTTGTTACATTATCTCGTCCTCTCGCCGAGAATATTCCAGTGCCCCTCGTTGCTCCTCTGAATCATTATTACATTTCTTTCCCCAGTCCCTTTGCTTTTGTATTATAAAGATCTTTAAACTGAAACAAAGATTTGATAGAACCTTAGAACGCCACAACACAATATTTGGTAAAAAACGTGCATGCACATTAAAGAAGACGGCTCGCTAGAATCTAACCTGGAGGACCTGGGAGAGGTTCACCAATGCCCAGTGATCGATGTTAGAAAGGTCACACCACACAACACAAAACAAGATGACCAGTTAATATACATCACAAAATAACATCAGCAATACAAAGTTGTACATAACAGCGCTTGTGCCCTAATGTTAACAAAAAGGCACAGCCCGCTTCTGCCGCAGACGCAAGTCATGCACAAGAATATTATCATATTATACATTTGGAGCAATAACCAAGAATGATAGTGTAGGCAGGTCTGGGAGTACATGGCATTCACTGACACCACTTCAAAAGTTCTGAATGATTTTCTTGTGTGAGTAAATGAATCAGGAATACTTGGGGGGAGTCATTCCTGACACAAAATAAAATGCTAATATCTATTGCATATTTGAACGGGACCCTCAGCCGCTTTCCAGAAAACCCTTTAAAATGGGAGCAGTTTTCGGGGCTTACATTTCCTGTTGCAGATCGACTGTATTTTCTGCACATTTCCTCATAGTTCCCACAGTTATTATTTCTTATATTTCTTTAGCTGCCTTTACAAATGTTACCGCAGGTCAGGGATGTTCTTAATATAACAGGGAAAAAAAGAAGAACAACACGCAAATTGATTCTAAGAACGCAACTACAGGCTCCCAATTTAAAGCGGGAGGGATGAGACCTTACAGCAGCTTTTGATATGGTTTGCGTGGAAACATAATAGCTGTACATTGATAGGGTACAGAGCATTCAAAGACCAATATGTTTCTGTTCCAGCGCTTTGTACTTTGTTCATGAAAATGTATTATGTTGATAACGCACAAGCTATGACTAATCTGACAATGTACCGCGCGCTATATAAAAAGGCACCCTGGGAATTTATTTGGCCGCCGCATCATATCGACTGGTGTAACATTTTATTTCTATTACAGACTCCGTACGACAAGTCGTGGTGGCTGTTGTAATGGCGAAGTGGCGAGTTTGAGTGCTGCCAATAGGAACAATGTATTTACCTATGCAACGTACGCATTGACTTTTTGGATTTTCGAGATGTAATACTTTTATAAGCCCATGGCATCTGCCAAGTTATTTTATTTACGTGTATTGGGTAATGGTGTCAGTGAATGCTACATTAATCAATACAATGATTCAATAGCATCATAAATCCATTAAAAACATCCATAGCGACGGCGGATTAGAAAGTACTTTGATTCTCAAACAAGCTTCTAAATATTACAAATAAATACATGTTAATCAGCTGAGTTTTCAATCTGCTGTAATCATCATAATCAGTACATGATAAAGACGGTTGGGGAATTGTGAAAATGGTAGTTTTGAATCACCATAGAAACCAGCAGAATGTTCTTAATGATTGGGCCATTCCACCGGTTCCTGTGGCGATAAGAAAACTTTGGGACAAGCTCCAATGGCTTCTTCTTCGTATCCCAATGGCAGAGAAATAACGATCTTGCCTAAATCATTCCCTGAATTCAGGTATTAAACAGGATTCAGCTTGTTAAAGCATGATTTTATTCCTTTATTTTTTATGGTACTAAATACGTTATGTTCATTTTGGGGCAAAAACTGGAGTGTATTCTATGTCCCTAAATAATTGGATCTTAGTAAGATGCTAAATACAGTACTTATTTAACGCTGCACGTTATATCTGTCTGCCATCATTCTCAAATTGCTCAAAACGTGAGGCAGAAAGGCTCTGCTTGTAAGAAATATCTATCTTTAATAAGCATGAATTATCATTCAATATGATTTCTATGATTAGGTGCATATTCTGGAGTTTAAATACATGAATCTCCTTAATTATAGTGTAAGAGCGGAGAAAACCAAAACCACTTATCATTGTCATTATTCTGCAGCTGTAAAATGTTCATACATTAAACTTTAATTTATCAAAGAAACCTGAATAAATATCACTTACATAATCCAACACGTACTTCATAGGGTTTTACAGCCAACATTGTAGTCAATAATGTGCACACTACGACTTCATTCATTTACGTTATAATGCACGTCAATAACCAACGAAACCTGCGATAGTGAAAGGTGTGCCAAGCCATTTCCCTACAACTGTATCGAGTGATCTAACCATCACCCTTTTCCATTTAATGAATAGTAATGATGAGGATATATATGTTGAGCACCCATGCTGCTGTGGACTACAATTCCTAGCATGCTTACAGGGATCTGTAGTAATGGTGAGATGCCAGGTCCATAAACACGACACTCTAAGTAGTAGAACACAATGGTTAATTAGGAGTGGGTCTTAAATTATTGGCTATAGGTTACTGAATACACACAATGGGAGACTGGAGTCCAATCTCATGATATGGGACCTGTAACCTCCTTCTTCATGGACTATGATGTTTTCTGGGCATTTTACATATATTATTCCTTGCGGATTTATATTCTGCACTGTACTATTTTGTGGGTATTCCTCTTTCCTGGTTCTTCCTTCAATCAGATCCGCTCATTCATTCGCCTGAGAGTCTGCATCTGCTCTGCCACAGGGGTTAATGAAAATGTATATTTACACTCCGAGTTAACAAATTACTCTTACATCCTCGGCATATCTTTACCTGCTTATGGATGTATAATACTCTTTCTTTTAGGGGACGATGGAGGAAGTAATCTTTTTAGTGTTCCACTGAGTAAAATCACGTACTGTACTTTAGGAGGTGAGACTGCTGTATAATTCCATTAACTTGGTAATTTTCACAAACTAATTATAGCAATTACATGAGCCCAGGCTCTCTGAAAAGAGAACACCATGCTAGAATACCCATTTCTCTGAGCAAATCTGATATTTCAAGTGTGACCTACAATTCAAAATAGAACACACAGTTCTTTCCCCATCAATTGACAGGAGGAGGTGGCATGAATAAGTAAGCTACAGATGTCTGCAGAATTCTGCATTCCGCTACATTAACGCTTCCCTTTTACCTGCAGATAGATGCCGTCTAGAGAAAAGTTACATATACACATAATATTATTCATTGTTTTTTCATAGCTTATAAACAGTTTTTTGAACCTTAAAAATGGGAATAGCCCCTACATCTAAAGTGAGAGTTTTTGTTGAACATCGTACAACATTGATATATATCCGCTCTTCAAACGTGAAGCGCTTACGTCCCTTTTCATCTTTAAAGTAGACCAGATGCCAAAACAGATTTTAGCATCGTTTCAACTATATAAAAATTGCTTCTGTTTTATCTTTTCTTGTCACTGTAGATGGTTTATCAATTTTT
This sequence comes from Spea multiplicata, assembly GCA_009364415.1. Lineage (NCBI taxonomy): Eukaryota > Metazoa > Chordata > Amphibia > Anura > Pelobatidae > Spea > Spea multiplicata. Next base: position 43,064,428 of record VKOC01000001.1, read on the forward strand.
GGTTTAAACGTAAGAGCTATTTTGTTTCCTCTGAACTTAGTTTAATAGAAAACTGATTCCATCAGAGTGAAGGAACTACTGGAACCACGGAGTAAATGTAACCATGTAAAACCAATTACATAAGCAAATGGCATCCTGATCATATATTACTAATGTAGCATTTGTCCTTCAGATCCGTAAACGCACGGCTGTTGATTGATTCATGTAAAATCTGAGAAATGGCTGTCGCGCTAAGATTAACTCAAACCCTAAAATGAGAGGGTGATGAATATGTCCAGTTTTGGGAAACAACTTGGCACACCTAATGTACTTCTATAAGCCTGTTCCAAAATATAACTGATAACACAAACAGTAAAATTGCATGCAATGAGCTAGACATTAAGGGCTGACCTTCAGGACCTGCGATTGAGACCACAATTCAAAAATCCATTCCAAAATGATCATTAGACGAAGGGGGGAAACGTCAAGATTGTTAGAAATATCGACAAAAAAAATCCCAAGATTGGGATCTGTTTCATATTTGGTGACCCCCAACTGCACCGGTGAGACCAAACTATTATCCGTGCTATAAGAACATAAAGCAGCCACTGATCCCCCTTTACACTGAATCAGAGATAGCAAACGTGCATGCAGGAATTAAATGAATTTACAGAATGTGGTCTTTTTGTAAATCAATAAATTCCTTTGTTAGTTTGGTAGACTTTTTTTTTTAGTTTGTTGCTGTAGTTGACACTTAATTGTCAGCCTAAGTGACATTTTTACGTGACATTGGTACGCGGGACAAAACGCTGACTTCCACGAAACACTGATAATAGTTTGGTTTATCCACATTAGCACATGCACAAGTAAACAAGACAAAAGCTTCCTTTACCCACAATGCATGCAGCAAATACAAGGCTTACAAGGAGAGCATGACTGAGTCAGTGTTCGGGTGAGTTCTCGATTAACACTGTTGATCTTTGTACTAAAGAGCCTCGACTGGAACAAACTGGGGCTGCCAATTAACAATTTGCTAACCAAATTAAATAGTATAAAAAAGCACCATTAAATATTATAAGAAAAGGATGACCTAGCTTAAATAAATTTTTCTTTTATAAAACTATAACTCTAATAGTCTTAAAATGATGATCTTTTTTAACTGATGTTCCTTTTTTAACGGATAAATCTTAACGTGGGTACTGGGATGCATCAATGTATTGAGCTAGAATCAAAAGCGACTGAATCATTCGTGGAATTCTCAGTAATGCTCTCCTTGTATCAAATAGATCACAAACACGGTGCCACAACACAGGCATGATGATCAAATGATTCTGAATGCTCTGCAATGGGATGATTTCAACGGCAGTGCAGACACGCGTTTCAGATGAAGAGACCAGTGTTCAAATTTGCTCATGCTTCAGTGCCCCCCTTGGATTTGATTTCATGGTGTAGAAGACAATGATTTGTGTTGACACGTGTGCCCGCTAGATTCAATGGCCGCAGACAAAAGAACTTGGCTACCACAGGCTGTGATGACGATGACTTTGGTGCTCACTAGCTCATTTCAGTGATATCATGCTGAAACTTTACCAACCCAAGTGCTCTGCGTTTTGCTGACAGCCATTAGCCTTTTATTGCCACGTTTTATTTACTGATTCTTGTATTATAGGTTTTGTCAATGAAAGCAAAATACATTTTTAATAATGATGTGATGTGCCCACTTTCGGGGAATTTCGACACAAAGAAAAAACTCCTTATCCACATGTTTTGGTTTTCTAGGGGCTCAGAGTTATTTCAGCTGATAATACTGTAAAAAATGAAACCTTAATGTAATACGTCTCACACTAATGGTGATTTCACTGGCCTTGAAGTTCAATGAGTATATATACTGGTGACAAGGCTGGCATCAAACCAATAGGCCGGCAGCAAAAGCATTATTCATGTGCCTGTTCCAAGTGGTGCGTCTTGTTTTTATTTACCTGCTCTTCCAGGAGGGCCTACTGGTCCAGGGCTTCCTTTAGGGCCCTCAGTTCGAGGTCCTGGTAGGCCTGGTGGTCCTGGAGGTCCTTGACTGCCAGGAAGTCCTGGGAAACCGCTATCTCCTTTGGGTCCAGAAAATCCAGGTGATCCGGATGGTCCAGGTAAACCTGCATCACCCTTTAGACCTGAAACCACAAACAACTTTCTTTTAGAATATTTTCCATTCACCAGACAGGACAACCTCAAATTTTTTGTAACAATATAATGTACATTTATCATTATGACCCGAAAGCACAGAGATGAACTGTATTATTATGTGGGAGTATGTTGCAGAATCACAAGAAAGACAGTGAAGTGCACAGTGAGGGATAAGTATGAAGGTTTCGATGCGATTAAAGTAACAACCTCTGTCTTATTGCTCGGGCGTTATAATGTTTCCATCTATTCCAGGTTCTAAGAGCTGTCTCCAAAAATTCCCTGACTCAGTATGCATTCTCTAGCCAGCATCTTTTTGATGGCTACATGCACATCTTTTATAACGTTCACTCTAGAACAGCCAACACCAAAGCCAAATAAAATCTAATCAGGACTATTAAAGAGAAAATGTATCTTTATATCTTATACTCATTAAGATACAATGTTTTTATACTTTACTGATACAATATACATATGGCCTTTCAATTTATCAGCATGAATGGGTGAAAAAATGTTACCTGGATTTCCGGGAAGTCCTGGCAATCCTGGAGAGCCAAAGCCTGGTAGACCTGAAATACAAATACAAACGTACATCATGTGTTTGTGTGTGTTTATATATATATATATATATATATATATATATATACATACACATTTAGGACATACACAAATAGGACTAGAAGAAGCTTAATATCTACATCAAGTTATACATCTGTTTAAAGCTTACCTGGCTCTCCCTTTAGACCAGCAGGCCCAGGGATTCCATCTTGACCAGCTCGGCCCTTTTCACCTGGGAAGCCTGGTTGCCCAGGTCGACCAGGATCTCCTACAGAGAACACGTATTGGTTTATATAAAAACAGCACATTGTATAATATAAAATAATATATAAAAAAGACCGCATAGTAACACCAAAACAACCTGTAATACACAGGAACAAGAGGACATTTACCTTTTCCCGGTTGTGCAAATAATTGGCTACTTTGCTTACCTTTTGTACCTGGTGAGCCGGGGGTGCCAGGGTTTCCAGGAGGTCCATCATTTCCTTTAAGCCCAGGAGAGCCTGGACTACCTGTAAACCGAAAAATTAGAGAGTTAGAATTCCAAAAATAATTATCTAAATTGTGTTACAGTGTCACTTGAAGTACTCAGGTGCAATGAGTAAGGATTCTGGGTATTTGACCACTTCATACATCCATCAGCATTGCACTGACCAGCGAAAAGAGTAGTAGCAAGTATCAAGGCGAAAGGTGTAGTAGCGGTAGGATTTTGGTATACAGGCCTGCATATGTCAAAACTCAATACTACACTAGCTTTCTCTTCTGTACAGTAGGTTCTGGACGATCTACCTGTGCAATATAGGCTACTTCTGTGTAGACTGGTGATCAGATCTTCTGAATTTTAACAGATAATTTTAGTTCGGACCCTGCTATACAACACTTTACACTGACATGTTCAAGAACATCTCTATATATCATAATCAGAATTAAACAATAATCTGTTTACCTGGAAATCCTGGAAGGCCTGTATCTCCTTTCGATCCTTGAACTCCAGGTAATCCAGGGAGACCTGGGTTTCCTGGTAACCCCTTGCCACCAGGTGTTCCTGGGAATCCACTTGGACCTGGTTCCCCCTACAAGACAAAACACAGTAACCAACATATATGATTTCCTGAACATAAATGGTTTAGAAGGCTGGATGATGCTTCCATAAACTATAGAAGGTTAATCAATCAATTAAATTGACATTTACCGAAAAATCTTCCGTACAACGACATACTTACTTCCGTAAATTGGTTTTCTAACTGCTAATGTCATGCATAAATAACACTGTGGTACAAAGTTGTAAAAGTGGAGCCTCACATAAATACACCACTGCTAGTGAGCAATATTGCATACGATTTCACTATGTACATGTACAGTTATGCTCAAAAGTTTGCATGCCCTAGCAGAAATTGTGAAATGTTGGCATTGATTTTGAAAATCTGACTGATCATGCAAAAAAACTTTTATTTCTGGCTAGTGATCATATGAAGCCATTTATTTTCACATAGTTGTTTGGCTTCTTTTTTAACTCATAATGATAACAGATATCACCCACATGGCCCTGATCAAAAGTTTACATACCCTTAAATGTTTGGCCTTGCTACAAACACACAAGGCGACACACACAGGTTTAAATGGCAATTAAAGGTTAATTTCCCACACATGTGGCTTTTGAAATTACAATTAGTGTGTATAAATAGTCAATAAGTTTGTTAGCTCTCACGAGGATGCACAGAGAAGGCTAGATACTGAGCCAAAGCCTTGAAAATGCCAGTCAGTCCTGTCCAATCACTTATTAAAGGTGGAAAATTCAGGGATCTCTTGATACCAAGCCAAGATCAGGTAGCCCAAGAAAGACTTCAGCCGAAGAAGTGTTCGGGATACAAAGAAAAACCTTCAGGAGAAATACAGGCTGCTCTGGAAGACTGTGTGGTTGTTTCAAGGAACACAATACTGGAACACAAATGAGCTGCAGGATCGAGTTGGCAGAAAGAAGCCTTTACTGCGCCAATGCCACAAAAAAAACCCCACTGTGGAGCATGGTGGGCGCTCACTGATGATTGGGAGGTGTGTGAGCTCTAAAGACACAGGGAATCCCGTGAACATTAATGGCAAGATGTATGCAGTATGGTATCAGAAAATACTTGGGACGCTCTTGGACTTTCCAGCATAACAATGATCCTAAGTACAAGGCCATGTACACCATCCAGTGGTTACAGCAGACAAAGGTGAAGGTTCTGGAGCGGCCATCGCAGTCTCCTGACCTTATAGTCATTGAGCCACTCTGGGGAGATCTCAAGCGTGCAGTTTATGCAAGACGCCCAAAGACTGGAGGCATTTTGCCATGACGAATGGGCAGTTATACCACCTGCAAGCATTTGGGGCCTCATAGACAACTATTACAAAATATTGTGTGCTGTCATTGATGTTAAAGTGGGCAATACACAGTATTAAGAACTAAGGGTATGCAGACTTTTGAACAGGGGTCATTTCATTTTTTTCTTTGTTGCAATGTTTTGTTTCATGATTGTGCCATTCTGTTATAACCTACAGTTGAATATGAATCCCATAAGTAATAAATGTGTTTTGCCTGTTCACTCATGTTTTCTTAAAAAATGGTACATATAATACCAATTCTTCAAGGATATACAAACGTTTGAGCACAACGGTATATATATAAACATATTCAGGTGTTCATACGTATGTCTTTGTAGGCAGTCCGTTATTTTAAGGTGTGCCTTTTGAATTCTATTTTGCAGAATATAATGAACATTTCTTAGTTAATAGTTTGTAACTAAATAGGAACAGTTAATTTGCAAAATAAAATTGATATACAAAATTGAATGCATACATTAAATTAAAAACATACCACTGTTTTATGTAAACTTTGTTCAACTACATACCTTTGGTCCAGATAAACCAGGCTGACCAACACCTGAAAGCCCAGGTTCACCTTTATCACCTTTAAGTCCAGAAAATCCAGGTGACCCTGGTGAGCCAGGGCGCCCGGGCTGTCCAGGGGAACCTTTAGAACCAGATGGCCCTATTAAAGGAAGATTGGAAGCAGAGATATAAGGCTTCTATTAGGGAAGTGCTTAACTTTGTCTTACCCATCATTTCATTAACTCAGCTCTTTTGTTTGTTTTTTTGTTCATACCTGTCCTTACCAGGCCTTCATGCCTATTACCCACTGAAATCCTCAACATGTCATCAACAAAACATCAGTTTCCTTTATCAGGTCTGTAACACTCAGTTCCTTTCTGTATTGTCATGTCATTTGCTATTCAGTTCCCTTCACCCTGTCCCTCTTCCACTTGTCCCTTTAATTCCACTTCTGTCTCCATACTATTCATTCGCTTTCCTTCTACACCATAGACATTTTCCATTGACCATTAACATGCATTCACACAGCAAAGCTAAACTCTACAGGCACATTTCTTAGCACTAAAAAAGACAGTGGGCTTAAGGTACGGTTTTCGGTTGCTTTAAGAATTATGTATGGACATCAAGGGTGTGAGTCATAATTCAAGTACCTACGGAATTTGTCAAAGAAACCTACTGAATGGAAAAAAATCCAAAGAGTGTATGATACCAGCCTGAATTTAGTAATCTGTTCCTTACTGTAATATATGATCATAGAACATTTTTGCATGCATATCAGATTGTTTACAAACTGCTGTATCCTAAAGTTTGCTTTGATCTGCCGGCAAAGGATAAGTCATGACAACATCTCCAAAGCTCCGTTCCAGCTGAGAATATGTTTTCACGTGTTCTTACCAGGAAGTCCCATCTCTCCCATACTGCCCTTTGGTCCTGGTGATCCAGAAAGTCCAGGCTGTCCAGGAAAGCCAGGGTCACCTTTGAGTCCTAGTGAAAGATTGCAAAAATAATTGAGTTACAAGGTTTTTCAAATATGTGATGTGGTCTAGCTTCTTCTAGTCTAGCTTCTTTGGATATAGGAAAAGCACACAATATTATAATACCAATTTTGTTTACTTAACCCCTCAACACATATGAGGTGGAAGAAGAAGAGGGAGATCATCCTGGGAATTCTTGTTTCTATTTATTTATCCTTAATGTGTATATAGGGGTATTGCAAATTTCAGGCGAGGACATGAAAGTTCTCACTGCGGGTGTTAGCATAAAACGGCATATGACCGCAGTCAAGTCTGATCAGTTAGATATTTGTATTGCACATCATTTTATTGAATGATTAATTCACTAAATGCAAGGTAAAAAACTTAAGTATCATGCGTTCTTACTATTCTAAACAAGAAGTCCTCATGAGTAGTGTCCATTAAAAAACCTCACAAATAATGTCAGTGAAGAGTCTTTTACTCATGTACCTGGTGCTCCTGGGGATCCTGGGAATCCATTTTGACCTGGTGGTCCCTGGTTTCCTGGAATACCGCTAAAGCCCTTTTCGCCATTTAATCCAGGTTGACCTTAAAGTAAATGAGTGTACAATGAATGGCATTAAAATCTAATTCACCATTATTGCTACACAAAGTTATTGTTATTTTTCCATTATTTCATACAAGTTTAAAAAAATAGTTAAGAGGCACATCACTAGCAGTAATATTTTGCTATGGAATTATAAAAACCAGCCATTTGGATGTCAACGGTCTCATGAATCCAGCATTTTACCTGGTTCTCCTTTACTTCCTTTAGATCCCAGACCGCCAGGGCCCTCAATCCTTCCAGGAGCACCTGGAATTCCGGCACTTCCTTTGTCACCTTTTAAGCCAGGAGCTCCACTAGAACCGGACTGGCCAGGAAATCCATCATTGCCTAGAAACCAGATTCAAATCACATTTTAAAATACAATTTACAAATAAGACCTTTGTCTATGCTTGAGCATCAGAAATACCTTGATATTAAAACAGGTGTATTTTTAAGATGAAGTTGGATATTTTGGAGATTGGCTACACCTTGACAAGAGCAAAGAAACAAATGGACCACTACCACAGGAACCATTCCTCAATGTATGAGACTGGTGCAGAAGTACTTTGAAGAGCTCTTACTACTAGCTAGATGAAAATGAACCCTTACAATAGCCTTTACTTATAAAATAAGGTCACATGTAGCATAATAATAACTTTTGTGATTTTACCTTTAGGACCAGGAAAACCAGGACTTCCAGGGTTTCCAGGGGTTCCGGCTGGCCCTGGTGGTCCCATTACTCCCATTTCACCTTTAGCACCTGTAACAAAACATTTTCATAGAGTAAAATACATTTATTTTCCATGTAAATTTTGTTACCAAACTAAATAGACTTAAAATAATCTTAATTTATTCCTGTTGATCTGAGGATCAACTCATTAACCATTGGGGACAAATAAACTACAGACAGCGCAATCACTAAAAGTAAGACACCGGCACAGAAATTAAGGGGGCAAAAGGGCACTTTTGGGGTGTCTACCATACAGCTGGACACTATGTGAAAAACCAAAGCATCAACACAATTTAAACAATTACCAATTAACATTACCATCTGCCATATAATGGACCTCAGTGAAACCTCAGTAACATAAATGTGCTGTAAAAAAAGAGAGAGAGAGGATTCTGACCTGGAAAACCTGGTACCCCATCACGACCTTGGGTGCCTGGTGGCCCTGGTGGACCATTAAAACCTCTTTCTCCAGGAAATCCAGGACTACCTCGATCTCCCGGAGGCCCAGGAGTATCAAATCCTGGAGGACCATGATCTCCCTTCTCACCTTGTATGCCTGCTATTCCTGGGGTGCAATAGAATCAGTTAGTACCTGGTTGCCGCAAACACAATATAAAACCATCACTACAAGTCCTATTGAGCATGAAATAGTAATGAAAGCTTACATAAATTGTGAAAAAGACACAACCCCCCATAAAAGTGGAGCAATCAACATGCTTATCTCGGTGTACTGCTAAAAACAACAATTATTGTTTATTGGGAATTTCAGTCTTCAGTGAAGGGTTGAAAAACCCTAATAAAAAGATATTGCTGCATACCCTGTGACCAAAATTATATAAAATACACCGAGGTGTGCTTACATGCTCAGAAAATCTTTATAAAATATTCATTTTACACTGCAATGTTTTCATCTCTTGGTGTTGGGCATCTCACACAGAACTTACGATATATATATATATGTATATTGGAATACCGACAGTCTTCAAGTAAAAAAAAAAACATGAAAAATTGAAGTGTTAAAAAACAAAAAAGAATCTGACAAAAATGCACCATCCTGTTTGATTTATTGCCTGACATTCATATTCATGCTTGGTAGGTTATGCTGTACCAGGGTGGTGATATGTTTGTCAAAAAAAAAATATGCATATTGTGGGGCCAAAATAATCTTGAATAATGGCCAGATTCTCTGTGATTACACGTCTGTTTGAAATAATAAAAAAAAATATTAAAAAAAAAATCAGAATGATCAGAAAAAAATATACTGGAGAAGCAACCACAGTACCTGGAGGACCTTGGGTCACAAATCATCAAGGTTAGGGTCATCAGGAGGCATCAAGCAGAAAGGAGTTGCAAATAATGCAGTCAGGGAGATGTTAGGTTAAGATAAAAAAACAAAAATAAGCACACACAGACATTAGAACAAAAGGGTACAGTTAACCGAAGGACAGGGGGAAACAACTACACTGCAAGAAAACAAACTCCTCAAATAAACCTAATGGGAACTTGAGTGGTCCGGTTTTAGATTCGCCTGGAGATAGCCACTACATTATTTGAACATTCCGATTAGAGCTCTGCTTCGTGTTATATCACATCTGAATTCCCTGCTTAAATAAAGGTGAGTTACTTCAGAATATTTTTACCTCATCAGTTCAATCTGGTGTCAGGATTTCACATGAACTCTTGTGTGAGGGACAAGATCTCACTCTAGTCATGTCTATATAGGTAACATGTTTGTGGCGTTATTATTATTATTTATTGTTTTATATAGCGCCATCATATTCTGCCGCGCTGTACAATGGGTAAGCAGTGCATAACATAACAATTTGACATGATTACTCTATGGTTTCTATATCTGTTTTAATTATCTTAGATTACTGCAATGGACCAGTTCCAGTCCTAACATGTATTACATTAGCAGGGAGCAGGTCAATTTATCACAAACACTATTTAGTAGAGAAATGCCATTGTATGAAACACCATGTAGTATGGTAGAATTCATAGATTTAAGGATAACATGCATCTGGGAAGGGGTCAGCCATTAAAAGAAAACATTGCCATCTAGAATTCAATTTATAGTTCCACCATGAGTGGATACAATGTGGTAGAGGATTGTGGAGATTAGACTCTTCATCTTCTCAAGACAAACAGAAAAGAAAATGTGTCATGAATGTGTGCGTTGGGGGCAGGAACGCCGTAAACAGCCTCGCTGTCCCGGGGTGCGGCAGATCTGTGGTTCAGTGTGAAATGAAACATATGTTTTCTCAGATGGCAATGCTTCTTCAATGAAAGACAACAAGACAAAAGTCAGAGGGACAGCTCATAATACAGGCACGGACTTCATGAGGAGCATGCACGGTTAGTAAAAAACAACCATTCATAAATCTTGAACCGATAAACTAAGACACAGATAGTAGACACACATAGACACAAGTAGTACTCAGAAAGGTGCGTGTGGCTGTCCAGTGACGTCGCTATGGGCCGTGCGTCACACCGCTAAACCGGCTGGGGGCTCTACAGCATCACAGAGGTTTAGCTCAGGTACGTAAGACATGCATTATACATTATACAGAAAATTCCGTACAAAGAAAAGATGTGCTTTGGAAGCGATAAAAAAAAAATGTGCTCAGGTATTGGAAGCGAACAGTGAGTGAAAATTTACTGATACAAAGACTGCATTCTGTGTGATTTTTAGTACTTGGGTGCAGTGAATGGGCTATAACATTGCATGTGAACTTAGAGGTGAAAAGATTAAAAAAAATAATAATTGTAGAAAAGAAAAAAGCCAGCACAATGCATTTCCAAGATACAAAACAAATCAGAGAATAATACATATTACAAAATACTGTACGAATATTATATATCAATGAAACATATTATTGACTGTTTACAATGGAGTCATCTTTGCTGAAGATTGCAGGAGAAGGGGACATTTGAACTCCATGGCTTTATTATTCTTTATACGGGATAATCTCAGCCCTCTTTTCAAGAGAAGACCATTGGTACTAGCCCATAATAATGAAGTTCAAATGAAGATTGTCCTTCTAACACACAAGGTAGTAAATCTGATTTACACTCAGATCATGATACTAAATTATACCTTTAGTTGTAGCCTATCTCTTAACACTGCCATTAGACAGAATAACACCTTGATTCATTATATATATATATATATGCCTATTGTTTAGCAAAAAAATTGAACATGCTGAACCAAACATTCATCATATGCTTACTTTTGAAGTTGGCAAGTTTAGGAGTCATAACTCAAATTAAAAATCACTGTAAAAGTAAGGTGGACAGGTGGACAGCATGGCAGTCCAGACTATAATCATCTCACTCTACCAGCTACGCTGAGGACAGTATGATCTTTAGCCAATACCATCACGAATGCCTATAGGTAGCTAAGATTCTGGAAGTGGAATAATATGCTATTGTAATTGTCTCCAACTCCAAAACTTGAGAGATCTGTGTATAAACATAAGTGTCTAATGTCACTGCACAATGTTTAGAATTTGTATTTCCATTATCTTAGGTATGTTACAGAATTACTTTACCTGGTGGTCCAGCGGGTCCAGGAAGGCCTGGAGGACCTGGTGGACCCTGGCCTCCTATTCCAGGTACCCCTGGAGCTCCAGGAGATCCAGGAAGCCCATTTTGTCCAGGATCACCTAGGAAAATGAGAATATAATAAATCTAGTTGCATGTTATTTTCGTTCATTTACATGGTGGGGATCTTAATGTATTTTTCACAACAAATAAGGGGAACTATAATCTATTAAATTACTTATTACATATAGTTTCATTACGTACCTTTTGGTCCTGGAGATCCATCGAAACCTGTTCTCCCGGGACTTCCCGGGGTTCCTGGGAAGCCAGGGTCTCCTTTTGGCCCTTGTGATCCTTTCAAGCCAGGAGAACCAGGGGGGCCCTGAAGCCCAGGTAAACCAAATCCTGGGTCACCCTTTCATAGACGGAAAAAAAGAAATTAAGTCTAAGAGAGGGTATTAAGTATTAAGTGAAGTCTCCTCAGAGCCATCATAATTCATAAATTCACATCAATATATGCACCAGTATTTTCTCAACTGAGGCTGTATTGTATTTGCATAGTCATTTGAAGAAACATATTGCTTTTTGTAGTGTTTTCATTCTTCAAAACCTTTTTTTTTTTTTAAGAAACCATGATATTGGCACATCTTCTTTAGTAAATTATTGTTATTTTAATAAACATTTTTCATTATTTGTTACCTTTGGTCCTGGTAAACCAGGCTGCCCAGGTGTCCCATCTGAGCCAGGTCTTCCTGACGAGCCTGGTGGTCCTGGTGGTCCAGGATTTCCGGGAAAACCTGTTGCACGTGGGAGACGTTAGACATAACCAGCCAAAACTATTTAATAAATAAAATATTGATGCTTTGGGATGTTTATCAGAAACATCCTCACTGCTACTACCATTCAGGCATTTCTTCCACACTGCCTGCTTGACCTTGCAAATTTTATGATTGTGGTACTAAAAAATGTCCAAAAATCTATTATTAAAACTTTCCAGGTGCATTAATTTCAGTAATTAGCTTCAGGTAAATTCTAGCTTCTAGAAAAAAGCAATCAGTCAATGTTAAAAGTAGCATGGGCCTCTTCTACCTCGTTCCACCAGGTTTACTTATCTAGAGTTCAATTCACCAAGTGGCCAACTGACTTCAAAAAGTCATCCCGCGACAACTTATGCAAGCCTTATAGGTGCTTGATAAATAATGAGTTCATTACCGTGTTACCTGGCTTACTCTTTGTGAATTTCCAAATAGTATCAATTTAATTACAAAAATAAACATTCTTTCATAGGACACAATTGGAAAGCCAATAAAGGTTTATATTTGTTGCTTACCTTTTCCACCAACTGGGCCCGGAAGTCCAATTCCTGGAATGCCTGGATCTCCTTTCGATCCTGGAAAACCTGGGAGTCCAGGCTGGCCAGGCTGACCAGGTTCACCTTTAACATAAGGTGGTCGTTAACATGCAAAATGTTAGCAATTGTATAAACATCTTTATAATAAGAACACAATACTGTTGTTGACATGACTACTGTGCATAAGATGCATGGAAATACATTCAGCGCATGTGCTGTTAACGGGGAACTGTCAGCATCACAGATTTTTGTTTGATGAAATAACTTTATGAAATTTTCCTTAGACTGCGCTTTTCATTTGGGTAATTGTTTTGAAGATTTGATGTGGCAGAGTAGACATTACCCAAACGTTTTCCAGTCCTAAACTTATATATATTCTCCTCCCGTACCCTTAAAAAGGCTGCCTGAGCCAGTCAACAACAATCAGCAACTTGATAATAGGGGAGAGAGAATGAATGAGAATGTGGAGGAATAACCATGACAAACCTTAGTAAAGGAAGTTAAAATACCTTTCCCAAAGGTTTTCAATCTGTAAACCCAACTAAATGTTAGTTTAATGTACACAATTGTAAAATGTAAGACCCACTTTCACAGCAACCAGTCAAAATGCTAGGATGCTGCTGGGACGGCCTGACAATTCCTAGCATTTGTTTCCACCTCTGCTGCTTTACACATACATTTTGGACTTTATCAGTTGGTGACTATAACGATGATACTTACTTTATCATTATCTCATATTAGGGCAGTCTGAACAGAAATTCTCTGAGATTAGGGTGCTATTTCTATAAAGTTTGTTTGGATGAGAATGATTTGAGCCACCAGCTTTCCTTCTTTTTCCATACCTCCCTGCAAAACTCTTTTGCATCTTTTCCTTGTTTCCTTTTATATATCTTTGTTCCACATATGGGGACATTTAAATGTTTTTTAATAGGATCTTTTTTGTATTCTTGTAAAGTGACTTTTGGCAAGTACTACAGCATTGTTCAGGGTCTACTATTCTTTTGACAAAGACACATTGTAGGACACAAAGTTACTGGCAACCTCATTGAACATCAGTCTAGGTAAGGCCAAGAGGTGGTCTAAATGTTAACCCCTTTTTGAGCCCTTTCTGGTAGTTAATAGGATAAAAAAAATAATAATAGAGGAGTTTGTTACTTAAATTACCTGGCATTCCTGTATCTCCTGGAATACCTGGAATACCTGGAGGGCCAGGAAGACCTGGTTCGGTTACGGTTTGACCAGCAGATCCTTTAGGACCTAGGAATTTAGAAACAAAGTGAGTTTAAACATATGTTAATGGATTGTGAACATGCCAATTGAACTTATAGGTCGACGATAACACAGTTTATGCAACAGTTTCTCTAAACATCTGTAGTACCACTGTCTAACTAGGTCTTCAGAATTGGCTTAGGTTCTGTGATTCAATACATACATACTACAGACTGAAACAAAAGATGGAACCACAGAATCTTCCATTGTGGTCACTACAGTTACCAATATAGTTTATTTTGCAACCCACATCATAGAAGTGAATTTGAATTACCTGGAACTCCAGGAGCTCCTGGACGACCAGAGACACCTTGTACACCTTTCTCGCCGGGAGGACCTGCAGGACCAAATCCAGGAGGACCCATTGGTCCCCTGTCACCTGGGAGCCCGGGTAGACCTGCATCTCCAGGAGGACCACGGTCACCTTTAAAGGCAGCACCACCCTGTAAATAAACAATCCACATCTCAAGCAACAGATAAACAAATAGAGTCTTGATGTTATGTATCGCATAGATATTTGGGGAGATACAATTTTCATCCCTTCCGTATTCCATTCTTATCTGGCATAAGGCTTGCATTGTTATCATTTCCCATGTTAAAGTATTGTTAGATTTCAAATTTCTTGCTATTATCATTAAGGTGCCTAACAAAATGTGTATTAGAATCTTATTCTGTTCACATGTAATTCTTGATATACAGTAACGCTATTTCTGGTGTTATAGGTAAATCTATACAGGTTTATAAGATCAAGCACCTAGCCACGCAGTCTCCGTTTACATACATTTGTATGTAAGCTAAAGGGCTCATTGAATTCAAGGGTGGAACTGTGATAGGATGCCATAAGTCAGTTTATGACATTTCATGCCTGCCAGATATTCCACGGTCAACTGTAAGTGGTGTTATTGAAAAGTGGAAATGTTTAGGAACAGCAGCTACTTAGCCACAAAGGCGAATACCGTGTAAAGTCACAGAGCGGGGTCACCGAGCGCTGAGACGCATGGTCTGTAAAAGTTGCCAACGCTCTGCTGATTCCATAACTGAAAAATTCCAAACTTCCACTGGCATTAAAATCAGCACAAAAACTGTGCGGCGGGAGCTTCATGGAATGGGTTTCCATGGCCGGGCAGCGACATGCAAGCCTCACATTTCCAAGTACAATGCCCTGCGTCGTATCGAGTGGTGTAAAGAATGGACTCTGGAGCAGTGAAAACGTGTTCTGTGGAGTGACGCTTCTCTGTTTGGCAGTCTGATGGGCGAGTCTGGGTTTGGCGGATGCTAAGAGAACATTACCGGCCAGACTGCATTGTGCAAACTATAATGTTTGGTGGAGAAGGGATAATGGTATGGGGTGTTTTTCACTTCCAGTGAAGGTAAATCTTAATGCCTCAGCATACCAAGACACTTTGGATAATACTATGCTTCCAACTGTGTGGGAACAGTTTTCTATTCCAGCATGACTGTGCCCCTGTCCATAACACATGGCTGGATGAGTCTGGTGTGAAATAACTAAACGGTCCGCACAGAGCCCTAACCTCAACCCCATCAAACACATTTGGGATGAACTGGAACAGAGATTGTGAGCAAGGCCTTCTCTTCCAACATTCTAGACTATATTGTCTATGGAAATGGACCTAGACTCAATAATAAATGTGTATTACAGATAAATTATAAAACCAAAGATAACAAGGGCTTCTGGCTGATTCCAAAGACACTATTTGAGAGTATGAATTCATAAATGTTTAAAATGTTATTACAGGCGCTTGTAAAAACACATGTTTTAACATCTCACTCTACAAACAACAATATCACAATTTTCACTATAGTCCTAACTATGCAATATACTCCATAACAACATAAGTTTGTAATTAATTATATCAAGAAAAATAGCATAGGAAAGAGAACCAAGTTGCTATACAGCCTATTTAAATAAGCAGGCTTTAACATTACTAGTATTAGTATAAGTAGTTATACATTGTAGTCATTACTTAAATGTATGTATGTTTATCACAGGAGTATTTTACAGTATGAAAGAAAAACGTACCGGCTCTCCCTTAAGTCCAGGAAGACCAGGGCTGCCATTTCTTCCGGGAAGTCCATCCAGGCCAGGTGACCCTGCTGGACCTGGGAATCCAGTATCACCTTTTTCTCCTTTGAGTCCGGGTAGGCCAATCACATCTCCAGGATCTCCCTTTGGACCTGGTCTACCAAGACTACCAGGACTACCAGGAAAACCCTGTGGGTAGAAGACACGTAAGAACAAAAGAGTGGCAATAGGTGAAATCACATTAGATGATAGTTTGTTTGGCTTGATGTTTGGGTGACATACAGGACTGTCTATCCAATCTCCATCGAAAACTCACACTGTTGAAGTACTTTATTATTATTATTTTATTGTTATCAGGTTATTCATGACTTGAAGCTTAATCAACGTATTAGCTGCAAAATTGTCGGTGCAAGCATACGGCGGGTTGGAAGTCGGACAGCCATGGAATTTGCCTCTTCCTCACTAGAATGATCTATCTGACACTCATGATCTGGATCACAAAAGATTGTCTCAAAGATTGGCAGAAACTTACTGGCTGTCCTGGAGGTCCCTGTGGACCTGGAAGGCCTGATTCTCCCTTTGTCCCAGGAAATCCAGACAATCCTATTAAAAGAAAGAAATGGATTAAAGCAGACCAAAGAGCATGTAAACTTGGATAGAAACATTTGAGTTATTCAGTAAAACTCTGTAGCACCTCTGTTGTACCACAGCTTTTGTTGACATCAGATATCTTTTTTGATATTTTACATTACAGCATGAAAATGTAAGATGCGCCATCAATGTGTTTTCCATAATCTGCAAGATATCCCCAAGGGTAAGGTGTTAGTTTTACCTGGACTTCCAGGAGGACCTGGTAAACCGGGATCACCTGGTAGCCCTCGAATACCGTTTCCTATACAGTTGTAGCAAGTATCTCCTTTGTCACCTGCATGAAAAAAGTTGTTTAAAATGGAAATGTCTATAAGGTATAACGGAATATAAACAATTGTTAAATACAATATGTCCAAGTTAAAATGTATTGAAAGCATATTAAACCACTATAACATTAGTAATTGAATTTATTAGTAATTGAATATATATTTTACTATTGTATTTCAGGGTGTCACCTGCTATGGATTCAGACTTACTAATATTGCATATTAAAACAAGTTGCTTTTAATCTTAATAGCTAAACAAAGATTTGGTGATTTTTCTGTAATGTGTATATTAAAATGGATGTAAGATGAAATATGTTAACGTATAATAATAAACAGAACACCTATATCTATCATTTTTGTTCCCTTAAAGTTTATCAGATAACAAAAATAACTACTGGTAAAAATACAAG
This sequence comes from Spea multiplicata, assembly GCA_009364415.1. Classification (NCBI taxonomy): domain Eukaryota; kingdom Metazoa; phylum Chordata; class Amphibia; order Anura; family Pelobatidae; genus Spea; species Spea multiplicata. The sequence goes on from VKOC01000001.1 coordinate 43,081,832, forward strand.
GCTATGCAGATCCCCAAAACCACCACTACGAGGGCATCAATTAAACAGATACGGACCAAATAAACACGTATATGTATTAATCTAATAGTTCATGTAAACACTTGGCACACCAGAATACAGCAACACGGAGTGTTCAGGAACACGTTACGCACGCGTTGTTTCATCACATCTGACATCTTACCTTTCTGCCCCCTCTCTCCTAAAAATCCTGGATCACCTGGAAGCCCTGGGAGACCGGGAGGACCTGGCTGGCATAGTCCACCTGTATATGAAAGTACGTGTCAGGGATTTCAGTTAACAATCAGCAACGCTACTTTGGATTGCTAACGTCACATAAACAGGTAATATCAGAGAACAAACAAAGAGGAACAACAATTCCACTCACAGAATTAAAAATAACATATCAAATATTTAGAAGTGACTAATTACAGCACTCAATCTCAAAAATCAAACAAACAAGTCTCGAGTTCCATTTCCATTGGGTGCTATGGTGATTGCACCACATTTAACACTCCAGAAATGGTATTTTAGAAATATGACAATGACCACCATGGATTCTGATTTGTTTTTTCAGCCTAAGGTGTTTGGAGGAAGTTGCAACATCGTGAAAATTAAGGATCTGGTGTTTATTTTGCAATTACTGTACTATCTCAGTTTGCATTACACACCTTGGAAAAATATAGCACATATATTAACTTGTGTTTTAGGCCCAAACGATATCTGGTGATTAAAAATCTAGAAAATAATCCAGACTATTAAAATTCCGTGGTTTAGCACATTCTCGTGCCTCTGCATGTTGTTGGAACAATGGAAACATTTTTATGTAATAAATGTTTCATAATCTGATGATTATAGATCACCAACCATTAACCAACATATTTTTAAAAGAACTGATTTCGGAGAGTCACACATTTCTGTATTTTAATTAACATTAGAACCTGGTGTGCATCATGAAGTAAAAAGTTAACTCACCAGAAGGGCCAGGGGGTCCTGGGGGTCCTGGGGGTCCAGTGGCTCCTGGGCGGCCATCTTGCCCTTGTCTGCCGGGTATGGATATACCTGGTGAACCTTCATCTCCCTTCTGCCCTCTTTCTCCTGGAAGGCCTGGGTCTCCTGAGGAGCCTGGAATTGCAGTACCTAAAAACAACAAACACATTGTCCCTCAGAAACCGGCATGTACACTGGTTCACATTGGACTGCACAATCTATCCCCCCGAACTTTTTGTTACCGAATAATAGATGTGCATAAATACGTTAGTGTCTTACCTGGTAGTCCAGGTAAACCAGGTGGGCCTTGGAGGCCTGGAAAACCTCGTTCACCTTTTATCCCTGGAGTTCCTGGAAACCCAGTGTTTCCTTTTGGTCCAATTTTACCAATGCCTGGTCTAGTAATCACCTGTAAATATGGAAATAAGAAATATTCTATTTATCCCCAACTGAATGTTGAAGCCATATAAATCACAAAAAAAATTAAATATGCCACAGGGCTATTAATGGCCAACATCTGCTAATGTGCAACAATAAACATAGACTGTAAACCATCAGACAACAAAATAGCAGAAAAACTTTACTTACTTCTCCAGGAGGTCCAGGGAACCCACGGTCACCTTTTTGCCCCTGAAATAATAATTTTATTGAAAGCAGTGTTTTGCCGTGACAGCTACAAACATGAATGGTTGCTGGAAGATCAATAAAGGCAAAGTATTTATCTCCCCTCAAGGTGAATGTTCTATAGCTTTAATGTATCTGCTTATTTGATTCCTTCATTCTTCAACAAGAGAAGGACCTGGAGAGATCAAATGCAGCCATTTTCAATCTTACTATAGCGGCCTTAAAAACACAGGACAAAGAGGAGGGGAAGCCAGTCAGAATGGAAAGTCCTTGGTCATTGCTATGCTTGAAATTCCCAAAGATGGAAGTCATTGTAACAGCATGTTATTATATATGAGCATGACAGTATGTCCATACAATGACTATGACAGTATATTACAAAAAAAACAGGGAACATTTACCATTTGGGGATAAATATGAAGTAAATAGTAGAACGTTGGGTTGGAGGAAACCTGGGAGTGGTTCACTAATAGCTCTGATAATGAGCAAAAGGTGAGTATGAAAAAAAACAAACCTGACATTAAAAAATACCTGAATGCAAAGTCTAATATCTACAGGATCATCATTAATGAGCAAGTAGCGCCACAAAATTAAAAAATAAAGACACAAAACAAGAAAAAAGATTACCTTCTCGCCTTCTCGACCAGGATTCCCAGGTAGCCCAGACTCTCCAGGAAGACCCTGCAAAAAAACAAGAACACAAAATAATTATTTTTATCTTCAATCATTCCTTGACTAGGATGCTAAACAACTTAAGTGAAAAGTAAAACTCACATTAGAGCCGGGAATCCCGACCTTTCCATCTTTTCCAGGTTTTCCCTAGAAAAAGAAAAAAAAATCCATAAAAACCAAAATAGGACAAAACCTGTATGCACTGTAATAAAATACTGATTTGGTTTCCAGTTGGTTGGAAACCACTGAGTTTTCTGAAGGCCACCAAGGTCCTTGCAGATGGTGCATATGATGGTCATATCTACTACTTGGAATTGTTATTCTTTTCCTGATCTTTAATTTGTTAAAGAAAATCTGACCTTTCGGATTGTATGCCTTAAATTCACTAATGCCTTGGGAGAAATCATTGCGGTATCAGGTAAAGTTGGTGGGATGAACTAAGGTGAACATTCAGGAAGGTGTCTACTTTAACTACTCAGGTGTGAGGGTCAGTATATATGCCCAAGCCCGAAAATCATTAAGATGAACCATAATTAACAGTCTGTGCAATATTAAGTTGGTACTTTCATCTAATTTGGTAGATATTTGTACTCCTCATATAAACAACTATGGGCATACTTACAATTTTTCCTGGTTCCCCTGGTTCTCCTTTCCCTCCTTTTTGTCCTCCGGGAGGACCCTGTTAAAAAAAATAAATAAAAGGGTTATTTAAAGTCTACAAATACAGTGAATATGGCACACAATTAGTGTCAGTATATATCTACCTAGCTTTTAGGTGTCATGTCATCCAGAACATTGAAGATCCTGTTCCACTTACACAAAACATGAATTGTGCTCTCATGTGTGTTAAGCAGACAACATTAGCAAATAAGGCCCATAAAAATAACACAATGGCAACAATCAGTCCCTGCTTTTGTGTTCCTAACAAAAACATGAATGAGGCAAAATTTGACATGATTAAATAATTATTTCTGCCAAGAGTTTGGACACTGAACTGTACTATGAATCATTTTAAATCTTGGGCTTGGTTAAAAAAGTGTTACATTTACAAGGGCAAGCGGAACAGCACCTTTAAGGACTTTCACCTTTAAAGAACATAAAGCATGGAGAATACCTATACATTTTACCTGAAAAACAATGTTTTTTCTTTAGATATTCAGGTGTTTGAGGATCTTTATATTTCTGTAAGATCCAAGGCTTTTTGGGTGCTGTATACTTTGGGTTACACTATATTCCAGCAAATACAGAATTACTTGGATCAATAAGTTATGTTTATATGTTATGTTTATGTGTTATGTCTGTTTAATTCTAAATGTTTTTTATTGTTATTTATAAATGTTATAAGTACCCAAAAAAGTTATCTTTACATTAGCCTAACTTTGCCATTCCTACCAACCTCATCTAGGAGATCACTGTTCCGATGGTTATAGCTTTTTTGTTCTTTAGAACACGCTGTGCAATACTTTCAATGAAGAATTGATAAAGAAGTGTATGCTTTGTTACAAGCTGCTCTTAAATGCATTCTGGAAATAATGAAAGCTATATGCTCTGTTATTCATATCCCGCTAGCTGATGCTGTCATCCCCCATGAGTAGTTACAGGAAAACAATGATATCTCTGGCTTCAGTCACATTCTGGAGATTACACAGATAGCGAGCGCCCCATTCCACACGACAGCTCCAGCCAGCTCAGTGTTCTGCATACAGATTTGTGAATCAACAGCAGTATTTCTGCAATGGGCTGATTCGCTGCCCATTGCAGTGATGTTTATATATATATATATATATATATATATATATACACACACACACTGTATGTAGCCCCTTCACACACATTTATTACAATAGCTATTTCGGGGTATAACGCATTTCACAACCTATTCATTTTGAGTGGGTGCTATCTGAATCACCTATGTGGCTATGCATCACACACACTGAGCTGTAATGTAGTGTGATCTTCTTTAAAAATAAATATTTCTACACCATGCGAATAACTTAACTTCCCACTGCACTATTGTGTTAGTTCTTAAACACACCAAATTCTATATCGTGATCCCATATCTGTGATGCAGTTTGCACTGTAAATTAAGCACTATAGAAAATGCTATACTGTACTTATTTTGTAATGTTGCACGCGTTTCCAGCATTGACGACTTATTGCAGTGCGGTATGGGTGATATCCTTTTCGTATGGGAGCGAGTGGTGTCATTCTACCCAGAAAAGTGCCCTTACGGAGACAATATTGTCCATTCTACCTACACTCTTCTTACTCGATGCACTAATCCCACCAGCCAGCTTGTGGCATTGCACGTTTCACCCACAGAACCAAAGAAAGGGTAGAGACTCCTGGCTGCAAAGCCACCATGTTCCCCAGGCAGATTTATTTGGCTTGCATAAAATAAAAATAATTCAAATGAAAAACTATAATAGAAATAAAATACTAAGTACTTACCGGAGGTCCTGGGAATCCAGGTTCTCCTGGATAACCTTGGGGCCCAGGTGAACCCTATCAGAAGACAAGAAAGAGCAATGATGACATTGTAAATCTGCTTGTAAAGAGATCAAAGACTGAGCAGTCTAGCTAAACTATTAGATTTTGTCATATTTAGTTTTTGAGGGACATAAAACCTATGTTTTTTTACATCATCTTCAATAAAAAAATTACTGGATAAGATTGTAATGGCCACGCAGTAGCAACTCCTAGGGTTGCTGTTTCTTAAAATAGGCTGATATGACGGGAGTAGTACTAAAACTCTGGTTGTACCCTCAAAATTGGCTTTAGGTAATCCCTGCGTTGCTTCTTTGTGTGCGATTGGCTTAAATTGCGTGCAATAAGCTAAAATGGGATAGCTTGGTGAATTTGAGCATTATGTATAACACTTAAATTTGTCGATAATGAAAAATCCATTCAAACCAGTGTTCTTGTTTTCAACTATTATTTCAGGTAAAATTGACTGTTGCAGGAGTATAGTGCCACCAGGTGACCAAGGTAAACTTACTGAATTTTGACATAATAGTTAATGTCATAAACACATATATTTGACAAGATTCTTTTATGAGGAAAGTCTTATTCTCCCCTGAGAGAATCTGAGAGAATGACACAAAGCTTGCTACTACTTCCCCACAAGAAGAGAGCTGAGTAGTTTGATGAAGGGTCGTGGCCCGTGGCATTATGCCTTATCATTCGCAGGTTGCCCGTGGCTTACAATTGCAGCCGGTATCTTTCGATTCCGAAAGGGTCAGATTGCCCTGACTGAGAATAACTTAAGAGTTAGAATAGTTAGAATCTCAGGGTATTTAAAGTTCCCCAGGATCAACGTGGAATATAAAATATCCAGGACTGCTTGCAGCGTTGGGCACATTGAAAGCTTCTCCACGTGCTGGTGTCTGCAGAAGCTGATGTTTCTTTGGTTTTGTCAGGTTTTCTGCATATAGCACTCACAAACTAATGTAAATCAGTTTAAGGAAACATGGAGCACCTTGGCAAATTGTGCTAAACAAAATAAACTTGTAACAAATCCTATCCAAACTTGTCTGAGCTTGGAGAAATTGTCCTGGATGAAATATTCTTATTATTGTTACTATTCAATCTATCAGAAGTAATTTAATAGCAATCCTTCAGTAGATTGCTACACTTTATCTCAGTTAATGAATCTAGGTCATTATATTATGGCATCTTTGGAATCTCATTTTGTTCCATGGAAATCTATGCTTGGATCGCTATTCAATTCTAGATTAACTTGTTTGAACAAGGACTTCCCCACACTATGTCATACATTACTAAATAAATATACTACTTTCTATATCATGTTTACCCATAACCAGTTGTACGATGCTGTGGAACATGACAGCACTAGATAAATCAATAAGTAATTAATAATAGTTTAAAGTTGAACACTGAATCCAGCCCAATGGCTCCCAAAGGGTTCAATCCGTTTTAAGATTTATTTCTCTCAATTAAAATGTGTATTATTAATTGATGAGCTAAGTATTACTCTGAATTCCTTTTCTGATTGCGGTCTTGAAGGGATGGGGGAGGATACCACTTAATTAAAAGTCGGTGCATAGTCAACAGTCCCACAGTTCATAAAAAATACTTTTGTGTGTGGTTTGATGATGTCGTATGCATTAAAAAAAAATCTGCGCAAATATGAAAAATCAAATGCATTTAAAGCACACAATATTTTTCAATACACAGCAATCCTTTACTGTGTTAGTTCACATAGACTTGGTGTTTATAGACACATTATTAACTCCAGCAATAAAAAATGGGGGGGAGGAGACGTTACCAAAGCTTGACTCTTACCATTTTTAGATTTATGTTCTTAAATTAATGATCTTCCCATTCCTTTGTCAACTCTCTCCATCTTATAATATTACAGTAACCCAAGAGCACTGAGGCAAAGTCTCTTTGTTTTATTTACATCACATGAGGACTTTGGAAAACAGAACTAGAACGGCAGATCCTCCCATCATTTAGATTTTCTTTCAGGAGGAGTGCTTGGATGCTGGCCGTTAACGAGTCTCCACGGTCTATGGAGTATTTATGTATTTACATAGCTGGGAAACATGGGAGGTATACAGAAAGACAAAGGGAATGGGCTACATGGAGTGGCTGAGAGGTGCATTTAATGGTACTACCCCGACTCAACATCTCCAACATCAGTATCATAAACAATTATATTGTCTTTTGTCTTTTACTGACCTTTTCTCCTTTCTGCACTTGCACATCAGGTGGTTTCTGCTGTTCATTTGGCCCTGGTGGTCCGGGTGGTCCCTGAAGACCCATGTCGCCCTAATGAGACAAGCGTGTTTCAATTGCACCAGTATTCTGTTTTAACAATAATGAATAATAATAAAGTGTTTGCTATGATACAGCCAAAGACCTCCGTTATTAAATGTTCTACTTCTATCTTTCCGTACATATCCCTTCCACTGATTTATTACTCTATTAGATTGATAGTGTGATACTCTCGAAAATGTCAAGACGTTGCCCATTTGGCTGAGATATAGAATCAAATATACCCCACAATCCATAGAGAGAAGTAGCACTGGTTAACTACATACCTTGTCTCCTTTCAAGCCTTGGAAGTTTAACCCCATATTTCCCTAGAAAATCACAATAAAGGGTTAGATTTTGTTTTACACAATACAAAAAATATATATTTTGCAATAAACCGGGTTCTAATCACCTTGACTCCTGGAGGTCCAGGTGGCCCTGGAGGTCCCTTGAAAAGGAAAAGGATTGACAAGTCAGCATGATCATGAATCTTACAATGTGTTGCATGAGTTGGTTTGGGTTGTTTTGGTCATGTACATTTATTTTGTGGATTCTTTGTACATTTAATGATTCAATGATCTGCTACATTTCCTTCTCCCCTTTTAAACATCAGCACAGAGTACTGTCAGATGATATATATAGCTGAATGTACATATAACAGAGGGATACCCTCTATAACAGTTAATTATGGAGATCTTTTGTATGCTCGGAAACCAAAAATAAAATTGATTCCTCAATTACCAAACGTCTTTTTTGAAAAATAAATATTTTTCCTTGGGCAACTCTACATTTCGATTAACTACAAGAATGATTTTTGTAATTTTTGATCATTGGTCTTTACCGGGAAACCTGCTGGACCTGGACGACCGATAGGACCCTGAACTCCCGGAGGACCCAGCAGACCCTGTAAAAAAAAAATATATATATATTAGTTGCGTGACAAAACATACCAAGCGAGAGTTACATTATTATATAAATATAGATATATTACATTATTAGAAGAGCAAACGGAAAGAGGAGACATGACAGAAATATTTAAACATGTCAAGATATTAAAGAAAGTCCGAAAGTGAAGCATTTTTAATATAAATGGTGGACTAGATGGCGAGATTTAAAGTTGTGTGAGAGTGGGAGACCGAGAGCTAATGTGAGAAATTCTACTTTAAAGGGCTGTATGTACTTGGACTGGACTTCCAGCAGAAGAAGTACAAGGAAACACAATAAAGGAATCCAAGAAAGCATGGGATGTGCATAAAGCTATCCTCAAGAATGAATAAATGAAGAGTAATAAGAACAAGGCAGACTGGATGGCCCAATTGTGTCTTTGCTGCCGGTGCTTCTTATGTATGTCTGTATCAATGTATCCGCCATAACGTGTTTAAAGGGTGTAGCTGACTCTTCATACAAGAGGTCTGATCTGGCGCAATATTGTACATATTTTATTAGTAAATATATTTCGATTTACAGTGTTACTTACAGGTAAGCCTGGAAGGCCTGGTGATCCTGGGTCACCTTTCTGTCCTGTCTGTGGTAAAGAAATCCCCTCACCGGGCTCACCCTAGAGGAAATATTCAGAAATATGCATGTTTTCAATCCGGATATACACCACTTAATAATAAAAAAAAAAGCTTTTAAAAGAGACACATTGTAGTAAAAAAGTTGTGAGATGGGGAGATTAATAAACTAACTGAGAAACTGATAATGGGTCATATTTGTTAAATTTGTTATTTAATGTAAAGCGCATTAAATAACAAAACAAAGTTTAAACACATTGCAAATGCATTTCTTATTCATCACAATATAATATAAACACAGTTAAAGTAAACAATAAAATCCTATCCGATTAAGACATTAAAATTTGTATACTTACTTTTAAACCCGGCAATCCAGGCGGACCCTTTAAAACAAAATAAAAGCTTGTTAAATGGCCATTTTCTTCTCTTATTACACGTAGGTTATTTTGATGCTAGCATTATAAAAATTAGACAAAAACCGTAGACGTGGATAAAAACATGTGGATAAAACATGGAAATAACTAACAGCCTTTAAGACTTAATTTTACTAATTGGAATATAAGTGACATCAAATACCCAGGATCATTATTTGCTAAGCAGTCAGAGGCAAAGCAATTTGCAAAAGCAAGAATGGTCCACTGGTTGCTTTGATGACTGATCAGAGTAATACTTTCTTAAAGCTAGTCTAGTCTAGAAGTGGACCTTCTCAAAAGTATTATGATACTGCACATGATTTTAGCGAACATGTTTAGGAATTGTCAGCAGGAATTGTCCTGTACATATATATATATATATGAGATATGTTACATGTGAGAGATTGAGAACTTACCATGGGACCTGAAGGGCCTGGAAAACCTGCAATCCCGGGAAAACCACGTTCACCCTGATGATGAGAGTGTTAAGATGAAGACATGAAGTGTCACTAAACTAATGCAGGTGAACAATGGCAAAGGTGGTTGTCGTAGGGCCAAACAAGCCAATGATTAAAATGAACAGTATTGGGTCCATGAACAGAATTCCTCTTTCACATTGAACTACTAGCACTGATTTATTCAGAGTGCTGTCTGTGTACTATTCAGGGCGCTGCTTGTCAAAATGTCAAAGGTACTGCTGGTCTAGACAATAAGCTGAACATAAACGAGTGGTCAGAACAGTGATCTAGTATTGTACTGCTAACTCGCCCATGCACAGCAAGTCAACCTAGTGTTCCAGTCAATAAAGTCATTAGAAGTCATTGCTATAGCGTATAGTAACCAACATAAAATAAAGAGGAATCTTCTTCTGTGGAGTCACTGTAACACTAATCAGAATTCTGATCCAACCAGTATTAGACTATTCAGATCATCGATCCAGGGTGATACAAATCTGGGTGTCCATCCAGTCAACATTCAACTAATTCACTGGTAGAGCGGATGCAGTCACAGTAAAGAGAAATGTTACCTTTGTCCCATTGCATCCTGGGATGCCAGAGGGTCCAGGGGCTCCATCTTGGCCAGGTAAGCCCTGCAGCGGATAAATAGTTAGAGATTTCTGTAGATATCTGTCAGCAGATGATTATTTGCATCCCATATTACGTTTGACCACCAAGTGTAGCAAATGACAATAATCTCCCCGATTCCAGCCCCGCTGGAAGAGAGGACATGCACTGCATATTATCAATACCATAATATAATGGTTTGAACACCAGGCTGCTCAGCCCGTTATTTTATTTCTCACATGGCCCATCTATTTTGACACTAAGGAGGTTATGGTTGACGTGGAATATCCCAGTCGTGCTTTTCTGAGTAAGAAGATAGTCTGTGATTATACTTACAGGCAGGCCAGGCGTCCCTGGAAATCCAGGAAGCCCCGGAGGTCCCTAAAAATAAAATGATTCAACCAATTAGTGTAATACTGTACACACATTGTATATTATGCATAAGAACCACATTTTACTACAAGGTTTTTTGCAGTTAAATTACCAGGAAATCGATTGTACATTTTCCTGTATTCACCAATCTGATTTGGGGAAAAAAAGGGTTAAAAAATCAATGTGGTTGTGGTTTACATGCATCAAATGATAATATTCTGTCTGTGATATCACAAAACTTACTCTAATTCCTTTGGGTCCAATTGGTCCTTGAAGTCCATCGTCTCCCTAGGAAGAAAATAACAAAACAAAGACATATTATATCTCCTTAATACAAATGAAATACTATGCTACCTTTATACGTACTCTGCTGACCTATTCCCAATGTTAAGGAATGATATGGTAAAACAATAAAACAATGGAGACAATGCATTCATAACCATAGCAATGCATGGAATAGATCTTTGTTCAAAGTGTCATTATACTGACATCTAGTGGAGAGTAAGAAATATGCGGGTATGCCGCGTGCTCCATGAAACCGCTATTAATGTAGTCGTCGCGTTTACTTGGAGTGTAGACTCACATTTGTTACAACTTATAAGGTGATTACTGGCTGTGTTTTCATAATATGCGCATAGTGTTTTTGGCATAGCTTCTGCTGGGAATTAACCCTTTTGTGCATTTTTAGAGCTCTGATTAATTTAAGACATTATGGGGGGTGCATTTGTTTTCGCTAGTCTACTGCCACAAAAATGTGTTTATATTACAAATCAATAATAAAATGTGTTCACTTACAATTAATACCCTGTCTATGCAAAATGATCAGCCCCACTGTCCTACATTAACTAGTACTCTGACAACTAGTTTAGTCTATGTGCTAAACTCTCACATGCACACATTGGCCTATAATTAACTGAATGAATAAGGTGTTGCTTAGGCTACTTACCTTGGAGCCACGAGGGCCAGGTGGTCCTTCAGGTCCTGGGAATCCAGGTAAACCAAGATGTCCTTCTAATCCTGGAAGCCCCCTTTCCCCCTATAAAAACAATATAAGTGATGCAACAGAAGCTTTGGAATTTTTTTTATAACTTTTACATATATAGCACATTTACATGTGACATAAACATTGTCTTATCATTGTAACAAAGCAATATCTTATTTATTTTAGGACAAAATATGAACGTTCCATTTACCGTGAACCTGGAATTGCCGTCCATGGCAATGGAGTAGAATCTCTCAAGGTTGTGACAGACGAGGTACTACACTATACTTTGACGATTTCAGGTGCCCGAAGCGGGACACCTCTCAGTTTGGGGGTGTGGTTAAAGTCAAGATGGGCGTGGGCAGAGGAGGGGCTGGAGACAGGACCATCCACATACCTTACATGGCCAGCCACCTTGCAATGTAAAGAAGAAGCATAAAGAGCTCAATCCATGTTACAGCTCTATAGGCTCATCAGGTGAGATCATCCAACCTCACTCACTGGCGCATGATCATCCCTACCCACAAGAGCAAGACAGTGCCCGCAAAACGGGAACTGCTGCACTTAAAACAGGACACTTGGGAGCTATGTTATGGGGGGTAGGTAAGGATTAGTGGAGGCTGGAAATATTATGGGTACCAGCTAAGTTAAAAGTGATGCTAGGTACGTTAACGGGTACTTCTATTGTTAGGACTAATTGAAATGAAGATGGGTATTAAAGAGGAGCTGTGTCTGTCACAGCTTTTAGCATGTTAAAACTACTTTTGGATACATTTTGGAGATATTTTGTTACAAGAAGTATTTTGGAGAAGTGGAGATTTGTAGATTAAGGTGATAAAACCGATATGTGTGGTTCCAGTCGTGACATTACCTTCCTAATCCTCATCCACGCTTACAAAAAGCCAACGGGGAGGAACAATCATGTAGATACAGGTAGTAATGACGCTAACATGGCTACTCCAATTATATACACACAAGGTGCTTTTTAATGCAAATTTATTGCATATTTAATCTAGTTAAATGCATAAATTAATTTGATGGGCTGAACTGTGAAATGTTGGATTTGGGAAAGATGACAGATCTATTTGAAGTCATTGTTGGAGTAAATGAAACTATATACATTCTCTATTGCTGAAGCTGTACGGGACAGTAACCGGTCCCCTGCTACACTTTTAAAGTAGCAAAAGCTATTTCTTAGGGTCCCTTAATTTGCGGCTTATGACTAAGCACAGTTTGTGCGAAACGCAGTGTAGCCTTTTTGTTCCTGTTTGTGTTCTGTTGTCCTCCTTGTTTCTATTGTCCACGGACATTTAATAAATTGATTTTATCATTCATGGATATCCTTGTGTGATGCTGTTGTCGTCTGGCACAACTATCTGTTCTTGTGTTGCAGTGTGGAACCTGGACCAGGTTCTTTTGGCGCTGCAGCACCCAGCTACGCTTGGAAGGATGCATGCTGGGTGTATCAGGGTCACTGGTAAAGGTGTGTGCATAGACAGCGACCCAGTTGCTAGCAGTCTCTCACTGTCCCTGCTGGTTGTGAAGTCTAGATTCGATTAGTGGGATCTTAACTAGACTCTCTCTGGAAGCCTAAAACAATTGTTCCTCACTGGTGTCAACATTCGGTCTGAGATAATTGGTGAAGACACGTGGTGACTTCATCAGAACACAACCTGTTGGGAGTCGGACAGCTGGAGACACTTGGTGAAGCTCAGCTGATATACCTCGCTTCTTGAAAATTAAAAATAACTTTGTAATTTAACACTCTCGAAGAGAATAAACTGGCAGTTAATGTTTTAATGTATTTTCCCCATCAAAGTCCACAACAGGTGTATATATATAACAGATGGATGTTCAATTAAAACTGTGCTTACAAGCATGGACTCCCTAGAAGCATATGACTCAAAGCTTTGACTGGGCAAATTTCCAGGACAATACCACAGACTTCCCCCCGAGGGAGTTATTTTAGACTAATTACAACGGGGGACATAATTTCCTTCTGCAAGCATTGTTTTTTTTCCCAGTCCCTGGCCAAGAAACGTTGTATCCGTATTTGTTATTACAAATACAAACTTGCTGAATGCGAAACAGTTTCTGGTTATGAAACTCACTGAAGGCTGGGGAGAGTCGAGATTTAAAGATATATATTAATTGGAATTTTAGTCTCTGTAGAACACTAGGTTTTATTTTAAAGTAATGTAGCATTGACAAAAACCTGGTGTTATTTCTTTGTAAATTTCCTTTAGGAGGCTGCCACAGTTATGTGCTATTTTGGGTGACTTTCCCTGTCAAGCTCCACACCAAGCTGATACTTTATGGCTATGCTAATGAAGTCACTTCCTTCATTATTTTATACAAGAACTTTATTTTTAAAAAATGCATTTTTACTCGGATACTAGCTATAAGAATACAGCAGGAGTTTGCTTTTAAATGATTGTTCTAGAAGAACTGGAAGGTTTTAGCGTTCAAACAAAGGACATGATAAAGCTTTAGACCGGTTTCGTTCCTTTTTTCGAAGGCAATATATGCAAATTCCAAAGTCTGACCACTGTTATAATCTGCTTGTGAAATACATTACATGCACTAGGCTTGCTACCTTTTCAGAAATACGATGCTTAAAAAATGAAAGCTTATTGTCTATCTATCTTATTTTCATTTTTCCTTTATCCAGTTCTAGCACTCAATGAAACATTCATCAACATGGTGTTCCGTCACTCCGCACGTTACTATAGAGCCACATTATTTGTTATTACAAAGCTCCGTGTTAAGCAAACCTTTCACATGAGCATTGGATAATAAACCTAGCGTACACAGCATGTTCTAACCACCCGCCGAGCTGAGACTCATGCTGGTTCCTGTCTGAGGATGCCTCAATTTTCAACGTGGTATTCACGCTCACCCAGCCGAACAACACCACCCATGATCTTGATTGGTATCAACAAGTCTGAGAAATAAGGCATGTCTCCTTCGGCAGATTTTGGATTGTTGTTAGAACACCTAGGCATATTCACGACGAGAAAAAGAATGTAGACAGTATAGCTCATCACCTAAATGCAGCTCCTTTGGGTGGGGAGAATGACCCGAGAACCCAGAAAAGTCAATAGATAAGGAACTAAAGAGAACTCCTTGCAGAACTCCTTCGTCACCTGCTCTATTTTTCTAACAATGTCAACTTGTGGCGAAACGCGTTGAGGACATTAGAGGACACTATTTGCAATTTTGCATGCTATTTACTTATTTTGGTCTATTTATTTCTTTGCTCCTCTACTTTATGTTAGTATCCTGTACTTTATTGAAGAACTTCAGAATGGATTGTTTTATTTGCACATATCCTCCTCGTGCAACCGCTTTTGTAAGTGTTTTGGATTTATATCTGGGATTGAACGAGATGAACTCGTTCGCACAAGTCCGTTATGTGAGTGCGTTATAACACACGCGCTATATATTTATCACATTGTTTAACATAATACCTCCAATTTGTATTATAATCTCAAAGAAAGACTGTTTTATCCACTAGGAGATGTTTTGTACCTAGGTTTATTGACCCTTGTAAGCTTACATGTTACTCAGTTACTTCTTACCTCTGCCTCCGACAACAACCCTTACTTAAGGAAATCAGTTCTCTAGTTGGAGAGCTACAGTAAAGATTTGGGCAATTCTACAAGCATAGATGACGTTTCCCTCACTGGCACCAAAAGCAAACCAACTGGCGGAGCTTTGTGTATTGGAAACGCCATGTTTTAATACTTTGATGTTATGACACCACATCTGAGTAATCGTCAGAAGCGGGCTCCTTTTATTATTGTGGCAATTACATGACTAACACGGTTTGTGCATGCAAGTGCTGTCGGTACTCCCCATTGTTACTACCCTGCGGTTAGGTTTCATTAAACACTAAAAGGCAATTTAATAATTTAATAATGGTCCCCTCGAGTCCCACTAACCTGCTTTGAACAAATATTTTTTCTGGGGAAGCCAAGCATTTTGTTGCGGCTTTTGTATTACCATAAATCTAACGTGTGTAAAATAGTCTGGGTGAAATCAATGCTGTAGGAAAGTTCCAGTAATTTTTGAAGCCTTCCTTTGTTGATTTAAGACCCCCTCATCAAAATATTTTCAAGAACAAATACAGTAAAACAGTATGCTATATTAAAAAGAGAAAAAAGAATTAAGTGTCCCTAATAACACAAAATTGTACACAATTAAAGAATCTGCAATCGTTGTGGGGTTTATAGCTATATGTGTGCCTTGCTATGGAAGTATCAGTATGCCTTGAGTCACATTAGTCACTGTAGTAGTGTTGTATAATGGCAAATAGTTCCAATACTCACAATTTGTCTGTTGCAGAAAAGCATGTTCTATTATTTATATAGCGCCTTTATATTCCGCAGCGATGTACAATGACATTACGAGTACTGCACAACAGAGCAATCAGGATTTCTAAACTAGAAGTTATTATAAATTTATATTGAAACATTTAGGCACAAAGTAAAAAAAACAGGTTTATAAGACATGTACAAGGAGTTAAAGGACAAGCCTGTTTTCTTGCAGGAAAGGAATTTTATTTTGTATAACGAAGGCTATCCTTGCAAGCGTTTATACAGATTACGTGGTATAATCTTTACCTTTTCCCCCTTGACTCCGCTGCAGTCACATTTTGATGTAGATGAACACCCTTGACAAGCCTGTAAAGAAAAAAACAAACACATAAATAAATCAGAAGGAGAAAAAATAAGAAGCATAATATTTAGTTTGTCCACCCCCCCAAGAAAAAAACCCAACTCAACTCAACTCATTTTTGATCCTTGGTCTTATGTTATGTTGACCATAGAGTATCCCACTTAATTTTTAACCCCTTCACTGCATTAGCTTCCAACACCACAGCTGAAAAGCTATTCCACTAACCTACCAGTAAAGTAAACCTTCCTTACATTACACCTAACAGCTTTGTGTTACTCAGTTTTGTATAAACATGGCTCCATCCTAGGTATATTTTAAAAAAAAAACAATCTTTTATCATTATTGTTGTTATGTGGCACTGAAAGGAGAGAGTTACTATAAGGTATTTAGTGTTTTAATATTAACATCCAAATTCCTCTCCTGGGGGCATTTGATAAAGATATGAACTGCTTACTTGGGTATCTAGTAGAGCTTTACCCACAGCAAGGTCCACACTAAATTACTGATGGAAAAGAACAAATGGGAAGGTCAAGGAAAAGAGCCAAAAGCTATAACACTAAATTAAAGCTCAGCGGGAATGTTACCTAGACATATGTAAGAAGGCCCTGGAATATGAGTTAAGGAACTGGTACATTGGTATATGTGTACCATATGCCTTTGGCTATATATATCAAAAATACTGCATAAATCAAACTGCTGCATGGATCTTGCTTTTGAAGAAGACCTCATAAGAAGCACCTACTATGTAAACAATGTTTTTAAAGCTGAGTATTATAACTCCCAGCACTTAGCATTCGTTTATAGAATCCTCAAGAATGTTACCCCACGAGAAGAATAACAATTTGTAAGCTTGTGATGAAATAGGCAGGGTTTTTGGAATTTAGCCCGTTTAGTATTATGTCTTAATTCCCATATTTTATAAAGCCCGCCAGGTCTAACGTATCTTTGCGTGTAATTCCCTTTTAAGCAGATGAGAGTAATCAATTTTCTTTTGCAATTCCTGACCGTTCAGAGAGTTAGAGAGACTCCTCTAAAGAGTCCCCACAGATGTCTTTACCAAGTCAGTAATGAAGGTACCCTTAGGTGTAGTTAGCTAAAAGAAGTATAATAGTCCTTTAAAGAAATAAGATAAATGTTTCAATAAATAAAAGTCTTCAAGAAACGTTAAGGTTCTACCCAAAATAGTTATAGAGTTTTGGAGTATCAGTGATCTGATCTAATAGGTGAGCTTGATATCAATGCTTAACTATATAATTGTAAATGTTAATCAACCTTCCTCTATATGTGTAGGAAAATTTATATATTATATTATTATTATACGAGTCAATAGTTTAGCTACTCTTAGCTGAATGGTGTCATTTGGGAACTCGCAGAGCTAATACATGTGGCTCAAGCGTGATGCGACTGCAGTCTACTTGCAGATGAGAATTGATTAGCTGTGTAATCTTCAAAGCCGCTGGAATGGCTTACTCAGCATCCGAGTTAATCTGAGAACAAGTGGAATCACAATAGGGACGGGGAAGAGGAGTGTCAGCAGATCTAGAGAAGCCATTGGTGAATTTTCACATGGTGTAAAGCCTTCTACACAAACACGGGGTCACTGGGCTCCTGCTACAGACACGGAGCACTTCCACTTTCATTGTCTCATTTTATCCACTTGTACCATGGGTATGCATGTGGGGTGAAGGGCACAGACTGTCAGGCAAAAGGTTAATGTCTGCTTTCCCATTTTAAAAACATTAAAAAAATACTAAAGACTATATCTGCAAATATTAGGTTATAACCTGTATAGGTGATAAATAAAAATCACTATATTTTACATTTAATTTGTTTTAACATCTTTAATAACGACAAAATGTTAAACTCATTAATAAGTTAATAAGATGCATGATTATAATAACAATAAATGCTATTGGCAAAGCATTGCTGAATCTTCTTTCTCTCTGT
>VKOC01000001.1:43103149-43115954 GCA_009364415.1 Spea multiplicata
CCCTTCATCAAACATTTACTTAGAGCCACTTCGTGATCAAGGCATTAACATATGATTTAACACTGCTCCATGGGATTTTAATGTAGGGTAGCAACACCTTGTTCACATTCCATTTCAACTCACAATATTTAACATTCCACTGATCTTGCTTTAAGGCAGGATATCTTTCTTGTTCTGCTTGCAGCATATGAAAGCTACAAGCCCTCAATGTATGATTATTCAAGAAGAAACAGTTGTTTAATGTTTACTACCAGACTTAATGACAAAAGTCTATAATATTATAGTTCTCAAGAGGTGGTACTTTCTGCCCCCATACGGGGTGAGTTACATTATTTGAGTGTCCAATGGAGTATGGTTTACTTAGACAGAGGTAGACATTTTGACAGTTTATGGACTCTTCAGACCATAAGGGATGATCTCCTGTCTCAACCTGGTGAATTAAAATGGCCATTGGTATCCTAGAAGGCATATAGAAGCACTCACTCTATGAGAGCTGTGGCTACCTTGTGGGCTAAACAGGCACAGGTCTTTCGAACGTACAGTAAATCTGGAAAACTGGTCTAGTCTGCATACATTCAAAATATATTATGGAATTAATTTCCAGGTTTTTAGAGAGGCATCCTTTAGAAGTGCTGCATTGCTTCCCCCGTAAGACTGATGTTTAGTTACATCTCCTCGTGAATGCTGCCTGGAATGGCAATGCAAATATCAGTTTTTACATGAAGAGGGGACAGGTAGGTACCCCAGTCATTGTCTGTCCCTGGATCCAGCAGTCAGAAGAAAGGGTAAGGGATATGGAAAGCAATGATTTTCTTTAAAATGCACTAATTCTTTTCTGGATAAGAAAATCTCACTTTTAACCCAAACATCAATAGCATCTGAGTATATGGTTGAGAGAAGACCATAGATGAGATGATCCTAATATTTAACATCATATTGATATGACTTTTAATGCAAGTACAATGATGCTTATTGTACATCTTTAAAAAACACATTTCAGATACAATCAGTTTTAGCAGAGTATGTTTTAAGGATTTTGCAGAAATCTATTTTATCTCATACAGCTAAATAAGTCATTTTTTCAGACATTTATAGCAAAGTCTAAAAGACACAATGGATGATTAGTTGCTCTTAGTTCAAAGGATATTTATGAATCAAGTTTAGGTATTCCATTTATGTCTACACCAATATTACAATGTTAACATTTCCCACTGAGCTTTTAAGCAAATAACACAAATTCATTAAGTAAAAAAGCAAATACTTGGCAATAAATCACATTGTAGAAGAAACGTTTGGGACAAGCACAGTACATTTTATATATTAATTTAGTAATGCACCCTTAAAAGCAAGTCTTTTTACAATATTAGTACAGTATTTATAATCTGAAAATAACTGGAATTTCTAAAAAATACCGAATATTCAGGATCACAAAATATAGCATTTGGGTTCAGGACTTATAACAACATAATATTCAACAATAATTACTAAAATATTTTGTGAAGTTATTAATTCACGACAGAGCCACTGATAAAATAGTTAACACCATTACCGCTAACAAAGTCTTCAGCATGACATGATTCTCCTTGCTTCATAAAGGCATGGTACAAGAGTGTCTTGAGTGGAAACATGGAACGATGAATTGACAACCTAGGTTATACATGGAGAACAATTCTGGTGCAAAGTGCTAAAGTTATAACAGCAACCTTTAAGTTGTGGAGAAAACTTTAACCCCTTCCACCGTTTATGATGTTTCCTGTAGTCATGCACACCTGCCTTAACAATTTTGAAACCTTGTGTTTATAGCATACAGAAAGCTCCAATCTCAGAAAGTGAGGAAATATCTGATCACGCAGTGATCAATGTATGGATAAGGCAGCCTACTATGACTACAATGCCATGAACACCACAAAAATGTGTCTGCAGGTTGCCAGCTGATCTATAGTGAGATAGTACACTTGAAAAACTGTCATCCCCCTAATCTGACAAAATTCCCCAATAAAAATGTTCTTATAAACTTATTTATTTATTTCAAATAAATTGACAGATATATAACATAAAGCTATTTTCAAACTTATAGTAATATATAGTAATATATCTTGGGATATTTTGGTTAACCTAAGAAACTTAGTGGCAACTATTTTAGCATTGTTTCCATTGTTTAATCTGTTATTTATACTAAATGTTGAACTATATTTTCAAATGTGGCATTTAAAGAATGAACAGAATATATAGAAGACAGTAGATAATAACCATTCGACCCATCTAGTCGGCTCATTTTTCTTGGTGAAAAGCCTTCCTTGGTCTAAATTCAGGGTAGCTTGGAGCTACACCATAAAACACTACACCATAAAAATAAGAGGGGACCTCAAGGTGGTAAGTAGTTGTCACTCTAGCCATTTTTAGTCCAGCTATTTATCATGTATGGTGCTGGCACTCAATGGGTTAATACTCAAACCCATAACTATATTTCATAATGATTCATAACAGGGTTGATAATGCTGCAAATTAATTATCTTAAGGACTGCCTCATTGTATTGCAAAATCTGTACTTCAAGTCTTGTTATTTCATGATAATTAATGTATATTTTGCATTCTTTAAACAGGACAGAATTGCGAACATAAATTGCCAGGTGAACTAATTTTGTGCTATGCAATACAACTAAAGCCTATTTTTAATGCAAGAGAATAGTCAAATACTATTATAATCTATGGAAAAAAAAAATTATGGTAATCTATGGTAATAAAATTTAACCCACACACCACCGAAATGATATACAAAGTGGCTGAACACCCATGGCATCCTATCTCTAATGTTTTAGACAGCAGCTGCTTTTATCAAGGGACCGGCCCGGCAGTAATAGACCTCTTTACATTTCAATCTGGCTGGTTATTTTATACAATCAAATGTACTTCACACACTGAGAAAAATATAAGATCAGATCATAACTTAAAAATATGGTTCTATCATAAATTTCTAAGATAATCAACATACAATCATGTTCACTCTAATTTACACAATAATGACATTAAAGAATGAAAGAATGTTTCAAATTATAATAATGTTAATATTAATAACAAAACATTTAAATGAAGGGTGTACTCCAAAACAGATTATTCCATTCATTTGTAAAGACTGAGCCGTGATGTCAAACATATAATCTGGTTTTACTTTTCCCACTATCAAACAAATCACATTATCTTTCAAGAATGCAGTTCTGACCTTGTTTTCCTATTTGGCTGAGTCTGATGGTCATACACCCAGATTCCGATATCCAATTACTTTTTATTGCCTGTTGAGTTCAGCAAAAATAATGTGGCACAATATATTTTTCACTAAGATGATAGATGATATTTTTCATGTTTCCTCTGTCCTGTGTGAGGCACTAAATATGCATTTAGATAGATAGAGTATATGGAATGAAAGATGAAATAGTATCAAAACATAGAAGTCTAGCAAAGTGAAACGTCATCCAAGTTTTCCTTTATTATCATACACCAGTAGAACCATATGTGTGTCTATGACAGAAACCAATGGGGTCTACAAAGACTTTCCTGGTCATTGCTACCGCCTCTCTCATACTCTAACCGGCTACTGGTGGGTAGTCGCTCTGCTACTCGGAACAAAGTAATACGCTGGGTAAAATAAGCTCCAAACGGACCACCAGAGTGACGGCACAAAACAAGATCAGTTACATGCAGACTAATGTTTATTTTACACATGAAAACAACTGTAACTATGGGTAAAGAGGCACAGGACAAAACAGTTTCGGTTATCATTGTCTACGGCCAAAAGGGCTTTAATGGTAACATGCATATGTCCCATCAAATGGACCAATCAATATGTCCCGTCAAAGTGACCAATCAATTGAAACCTTGACAGGGGTGACCTGGGAAACCGTTCTGGGAGGTGTCCATTGTCCTGCACCTTGTCACATATACACCAGGGGCTCACGGGAACACGTAAGATTGTGGTGCAACAAGGCGACCTATAGGTTGTACCTACACACCAGGGGTTCATGGGAACAGGTAAGGTTATGGGGCACAGAGGGGACTTGAAGAGTGTCATGTAGAGACCAGGGGGTAATAGGAACAAGGGAGCGGTAACTGGGCATAGGTGCGATTATGACAAAAGAACCTGAAAATGATACTGATAATGTCCACAGAACAGTAAGAATATTAAAAAAACAATTTAACAATAACACACATATATGAGCAGGACCGTGTCCTGCTATAGTGTTGTTTGCGTACTTTGGAGTTTACATGTGTCAGTCACAAGGTAAACTATCACTCTTTACTCACCAATAGGACCCTAGTTTTGCCGTTTTACTTTTACAGTCTTCTGCATGTATATATTGCTCTATGATAATTACTTATTGCCCTAATCGATAGTATGTTTAACAAGATATTTTCCTTTGGCGCAAACGTATAATGATCCAGAGACATGTGTGTTTCTCCATGCGTTGTATTTTTTCCTTAGGGTTCTTATGCACAGATTCTTGCCTCCTATAATCTAAGGCTCTAAGGTTGACAAGAAAGAGTTAATTGGATCAGGTATATTAAACTTTCCCACTTTCAGTGAAAGCAAATGACCCTTGAGCTGCTCTGATTTAAATATGTTTACCCAATTAAGTATGAAGAAAGGCTAGGGAAGTTGAATTTCTTTACACTAGAAAAAAAGGCATCTTATAGGGGACTGTACAAAAAAAGAGGTTATCCATTTCTCACTTGAAGAAAGGAATTTTCACTTAAATCAATGAAAAAGATTCTTTACAATAAGAACAATCAAGATGTGCAATTCACTTGTACAGAGATTGTGCTATAAAATTCAATGGATGCCTTTAAATATGGGCAGGGAAATTTTTTTAGCAAACAAGACCATACAGGCATATAATTATAGCTTATTGATCCAGTGAGAAATCAGATTGCTGTTTTGCAGCCAGGATTGTTCCCCTTTTATATTATAAAATATTATAAAATTTAAATCATACATTTCTTATTTTACTTTCTTCTGGATCAACAGCAAGCTTTAATGTGATGGACTTTTTTTTTAACCAAAATGATTATGTCACTATGTCATTTGCTTTTTGTTTTGCATGTTTTAACCCTTAGAGTGTCAGCTATGTACGCTATTTGTAGTGTATGCTGCCCACACATCCTGTACAAAATTCTAACATCGCTTAAAAATCAGATAAAAACAGATAATACAAGTACCCTCGTCCAGAAATACAACACATAATGTGCACACATCACACAATGCACAATACATGTACAGGATTACTAAGTAGTAGTAAAACATGCTGGGCCAGTTTTTCCTCGGTCACTTACCTGTATTCAGGCAGCAGAGAAGGCGATCGTGTAGCAACAATAGGTCAACATGCACCGCTTGTAAGAATAACATAGAAAAGGTCTATTAGAGATAAGTAAAGATGTCACTCCATAGATAATATTTTTAAATAATTAAATAATCTGTGACAGTAGAAATTCTACTACTTCTTTAAATAACTTGAGTATGATGAAAGACGATCATTGTGATAAGATATTAATTCCATTTCAAGCATTTCGCTCACATTGAGATGGAGAACAATAGATCTGATATCTATTAATACAGTTCATTATTACAAGATGGGCAAAATACTATTCTTTCTCGGTAATAAAGAATTAAGGTCTTATCTGATTTCACTGCTTTATTTCTTGATTGTGTCCACTAAGCTGCTTTGAGACAGGCATCACTAACAGGCACTACGTATATTATTCATTTGCCATTGAGTGTAATAAAAACCCTTACCCCCGCCATATTAACTCTCTCCTATTGTACACATGCAAATGAATTGGAATCCAGCTATTTATAGCTCCAGCGACACTTATCACAACCACGGCAGATATTTAAAGAGCGGACGCATACACACAGTACATCTTTTCCCAGGATATAAATTTCCCATCCCAATGCTGCCTGGACCGTCGCATGCAACATTGATTGTCTGTTATATTACATTTATTAAGGAGTGATAACTTGTAATAATTGGATGTTAAATTAAAGAACTCTTTCCTAGTTATTGCCGTCTCAATTATAATTGTCATTTGCTGGCAGTTATGATGATATATGAGGGTTGTATTTTACTTAGTCGACCATGACCTGGTGAGTAATATTCCCTCAGCAATAGGGGCACTGATGCGCTCGCTGGATCTTAATGCAATAGCTCAGTAGCTGATTGGAATATTAAGTTGCGAGGAGACTAATAGGCGTACAAATCCACATGGATATAGATTACGGCACAGTTGCGAATCCCCTTTGGCTGTTTCTTTTCCCTCACTGCTGGTACATGTCCAGCTTGTTTTGGGTTTGTTTTATGGATATAGGAATCAGGTTTATGCGGCAAGTTGTACCATCATAAAACCTAGGAGAAAAGGACATTGCTTTCATGTAAGCGTTAGTATCTCTAATTAATGTATAATATATATACTATGTAAGTAACGATGATAGATGCCAGCTAATTGCTACAATGTAATATTTAATATTACATGGGTGAAGTTTAAAAGTTTTATAATTATTAGTAAGCTAAATAAAATGTATAATAAATATTTCAGACACTATCCAAAAATATGTGTATCGGTAAGGGAGTAAAGTTTTGCATTTCCTATGTAATATCAATTTGCTTAAGTTCAATAACAAATTATAGT
Organism: Spea multiplicata; assembly: GCA_009364415.1. Classification (NCBI taxonomy): domain Eukaryota; kingdom Metazoa; phylum Chordata; class Amphibia; order Anura; family Pelobatidae; genus Spea; species Spea multiplicata. Next base: position 43,109,828 of record VKOC01000001.1, read on the forward strand.
ATTGGATTTAAGTAAGGTTTGTGTGATTTTTTTTTTTAATTCATCCTGCAAAATAAACAAAATTCGGCGTGAAAATTAATATTCAGTAGAAATGAAAAAGTTAAAAAGCAATCATTCACATGTAACAGGTACCCCTGATGCCAGTGGAACCAATGTACAATAAAAAATCAAACAGAATTGATATTGTTCGATGTATTTAAAAACAGGGCTGGACAAAATATAGAAAAAGCTTTCCTGGGAGCTATTCATGTAATGCTGGCCTTTTTTTTTTAGAAAACAGCTGATGAGGACCAGTTTCCACTCACTGACAACATTTCTTAAAAGATGTTGTTATAAGTACAAGATTTTAGGATGGTCCAAAAAACCTTAGATCTCCCAGACTTAGTGAGATCTATGCATAGTTCCAAAATGTTGAAGCTGTAATCATTTCTCGTAGGCATTAAAAATAATAACTAATATTAAATTTCAGAGCTCTTGGCTCTGTGTCTCATTGTCTCCTTTAAAACCACTACTTAACTTTGAGTGAAATTTAATCACAAAGTCATCATAAATATATGCAGGCATAAACTGCAGCCAAAAACACATTTGCAAGTCTTGTTTGTGACTCTAGGAACTTGAAATAAAATGTATAAAATATTGTTAGAAATATTTTTTTGAAAACATTAAGCTAAAAGTTGTTTTCTTTCTCGTTGATTTGCGTATATGTATATATATATATATATAATATATACTTATATATGTACACACAAACATATATATACATACAGAGTATATGCATGTGTATAAAACTGGACCTTTAAAAGACATTTGTCATCAAAGTAACAGGTTAAATGATGTACATTAAATATCTCTTAAGTAGACTGAAACAAGGTCAGTTCTTCTGCTAACAATTTATTGTCAAGGGACCTATTTTCTTTGAGTTTCATATTAATATTTTTAAAGTCTGTCGTTTGGCACTTGCTTCCAGGCAGCTGTGATTTCTTCTTATAGAGGTGACCTCTCTACCATTAAATTCCATGTCACTGTATGAGGAATATGCTTGCCTCGACAGGTGGGGTGACTGCATCTTCTGACCTCTACTGTTCTCACACTGTGAATCAAGCTGAGTACTGCCTTGAAATACTGTTCATTAACAGCATGTTTTACAGTTAAAAAACAGCATTTACCACTTTGCTTTTTATAAATCTAGGGCAGATGCTGCTTTATTTAAAAAAAAACCCCAAACAAACAGTGAAGCAATGAAATAGTGAAACACTGTTTACAACATAAATCCCTTCCACCCATCATGATGCCCCATGCCATCATGACAATAGTAGGCTTTAAACCCTATATGATTGCATGTTATGTCATGTGAAAAAATCCCTTTTACAAGAGACTGCTTCATACTCAAAACAGTCTATGGGAAAACTGTGTGGTCCCACTTTAGAAGTCCCCCACTTCTAAATGCATTGACTTCCTTAAATATGAATCTGATCGTGGGTCAGAGAATGCTGCTTATAATAACATCATAAGTCAAATTTCTTCACTAAGAAAAGTCAATAAATATCTTGCTATTTAAACTATAATAGTATAAATTCAAACATTTAAATAATAACATCATGAAACCTGTATAGTGTATATGGTACACACAAAAACACACAATAACTACTGCATCCCTTCCTGAGATAGATAAAATGATTATCGTCTGAATGATGTCCAAGTATTCTGTGGAGAGCAGCCAAGGGTCAATATGTTTAGTATAAACATTAGTATTAACATATGGGGGAAATAATGAAGAAAAATTAAAAATAGCAATTCATATAAACCAAAACTGTTCATCTCAAGTCACAAATGTAGTTATAGAATTAACGTAATTTAACAAATTTACTCCACTAAGCAAACTGTGAGGACTACCCAAGAGGAAGATTACATAACCTAATAAACAAGCCTTCTATCCTCATGTAGGCAGTTTGCAATGCATAGGAATAAGCAGCTTGAAAGTAAACAGTAACGAAAACCTATTCTCATTAGAGTAATTCACGAATAAATTACCATATTCAATGGCCTTATTTTTACTGCTCATTAACAGGCCCGTGATAGGATGATAATTATGGGATTTTAAGTGGCTAATGGCAGCTGGGGCGTCAAAAGCAGTTTTTACAAATCTGTTTATGGCATGGAAGGTGACAGAAGGATGAGAATTTTCAATGCTGGAATCACACATTGAAAAAAAATAGACTGTAATTGCTCAGTATTTATTACAGAGGAGTGGAGACCATAATTTCAAGCAAAATGTCTTGGAAACATATGGAATTATTTAGTTGTTAGTATGGTCACCATCACGAAAAACACGATATATTATTCTCAAGAAATTTCACAGCCTCATTAAATATATTTATCAAATTATAATAAATAAATATTTTTAGGAAAACTATTTTTTATATGAATATTGCTTTTTACCACAATTCAAAACATAACCAATTACTAAACATTACTGATCATATTTCATTTAAACAATAAATACCTGCGTTTGGTATTAGGATGATTTTCATTTAGTATAGCTAAAATGTGGCACTTTGTTGTTGGGTGATAAGGACTCGCTATGCCAGCAGTCACTCGCTGCTAGATAAATGGGTGGTGTGATGTTTTTCTTAAGTAGATCCCTTCTACTGATTTCGGGACACAAGTGTCTTCCACTTCCAGAGAAGATGAAAGATGCTTTATATATGTTTAATACAATTGAAATCTCCAGTTGCTAAAATATTGTAAAGACACCATTGCCCATACCCTGACTCTACAGCTTTATTTATCTCGATGTTCACAAAGTGCCCTTAGGGTTCTGTTTTAAAATGTTGCCCTGAGGAAGAATTAGAGAACGATAGTATTGGTTTTAAAAGGTTCTATCCAGGCCCCTAAATACACAAAACAAAGCAAGAATTATGGCCATATATTGCTTAGCCCGCCACAGAGTATCCCTATCAAATTATTCATGGATATAGTGCTTACCAATGAGCTGAATCGGTGGGACTGCACTGCATTTTAACCCAAGCAATTTAAATCCTTCTCTGACATCACTTGTGTGACAGATGGCGCTGCACAACCCTAGGTACAATTAACAGTACATCAAATTATTGCTTCAAATTAATTCATATCATGATAAATACGTTGCATCTTATGGATCAATTGTGGCCTATTCACTAAGCAATGAGTACCTGCAAATTGACCAAATTGAGTTTGCAGCAGCAATTCGCTATTTCCAACTTGCATTTGCACTCGCCTCATATCTAGTGCATGAGTCGTATTTACGTGACTCTTGTGAAAAACACAGGAACCTACAAGTTACTCTCAGATATGTTAACTTGCTTTCTCAGGGGGATATGAGGTAACATGCCTACCCCTATATCATTATGTTATTACGTGTGTGAAGCAGGATGAGGGGGATTATAAAATATTTAACTCTTGGAGGGTTACCTGTACCATCCTCACCCCATTCTGTTCTCAGTGGGATGGTTAAAAAAAGACAATTACCCCGTGGGAGGTAATGAGTATATCTTGTGTTTCACTCCATGCTCATCCTCATCCTGTGATGAAATCTAAATCTGTGTCCACCTGTAGTTAAAAGGTAGTTAAACCAGACTGAGATGTGCACACCAATTTATAATTTAAAAAAATAATATTTTAGATTATTGCATGGACTAGACAGACCTATTGGACACCATTTATTTAAACCCCTCCATTTTACCTGTGTTGTTTTTTGGACCTGATGAAGACCCATAAGAGTTCAAATATTGGTATATATTTTGGGTATGTATATTCCTCCTTTAATAAGCAGGATTTAATATAAAATATTACTTTTACTGACATGCTTATCTTTTTGGAAATTTGAATGTGCCCATCAGTATTGCCTGATCCTCTACCTTCTGTGTGAAAGCAATTGGATTTTTTTTTCACTTCCACCTAAGAATTGATACCTTGGTGCAGCCTTAATGTATAATATTTTAATTAATTTATGACATTAGGATACTATTACATCCTAAGTGAAGTGTCCCACTGGGAGTTAGTAATTTCTTCTGGGTATTCCCTGCTGGGACACTGGTCCGCTGGTGCCCAGGAGATCAGACTTTCTAATGACAGCCTACTGTTCCCTTGACAGTAGGAGCTAGCATGGCTGTCTCTGAGCTAGCAAATGAAGTGTAAACACGGTATAGTTTTATCATGGTTAGAAAAAGCTCCTTTCATGATGATGGTATGATGGAGTTAAACATACCATGTTCAGGTGATGTGTGACTCACCATCAGGAATTAATTTGTCAGTTCCCTCCCCTCATATCCAGATATTCTGCATTTATACCACTTTATTTGCTTCATTGCTGGATTTACTACTTAATTTATTTTTATACACGCCACTACCGTGCATTTACTCCAGTTTATCTGCATCATTTCCGGATGTACTGCCTAATAAATTGTTTCCTGTACGATGATGCAAGACATACAAGTTGAATGAGCTGTTCTCACCTCAAAAACGTAGTTAAAAACAATCACACTGTTGATGTAGTTAAATGAAAATAAATAATAAAAAAGAAACAGAGCCCTGTGCATGGTGGGGCAAGCGGCACTTAATTTCTCGCATCTTGTGAATAGCAATTAAAATAATACCTGGGGAAATATAGACCTAAATCCAATTTATATCTGCAACTCACAAGTCACCTGATTGCTTTTTTTTACAACTACAATGTCCTATTTTTAGCCAAAACACATATGTTAATAAGTTAGCGATAACTCACAGGTTAATGAATAGACATCATATAGGCCCTTGCTCACAAACTTTAATCTACAGCATACCTGTTAACAATTCTGAATTTGCTTGCATGATCTTGATCCATTTGGCTATCCTAGGACATGTGTTTCTTGTGACTAGTGGCAGATTTATCATGCACAGTGTCAAGTGTCCATGCAGGAGAAGGGAAAAGATGGTGAGTTCTGTGGCCAAAACACCTGGCGATATGTTTCAGTACACTTTTTGGACTCCCATGTGCATTGTTTTAGCAGACTAATGATAGAATTTTACAAGGTTTTTCTAAATACTAATAGTTCTATAGTGGGACTTCACAAGCGTTATCACAAATAACAGGTCATTTTGTGTTAATAAGTGAAAAATATATGTACTATGTATAATGTCAGGTTCCCTCTTCAAATCAATCAAACATACTCTGAAATAACTTGTTTATTTTAAATTAACATTGCTGCTCTTCTATTAAAAACAAGGGTGTAAGCGTTAATGGCGTAAATATTTTCTGGAGAGTATTATTTTCAGTTTTGGATGTGTCCTCCAATTTCTTAAGACACATTTAAATCACAGCCTGTAATGTTAAACCATTATAATTAATGGAGTGGAATGAGAAACAGCAATGGGAACTTTGTGGGTTAATTAAAACACAAAGATTCAAGTATTTTGGGAAGTAAATAATTTTGTCTAGAGTGCTTAGCCCACGTGTAATCTAGGTTACATTTCAGTAAAATACAATTGGGACACACCACATAATAAATGACAAGGACAATTATTTTTGTATTATTACATTTTTGTAAGTGTTAAGAGTTCAGTTTATGAGATTCTGCATAATAAAATGTCTTAAGATACTGAAATTTTGCTATTTATGGTGCCTCGTGTGTAACTCTTCGGGGGCTTTTCACTAATATTCTGAAAGACAAGCCTGTAATTCAAATATTTTATTATGCATCACATGAGGAAGTTAACAAAGGCTTCACTTTCTTTGATCTGATAACAGTGCACCCATTGAATGATACCTGTTGAAGAGCTTTTGTTTCCTATGGATTTTGAAGCTGTACATCAAACTGATGTACCTTAAAGGGGAAATCCCACAATGTTTATTTCTTTCTGTAAGTAGAATATTTAAATTGAAAATATCGTCAATAGCAAAGTGTGCCAAATAGTTTTTGTTATTTAAAGCAAAGGAGCTTTAAGGTTCCCCTGTGTAATTTACATGCAGTATTTCCAAACCGGATTATGGACACTAAGGAGGTGCTCTAGCCTGAGCTGATCTCAGAAGCACTATACACAAGGCCAACAATATGTTGCTTGCATAAGGACATAAGACACCACTGGTGGTTATTTTGTTCTAAGGTTAGCT
>VKOC01000001.1:43146020-43158304 GCA_009364415.1 Spea multiplicata
CATATTAACTGCTATTGGTATCAATAATTTTGATGTATTTAACATTCCTGAGTATATTTTTGTACATGTACAATGCGCACAAATCTTTATGCTTGAAAAAAATCAGTTTACATAAAATCATGTATGGATTACACCATAATTATTATTTATTTATTTAGTGCCATCATAGTCTGCAGCTCTGTACAACGGGTAAACAGGAAATAACATGTAGCTCAGTCTTTGAGATGTTCAGCTTCAGGTAGTGCCACCCAGGGTGCAATTTCAAAAAAACAGTATGAAGGGTAGAATAGAGGGTAAGCAGTGAGGAGTTAAAAGGTAGATTAGCATGTGGTCAGCACAAATGCAGTACTGGGACCCAAAAGAAGAGATTAGTTTACCGTTTGAAAAGGTATAGATACATAATAATGGAGGCCTAAGAACTAAATCTTGAGGTACACCAATGGAGATCTGCAAGGTTGGTGAACCAGTGCCAAAAAAGAGACACTTATGGTATGGTGGAGATGTAGGATTTGAGCCAGCAAAAAGTTGTGTCACACATATCATATCAGGGTTTGCAGGAACAAGTGATGGTTAACAATGTCAAAGGCTGCAGAGAGGTCAAGGATGGTCACTAAGTATTATTGACCTTTTATGAGCGAATGGTTAGTAATTTTGGAAAAAGGCTGTCTCAGTAGAGTGTTGGGGATGGAAATCAGACTGTAGACAGTCAAGCAGTGAGAAGAAAGAACGTAGGTTAAGCAATTGTAGACGAAACCTTTCTAAATGCTAGTATGAACATTTTCAGATAGGCCTAAACCTAAACAGCAGAAGCTGGACCATTAGAATGCAATTTATCTTTCTTTGCAAAGCCATGGTTCAATAACCACATTCCAGCTTTGAAGTAATCAATACACTGTAGTAATGCAAAAAACAACTCATCTTGGTATATTATGTGTGGGTTATCTTTAAACATTCTCAGTATGAGAAACCATCAGCCTTTAGAAATATTTCAGTTAAAAGGCAGATGAGAGATAAGATGCATACAGAGGTCCAAGATGTCACTGGTTTACACTGCACGTTATAGAAGAATCTGATTAAGCCAGTAAAAAAATGGATCACATAGCACAGATTGTAGCTCTCGAGCAGGAAAATGTGCTTTTCTTTTATCTGAAAAGCGCAAGTTGATTTTAACAATACACAAGATCAAGGGCTGCTCTAGGTCTGTAGCAATCCTAAACTAAAGATTTTTATGTGGCCCCATCTTTAGCACCACTATAAATGCATAAAAGTAGAAACATCATATTTATAACCATTAACTCGTTCGAAAGTACTTTATAAAAGTATTATTTCATGAGCAACTTGTATCACACTTGCGTAGGTGCTTCTCCTTAGTACTATAAGGGACCCCTTTTAGATGTGAGCATCTTAAGCAGATGCTACACCTTTCATTAGGCACACAAGGTATGTGCATCTGAGAGTTCTCAGTGCTTTACTGAATAATCAGGCTCTTCTGTATCCGGAATCATCCCTGAACCTGGCAGATAGAACATAGTATGTTTATTGGATATTTAACCAGAATCTAATATTAGATAAAAGGCAAGAAACAATCATCAGTCAAAAATCACTTATAAAGTCTTATTCAGTATTTGGAAGGAAAACCCTTTGTGCACCCTGGCACTGAGGCAATGCTCAATGCGATTCCTAACACAATCCAGTTAGAATATGTCATAATTTAACAATGACCTGCTATGAGTTCAACATAAGCAACAAATTTAGGTAATTGGAGATTCGATATGGAGATGGTCTTGCTTAATACATAATAAAGTGTAAAGGTAAAGAAGAGAACAAATACAATGACTGGAAATGTAAAATTAAAGTTAAAAACAATTGTATATATATTGGCAGGGAATGAGCCAGATAAAAGTCCATTAAATTACTGGTCCCCATTAAGATTCCACTAATCAGTGGTGATTTCTGTATGATAAGTGCATTGAAATAAAATTTAACAACTCTGAATATTGAAGTTAAATAAACATCCTGTCTCAGCTATTTTCCCTAAAAAAAACTATATGCAAACTTTTTTTTCCCTTTAGTCAGATCAGGTCATGTTTAACATTTTGTTTTTCACCATAGTAACCCTGTTTTAGGCAAACGACAGAACAAACTTCTGAACACAGAAGGAAGCAATAGATCCCAAAGACATGTGTTAAGCTGTTTATCACTGGCAGGCTGCCCTTGGAACACATATCTACAGAGTTCCTCCCTTCCTGCAATTTCATTCCCCACCTGCCTTTGAAACTCATTTGCACATGTTGCTTCTTGACAAATGTGCAGAAAGGTGAAATAAAACGTATATTTGACTTAAATACATTTACTTATCTTCTCAAACTGAAAACAGCATAACAAACTAATGATTAGTTTAAGGAGTTATGGCTAACAAAGCAGATATCTCCTTGTCCTTTTATATATTAAAGTAAAGGTCCCAGAGTCTTTACTCCTTAATGGAAATGGCAGAGATACTTTGATGCATTTTGTAGAGATTAATTTCTACATCTATCCATACATGGGAGCTCCCAAGTTGAAAGTAGTATAGCATGGCTGGTGCTAGAATCTCAAGGTGTTAGTGTGAATGAGTGCATTCCCGCAGACATACAGTCTGGTGTCTTCAATCTGATCTTACTGGGTTCCATAGTGAGCTATAGTCTAACATGAAACTCGTTGAGAAAAATTCCAGCTTAAAGATGGTCAAATCAACCACACGTGTTTTTAAGAGGGCTTTGCTATAGTTTCTCTTAAAACATCAATACACAATAACTTAGTTATATCTTTAAACATGACTACAATAATTAAGTTGAATCTGTAAGCTACATTTTATTTTGGGGAACGGAAATGATCTCCTGTAAGAAACCTTTTTGTTTCTGATGACATCTTCATCAGACTGCACATAAATGCAGTATGTACATTGTGTGGTTACCTTTATAACCCTTTGTCTTGACCCTCAAACTACTCTGAGTGTAAATATATATTTATATACTTATGCCATGCCAATACACTTTTAATTAACATTTATTATTCAGATATGTAGCTTGTCAAATATGTAACTTATACTGAATAATGAAAATCCAGATAAATAGGACAGTGAGATAGAAAAACAAATCATTTCCAAGTATACCAGCTAATCGAAAGAAATGTTTTTTACAAAAACAAAAACTCCTGTGTGTATACAGGTCTAAGAATTATATGAAAACTTTTATAAGTAGTGTTACTAACTGTTCACTTTCTGCAACAGAAATGGTAAAATTGATACAAAAAGCCAGATTATGTAATTTATTTTTACTGGAATTTGAATTTAATATATTTTCTTTGTAATAAAAAAAAATAATATTTTACTTTGTTTCTTTGTCCCTGATTGTAATTGTTTCTTTGCCTTTGTATATAATATGTATAAAATTCTTTTAAAAATACAACATTTAATAGAATCATGGTGCATATATTGGCAGTCATTTTCTTTCTGTTTTAGTGAGGTTTATGGTACGGTAAAATAAAGTAATTTGTATGATGCATTTTTAATTATTTATCTTACATTTGCAAAGAAAATAGGGAAGGTGTAATTTCAACAAAACACTCAAAACATGTCCATCTATGGAAAAATGGGAAAATCCTAAAACATTTATATGTTTGCTCACTTGGTTTTATTTTGCATACTATTTCATGCAGCTGGATATCAGCCATTTGTATTTCTTCAAGCTGTTTTATCTATATCTATCTATCTATCTATCTATCTATCTATCTATCTATCTATCTATCTATCTATCTATATAGTGCAAACATGTGTAGTTAAGGTATACAAACATAATTTACTTGTGTCCACTGATTTTATATCTAAGTTATTCTTGGCTAAGTGGTATTTGTTTACCTTTTAAAGAAAATGTTAAGTGGGCTTAGAATTGGTCAGGTGCCCCTTTTCCCAATCTAAGATGAAATGAAAATGTTCTTGCAATGTGTACTGATAAATTTGACAGTAGGGGGAAAAAACTGTCAGTTCCATGTTCATTCTAACACACGAAATACTCGTGTACACACTTATACTGTGAGGCTATTTTATAATGCAGTCAGTTTTTCGCAGCATATCTTTTTAAAACTCAGCCCTAGGCTCAATAAGAATGAAAAATATTTTTTTTCTCATGAGTCAAAATTGCACTAATTCATGGTGTTAAGCCACTTTTGACACATATCATAAGTGCTTTGTCTTTATAGCAGGAACATGTCTTTGTTTCGTGACCTGGTGTTTGTCACTTTAGGGAAATTATGAAGTCGCTTTACCCATTAGCTACCCTAATTATATATGTAGTATATTATATATATATATATAATATATATATATATTTTTTATAACATAATTATCCAGCTGTATGTGAAAACTCTAAATAGGAAGGGATGTCAGAGGAATGAGTTCCATGATAATATGCGTAACCACCAATTGGTGGCAAACTTTAAAGTGACGTTGTGACAGTAAATACATTCTTATATTATAGTATAAAAATCTGAAAAATACAGATATATACCAAAAAAAATAATCCAAACGACATGCCTGCAAATAAAAATATATCGGGAAGTGTGACTTAATTCACATAACCGCCTCAGAGGGGAGGAACACAATACCCTAGTGTATATCTTCATATTAAAACAAAGTAAATATTTAACAAGGGTTCAGAATGCAATTAAAGAAAACCTGTTCATTCAATCCTTGGGGAGCTACAGTATCTAATGTACAAATCCAGTAAGCTTTTCTCTCTCCAGTAGGAGTTTAACATGATTCCCATCATCACTTAAAAGGGGTCTATGATCAATGGCAATACATTTGAAGACCAGCAACTGATTTTGTGCGGCTAAGAAGTGTTTCGCAAATGACTTATCAGATTTCAAATCATGGTAAGCAGTAAGATCTATGACTCCTTATATGTTCTTGGAGAAGTAATGTCAATAGCATGCTCAGTAGGACATGTAATACTGTATTTAATGGCAATCTTCTTGCTTGGGTGTAAGAATGAATTTATTAGCAAAAGGACACTTTCAAATTTGGCGCAAATTGTTGGTTACACATATGATCATGGAAATTATTACTTTGATATCCACTCCTATTTAGTGTTTGGTGACTTTTTCACATACACCTGGATAATTAGGTTCAGGTGTGAACATTTAAGATTATATAAGTATTGCTTTGCTTCACCGATAGCATTATCTTGATAAAAGTCCGCTGCTTAGGCTGAAACGACTATCTGCCATTGCATTACAGGTTGCATTGGGTTTTTTTTATTTTTAAAAGCCATGAGTGCCTCATTCTGTGGAGATATATATATAAATAAAAACTATATAGATAAAAAAGTATTTGGACTCCTGACCATTACACCAACAAGGACTTTTATGGAATTGCACTTGCATTCTAAATACATAGACATTAATATGCAGTTGGTCCCCCTTTGAAGTTGTAACAGCACTGCTCTGGGAAGGCTTTCCACAAGATTTTAGAGTGTTTCTGTCTGTGGGAATTTGTTCACATTTATCCAATAAAGCATTTGTGAGAAGAGTGGATTCATATGTAACGGTATAATTGGTTCATGTATCAGAGGTAAGCAGAACCCCAGATTCTAAAATTGTACCACAATATTACTGCTTTATCTAGAGTAACCAACAGTGCTATAAACATGAATCTCCTTAAACAGTCACTTAAAAGCAAGTGTACGTTTATTACTTACACATTGAAATATGTTGTTTTTACTAGGTAGATGCATGATCTCATCTGATTTTACTGTTAAAAAATCCACCCAACTATTTAGATAGCTAATACACTAGTTCTGATCTTGAATACCCTATACATACACACACATTGAACTGAGGAGATAATTAGTCCCGCTTGGAAGCAATGATTGTAATTCAGTTCCTTAGACTGGTTTCAACATGAACGGTACCAAATTATCAAAAACTATGCTTTCCTAGTCCACTTGCTCGTTCTCATAGTGATACCTGAGTGGCATGATAAGCCCTTTATAGTTGGATGCCTTGAGGGATGTGTCCATAACCGGTTTCACCCATAGCCGGAATGATTTAACAAGGTGTGGCTGCTTGAGGAATGGTAATGACTTTCAGACGCTTTTTTTTCCCCTACAAAGCACAATGTAACTAATGAAACATCAGATGAAACTTTCTTTTTCTAAAAATGTTTTTAAAGCCTTTTAAAAATGTTGTGTAGAAACTCAACAAAATGTTTGTCCTTTATTTTGTGTCTTGCAATTAACACCATTCATTGTACAATCTCAAACACACCTATTTCTAAACTAAGTTAGGGGTAGATTTTAGCTTATTTACATCTCATGTGTCTTATTAATTCTCAAGGGTCTTGTGGCTAATTCATATCTCAATATCAGTGCTGCGACACATTCAAGTAAGTGAAAAGAAACGTTCTTAATGTCTGCTCCCAATGGGTCATCAGCTAAGTGTACCCTGTCCTTTTACTTCAAGAACACTTCAAATCACACATTATGTGAATTAAAAAAAGAAGATCAACAATGAAATAAGAAGAAATCCTCAAACTGTAACCTGATTTGTATAGGTTACATATTACGGACATGCTATATAGATTCTGGACAGGATAGAGTAGATGTTGACTTTGGAGATATCCACAATCAAACATGCTCTCAAGAAAAAAATACAATTGAAGACTTGAACTTCCAATACAATTATATTAATACAGAATTATGGCTGACTAATGGGAATGAAAGTATTTATATTTTGTCCACCATTTTCCTTTGGGGTCATAGCATAGGTCATCTGCCAAGTCCACCTCCATGTGCCTGACAGTAGGGGTGGTATTTTTAGTGATAGAAGATAAAGTGAGCTTGACCTCTAACTGTATGGTTTGCAATTGTTGGCTCCTGCGACTTCTCAAGAACATCTGGGTCATAACAGAGAATAAAATGAAGAAAATATCTGTTATTGTTTTTCATTCAATGTGCTACACTGCTATCTGCTTTGGTAGGAAAAGGGTGTCACATGTCATGTTAGCAGTAACCTTTCTTTATGAGATAAGAACAATATATTGCAATTTGCTGCACCCCCCCAACCAAAGGGTTACTAGCAAAAAGAAGGAGGTACTAGCACTGGTACCTTTCTCATATTTAAAAATATAACGCTAGCATTGAATTGACAAAGAAGTAAATTTGTAGCCCACAGGATATATCACATGAAGACATAAATAAGGTACAAGCAGGGGAGTTTTAATCATCAAAGAAAATAAAATGCAATTGAAGCGATATACAGAAACTGGACTTTTTATAGACCTGTCTGAAATGGCATAGCATAGGAATAGCCTATATAATTTACAGCTGGGAAACTTTCATAAATTTATTTTTTTCCCCAACAAAGAATAAAAGTCTGTTGAAGTCTTGGTTGTTTTTGTTCCAGAATAAAACTTTTTTTGTGTAAATATTTAAAGATGTGTATTTTAGGGAATTCACTTAAACAGTGTTGTATCTTCCGCACAAGAGAAATTGAGAACAAGCCATTAATCTTCTGAATGGCAGTGTTGAACAGTGAAGTAATTGTTGGCTACAGCTTCTTAGTAAATCTTGATCCTGATGACAAATCTCTTTAGTAAAACAACACTTATTCAGAATCTCTTATAAAAAAAAGGGAAAAAGAAGGTCAAAGTCCTTTACTTTGTTTACAGGATTTGTCTCTCAATTAATTAACAGACTCTCTAAACTGTGTATGAATGTATATATATATATATATATATATATATATTCTCCATTCATTTTGAGGATAGCTAAACATTTAAATATATATGTATTAGCAAGCTCAGTGACCATACTCGGGAATGAGAGATCTGAGTGCAGGAGGTCTCAGCCAATCAGGAGAGATTTCTCAACTCTCCTGATTACTGAGATTTCAGATGCTTCTCCTTATTAGCTGAGAGTTCAGAAGCCTCTTCTGATTGGTCCCTCCTTCATATGACGCTCAGCATAAGCTGCAGTCAACACCAGGTAAGAAACCCACTGTGTGTGTAATATATATCACTATGTGTGTATTTGACTGTGTGTTCACGTGACTGTGTTTCTTTGTGTGAGTGTGTGTAATGCCTAGTAATAAACAGCTTACCTGTGCTATATTTGCCTGCAAGCAGCTTGGCATTGCCCCAAAACAACTTGACTGTAGGGATTGGGAGAATGGGGAGTCCAGTATGCAGGAATAACTCACCTGCGGCTAGTGGGTACTCAGGTGAGTGACTCCATTTTTTGTTAAAAAACTATGAAAAACATTTTTTGGGTTCTTCATTAAATGCAGTATTTGAGAAACATTAGTTATGAAACATTAGGCTTGTCTGTGGCATCTTTGGCCCACAAACAGCTTGTCTGTGTCATCTTTGTCCCCAAACAGCTTGCCTGTGCCATCTTTGCCTCAAAGCAGCCCATCATTGCCCCCAAACAGCCTGCCTTTGCCATCTATGCCACCAAAAAAGATGAGTAGAAGAGAAAATTCAGGGGGTGTTAAGGGGGGTCATCTGGGGAGGGGGGTCAGACTATTTGTTCTGTAAAGTGCCCCAGAATATCTGATGGTTGCCCTGTATGTGTGTCTTTGTCAATACCATTCAGTTAGCTGTAAATATAAATAAACAGTGCAAATAAACTTGTAGCTCTACTAAGCAAAGAAAATAGGAAACTGTATAGTAGAGAATTGTTAAATTATAATAAATAATAAATATCATAAAGATAAAAACATATTTGTGGTGGAAAACAGCTATTCTCATTGGATGTTTTTAATTTGCCTATCTATAGAAATGTATAATTATATATGCATGGAAAATGTAGGACAATTCTTGACCCTAAGCTAATAATTTACCATACTGTCTTTTGATTTAGCTAATATTTTAATTAGAATTTAATCAACTTTTACCACCCAAGGCCTAATCCTGTCTAAAATTTTTATTTTGTCTATTTTATTTAAGTCGGATTTACATATTCAAATATTTCCAGTTTGCATAAAGTAGACAATAGAATATCACCATTGTTTGCATTTGTAGATATTCTTTTATTTGTGAATGGATTAAAAAAAAACAATTATAGAATATCTGATAAAGTAGTAGACAAGAACAGTGTTACGTTGGCAGGGAATAGTAGGGAAAGTGTCAAGACTAAAGGTTTTTTTTCCAGAGGCCCTCTGTGAAGCCCCACTGCTGCCTCCTCTGTCCCGCATGTTTGGCTTCCTTACTCCGTAGGGAAGTCCTGTTGAACACAGTTGTGGGAGCTTGCAACATTGCACACACACATGCTAATGACATGCGTGTGCATGCATTTGATGTTGCCATGGTGCACATGCATGGGACCTTCACTTATGGCGCCTCATTTGACCTAACTAGTAGCTACAGCTGCTCTCTGGACTGTTTAAGCCTTTCTACTTTGCCCATTGGTGATTGTACATCTACGTTTTGTTCCAGAAGAATATTTATGTTTTTAGGTATCCTGAATGTGATGCGCTCCATTTATGTAAAGTGAGTGTCTCTGACTGATCAGGCACTTCAGGAAAGAAAAAACGGTCTGATCCCTGCTGTCATGAAGGGGATCAGACATTTTGGCACAGCCAGCCGCCTCCCACCTTCAAATAGAATCAATGAAATATCTAACAACAAATATGCAAAAAAAAACACAAATAAGAAAAAAATAACAAATACTTTAAATCCACATAGTTTTAATATAAGTGAGCTGATGCTTTTCTCGTGTACCAGGTTTTACGTATATTACAATTCCCACCATCTTAAGCCAAGCTGATGTGAAGGGAGTTGCGCCCCAGAAAAGCAGTAGTACGGGAAATGCAAAACGCTGGCATACTTGTGAATGATTGAAGCATAGTGTGAAAATGCTGAAAAAATCTCAGGTTTTGGGCACAAAAAACCTATGGTAAAGACCACTCCCCTGCTTGACGGAAAGTGAACCTGGGTCCCAGTGAAGCAGTTCTTCACTCAGAGATTCTGGGTATTAAAAGTCTGAGGAAATTTAACTTACTATAGAACATTTCAAGCATTCTGTTGCAACTGTCCTCTTTACACCCCCAAGTGCTTGTCCATTTTGTGCTGAGTATAGCTTGCATCATTGTTCAAAGATATTATAAGGCTTTAAACTATTTATTCTATGACTATCCATTTTTATTATTATAAAGAGTTAAACCAAGGGGGTTATATGTGTATTGATGTGTGTGTATAGTATATATATATATATATATATATATATATACAGTATATCTGTGTGAATATAATATGCATGTGTATTAAAATTACAAATGTATAGCTCTTGCTGATCCCGCAAGAGTAAAAAAGTTTAATTGAGGTTAAATGCCTTTATAAAATACTGAAAAAGTGCCAAATCTGTAAACCTACGATATTCATTGTCACCACACAATATGTTGCAATTATGTGTGGAAACAATGTCATATGCTATCTGTAATAACGTTGGTAGCAAAAATATTACATTGACATGCAAATTATTTTTAGTCTCCAAAAGAAAGGAAACCTTTGAAAAACCTATTCACATTTAAAACATTTTTTTGGCAATTGTCACTGCAAACAATTTTGTAATATAAATAAAGTAAATTATTTATACGGTGCTGGGTACAGTAATTTGAGGAACTTACAGCGATGACAGACTGTAAACAGACATTTTGTTGTTCATTTGGTAGTTCATTAAGCACATTACAAATAGCCTTGTAAATATAAAACAAGAAAAAAAGAAGCCATTGGTGACTACGCTATGCTAGTGTTCTTCACACTTTTTTCTCATGACCAGTGCCCAGTACCGCATATATGGCACCTACATGGTTTATCTAAAGGAGTTAGTCCAGCTTTTGAGGAACATGTCCTCATATTGATTGGTTGAAAAAACGTAAAAAAAATGCTTCACATTTCTCTCAGTGATAGATCTGCATTATAAGAATATTGTTTCTTCACTTTTAAAATTTGTTACAGTAAAGATAGAAGGCTTTTCCTATTATGGACACTATTGTGCAAATTATATTCCGCTGTTATAATAACAAAAACTGAATATCATTTATTAGAATATTTCACAGGTAAAGCGTCTCTGATTCTTATAAATAACATTGTTGTTGAAAAAAATAAGATTCAGCACATTGTTGATAAATATATGATATTAAAAAGAAAAAAAAGGAATCTAAAATATCATTGTTAGTTATTAATTAACACCATGATCTTGTTAACATTGTAATTTGAATTGCACTTGCAAATATAAAACTATTTCAATTTCCGCACCTTTCACAGAAAAATGAAAGCAAATACTCAAAAAAATAACTAATATAATTGTAATATTTTCACAGGAAATATTGTGGGTGCCAAAAAAAGAAAAGAATTTGGCAATATAGAAATCAATTAATAATAATAATACAATATTTAATTAAGGGAATATCCAATTTCTTCTGGGATACTAATGATTTTAAGTGACCCTGCTTCTGGACTAAACTTATTTTGAAGGAACTCCCTAAAATTATATAGTAACAACAGTACATCAATCAATGATCTGCAATGGGAAATCAGGATAAAAACAGAGAGCCAAATTCTTAACCTGGACTGCACCGATCTAGGTTGGAAGGGCCCTTTCTAAAATACTTTGAAATGGCACGGGGAGACAGGAGAGTATCGGGGTCACATGACTTCACATGACCCCACAGTGAGCAGCAATGTGTGAGCAGCCAGAAAGGAAGCTGCAGGAATGGTGAGAGGTAAGCAGGGGCGGACGAGAGGTGGGATGTATATATACATATATATGTATATATATATATATATATTATGTTTTTGTATATATATATATAAATATATATATCATATATATGAGCGAGCATGAAACTATACTTGTGTGTGTGAGCATGCATGTGTACCCGTGTGTGTGAGAATGCATGTGTACTTTGTGTGTGTGTGTGAGCATGGATGTGTAGGTATTAGTGAGCATGGATGTGTAAGTGGGGTGAAGTGGGGAGTGTGTGTTAGTGAGTATGAGTGTGTAATTCGTGTATGTTCACAAATATGAAAATACAATTTCCCAATCTCCCAGTCTCACTTAATTCAATGGCTTTTTCCGTCGTGAGTGTCTTGTTTACGTTACACAATATCATGTAACGTGACTATCTCAATGATTCTGATGTTGGTAAAAAATGGCTATATGCAGTAGCGTACCTAGCAGGGGGCGGGGGGGGGGGCGGTCCGCACCGGGTGCCGCTCATCTCATGTCAGAGAAGGACAGTAATGT
>VKOC01000001.1:43170721-43270713 GCA_009364415.1 Spea multiplicata
AAAAAAAAAAAAAAAAATAACCCCAAAAAGAATAAATATAAAAAAATATTCACATGGAGAGTTTTCCCGAAGCAAGCTTTGAGTATGTTTAAGCCCAAAGGTGTAGTGATACCCAGACCACAAGGGATTTCTAAAGGATCAGTAAAGCCTTTGTTTAATAGAAAAAAAAATACCATTGAATGGAGCAGTCTTTTCTTACCCATAATACACCGGGGTGTATGTCTGCTAGCAAGAAGCAGAGTGGAAATGTCAAAGGTCGCGCAGGAGGCGGGTAGCAGGTCATAGGCAGTTTCAGCCCTAGTGTGAGAAATCTGAACCGTGTTTGGCACCTTAACCCTTTCCACTCCAGCTATCTCTCTCTCGCTCTCTCTCTCTCGCTGTCGCCCAGCATCTCGAGCATTCGCAGGATAATATGCAAAGTCAAATGTGTTCACGGATTCCTGTTCTGCATATTATTACCAGCTGGTTTTACACGCTGAAGCCATTTCCCTTTTAACAACAAATATAATACCACATTATGGTTCTTTCAAGCTGTTATTAATATTCAAAAGTAATAAAGCGAATGTTATAAAACCAAATGTCTGTGACCTCCTTGCCGTTATCGTATGAATAGCTAAACAGATCATCTCCCAAGAATAGACACTAAATGATACCACGAGCATTCCTCACTGCGTTAGGACGGCGTGGAATATCTCAAATTGGATGGATAATCCATAAAGTATTCAAAAGTAACGTGTGCTTAGGTTTTATAAGGTAGCTTTACTGCTTACATGCCTGCTGCTTGAAGTAAAGAAGAAAATATTACATTAAATGCAATTTAACCAAATAATAATGAGAATTAAGATTATATGCTAAGAAATAAATAAATAAAAAATAATTGAGGAAATTGATTAAATCTACCCAACGGGCGTGGGGAGGGGGCATAACATCAACTTTTTTTTATAGGGTCACATGCATGTGGATCTGAAATGTAATCTTAGAAGGGCTAGCATTCTGTAAAACACCATGTAACGTGGGATAGAGGTCTATTTTGGATTGATCAGCTGATACGTCCGTATAAAATCACGATGTATGCTTTGAGAGGTCATGGGATATTTTTAAAATATATGACAGACTGCCAACCCTGAGAATGTATGGAGGGGTTTTTTTTTGTTTTTTTTTTTTTGCTTGGCTGTATTTTTATAAAATGATGTAATGCATTAGGAGGTATGGGGTTCTTTTTTTAGCCGCACATGCTAGTGGGCTGAACCTGTTTGGTAGACAACTTAAAGGGCTAGTTTACTGTCCCTGATAGCCCAACTACGAGTATTTAAAATGTGTCCTTAAAAAATGAAAAGAAAAAAGTAAAGACGGAACTTGCCTGTGGTAGAGGCTACGTACCCGCAGCTGTCCTTCTCCATGGCCACTGATTAAAGCCAATGATCAGTGGCAGGAGAGCTTTCCACGCATGCTCATGTCAGTAAGTACATCACATGCAAGGAGGTGTTGTTTGGCTGGGGGGGGTGCATATGTAGGATTCTGCAGAATTTTTGCAGTTGGAAAAGAGATGAAGACACAGCTATCATATGCCTTGAGGTGCACTTGATGGCTGGAGAATCCCTTTTAATGAGAGTTTTGTATTATTATTATTATTATTATATTCTTTAATATTGACCATACTATATAGAATTTTGTCCTTTAGAGATACATGAAGATACATAAGTTTTGTATACAGTGAAAGCTGGGATGAATAGGATACTGCCCATAACCCCTTACTGCATGTGCTTGATAGTGTAAGAATTTGCATGTAAGAGATTTGTTTGTATGTATGTATGTATGTAACCATATGTATATACCACACGTATATTTACTGATTTTCCAATTGGCTGGAACATAAGCCTATTTCTTAAGAAGAAAAATATCATAAACCATACTGCAGTTGGGATGATCGTTTGGGCATACATTAGAGGCACTAGCACTTAGTTTCTGCACCTGTTCCTAAGAGCTAACACTCTAAAGCTGATAATGTTAAAGCAGACTTCCCACCAAAATTAAAATACACAAAACATCCGCAAATACCCTTACCATTAATGTATAGCGCACAAAAAAACAGACTGAGGGACATATGTGATTTTAGTAGAAACTTAAACATAGGAATACGTAGAACGATGGCTGATCCATTCTCTTTTTTTTTATTTAATTTAAGTAAAACATTTACATTGAGATCGGAGAACCTAAAAAGAGGTGCGTTACATTGTTTCTGGACGGCTTCTTCTTGAATGCAATACTTAAAAAGCATACCGTGGCTGAGAAAGCTCTTAACCATTTGAGTGCCAGGTGTACTAGAAGACACGCAAGCCTCTGCCTCAGCACTTTAGAGGTTATTTGCTCGATTGTACAGCCGTGCCAGTCCAAGGAAATTTACGGCAGTGAAGCGCCTTTGCTGTAACACTAGTAAAAAGTTTATGGCAGGAGAAAAAGGCATCATTTTAATTATATGATCATGCTGGGTCTATTGTTATTACCACTACATATGCTCCGCTGCAGCCACTGAGTTGTATAGCTGTGCGAGACATATCAGATTATAGGGTCTTTGTAGCGAGGCACAGAAATCTGTTTTTGCAGCTGTATCAGATATAAGAAAATCTCCTACATTTAACACAGATCATTACCCAGGGGAGTTTGGGTCCATTAGCAGTACAATGTAATGTGTGTTAACTCAACTCCTCCTGTTGACACTGCCTGGATTATAACCGTGATGTGCTCGAGGTGACGTAACCACCTGGGCAGATTCATGTTAAGAAACACTATATAAACATTACATTCTTAGGGAGGGATTTTACGAAATTTTAATAGCCGTTTAATCTGTTTAACACTTTAAGTGCCCGAGCTGAGCACCCATTGGCATGCAAAAAGTTGAATGAAAATTCAAAAAAGGCGATTAGGTTGATTAGTTTTTAAAAAAAAAAAAAAAAAATTCCTACCATTATATGCACTTTAATGGGCCTTAATTGCATGGTCTTCCTTCATTTTCATGGTACCCCCACTTGCAAATGCAGAATCCCCCCCCCCCATATGCATTTGTTAAACTGAATGCATCTCCCAGCACAGGATCTAATTGAAACCAGTTAGCTCCAGTGCTGGCTAGGCAAACGCTCTGGACAGCGGTCTATGAGGACCACTGTGTGCCTGCGCGGAAAGTAGTCTTATTGATTTTAACCTATCACAGCAGAACTATGACGGGGAAAATAACTTGTTATTTTTAGTTTGGCGTTTATAAACTTTAAATTTGATAGAACCTTTCCGAAAACTTAAGTTACTTTAAACAGGAGGAACTTTCATCAGAATGGTCAGATGGTCCCTTTGAAATATCTTTCCGTACAGATTATATCCGCATCTCCATGATACGTGTTGATACATGCTTGCAGTTTAAGTACAGTGATATCTATACATTATCCCTGCTGTGCTGACTGGTAAAATTGATCAGACTCCTTTTAATTTTAGGTAAGAACATTTGCTAGGTTCTGTATAGCTGCTAGCTGGAGTTGATACTTCTGGGAATACAAATTACAAGGATGCCCTAAAGAGGATTGAGAGATATTTCAAGGTAACATAAATAGGAGTGAATAGCTTTTATTAATGTTAAATTGACAACTGTATTTTTCTTACCTTGGGTTAAAACACGTATCGTAAAACAAATAATGCCTGATTAATAATAAATACTGACCAATAATCCACTGGTAATAAGTTATGGTGACAATTTCATACCTCCCAACGTTTCAACTGGCCAATTTGGGCTTGTACCAAGATTTCATACATGCCGTTGTGACCTATGGATAGCTGCTGATAAGGTGTTTGTAGGAAAAAAATATGTATTTTCTTACATAATTTAATGTATACCCACATTGGCTGTTTATGTACATTTTATGGTAGCTTTTGGGGCTGTAGAACACTTCGATGTTGTGCTCCTAGAAAAGTGGGACATCGGGGGAGGAAAGAGGGACTGTCCCTCCTAAAGAAAGGCACAAAGGAGGAATGGAATTATCATCCCCAAGTACCTTTTTAAGATTTTTTTTAGAATACAATTTCATTGTCAACCTCACCGCTGATGGAATGTAGCTTGTATTATGGAAAGCTTTTTATAATGCAACATGTTGGCGTTATGCAGAATAAGATAATCGGTACAAAATGTGAATAGTCATTTTATCACTACAGCAACCGCCTTGAATGCTCCTTTTGATGACATTTTTTTTTTGCACTAGAATTACTTTTTTTAACTTTCATTGGTTCTTACAGCCCAATGTTGTGCAATCATCATAAAGAACATTCATACAGTAACAATATTTGTTTTTCAAAAAGACATTAGGAATATGAGGCTGTAGAAGAAGAAGGAGTCTATATGCACTGTATGGAGCAAGTCATTGATGTAAAGTTACCTGGTTTTGATGTTGAAGAGGTCACTTCAACGTAAACTGCAATTCTTTGGATTACTGTGTGTTCATAGTTTTTTGTGTTTGTGAATTGTATTACAAATTTAAACAAGTTAATGATAATAACAATAATAATGATTTTTTTCATAAACCTTTCATATGGATTGGAATACACAAACTTGACATATTTATATAAATTATATTGTTGCATAGGTTGGTTATCTAAGATCATATAAACACAGTATTTAAAGTAAAACATTAAACAAGTGGGTGTTAAAGTGTTTTAACCCCTTAATGACAAAGCCCGTACAGGTACGGGCTCAAAAATTTGTTTTCAATGGGTTTTGGGACAGCCCATTGTCCTTAAGGGGTTAAACTATCTTACTATTTGTCTACCCGGTTGGGAGACAGAGGATGTATCTGTTCATCCGTTGTGGAAGATGTCTGCTCAGTAAATACACATCTCCGTGGTTTTGTTTTAGTATGAAATACACGATAGACACAGTTGTGTTTTTGTCTGTTGAACCATAACAACTTTGGAAAATCAATATTATGTGCTGTGGAACATTACGCTATTGGATAAAAAAAAAAAAAAAAGGAAAATCCTTGGCGTATAGTGTCAGGACACTGTTTTCCTCTTTGAAAATCACATCTGGCATGACTTAGTTACGATAAATTTTAATAAATCATTAAGATTGTTCTGGCATGCCATTGAGAATGGCAAAGTACCATGGTGTTACTTAACAGAGTATAATAAACCTAGAAGTTTTGTTATTGGCGTTATGTAACGCTAGTATATATTGTATATTTTTCTCCAGTGAATTTATCACTGCATTCTATAAATACTTACAAGAATTTCCTGTTCAAAGAATAGGACGATATATATATATATATATATATATATATATATATATATATATATGTGTGTGTGTGTGTGTGTGGTGTCGGTGAAATACTTTCGCTATTCTAAGTGTATTATTTAATAAACATTATTTATATACATTTGTGTGCATGTGTGTTTATGTGTTTGTGTGTGTGTGTGTGTATAAATATCTGCATATTTCAATCATATTGCTTAAAACGAATCTATAAACTTTAGTTATACATAGGAGAAAAGGGATTTTCCTTAAAAAAAAGCAGTTCTTTTGGAAAATCACATTTTCTGATGTGTGTAGACAGAAAGTTATCTGCCTGAACCAATATGTCATACTGTCATGTCGTAGATTTGTCAAAAAAAAAGCGTCCTGTCCTAAGGCAGTAGAGATGGGTGAAAATTTCCCAGACACACTTCTGTTTGTTTCTTTTTCTAAATTTGGCAACGTCTGAAGCCAACGCTAAAGAAAAAGGAAGAGTATAAAGAGAATTGTAACAATTGGTATCCAAAACCATTCAGTTTTTTTGATAAACCTTTCTAGATTTTTTGGTCCTACTACCGATGATGCTTTAAGGAGATCACTAGCACGACGGCTCACGGTTGGCTGGTTATCGAGGGATGGCTGCTATAGACTGGACTCATGCTGTGTGAGGGGGTCTGGGCAGCCAAGAAGCAGTAGCTGATGGTTTGTCAGAGCCTTTGAAGAAGTGTAAGGAAGGAGCCCTGAGGGCAAGTAGCCTTTCTAGAGATCCTCACCTCCTGTTTGTCACTTTAATCTTACGAGCTAGCTGAAAGAATGGCGCTGATTCTTCACCAGACCTTTGCAGGGCTGCAATCTTTTCAGAGGCCTCTCCTTTGATTATAATTTTTTGTGACAAAAACAGTACACAAAGACTAACCAAAATGTGTCGTTTGCAGCCGTGCACCCCATGCGGGGGTTTTTTTTTTCTCTCCCTTTTGTGTTACTCTGAGACACTTAAGTCAATATGAATAATTTTACTATGTTTTTGTTTTGCTGGATGCTGCTATAGATTTACTTAATAGCCAGATTTAGAGATTTATTTATTTTTGGCTAGCTTAGTAAATTATTTTTTTGGTAAAGGACTAAGATAAACACATACATCAGGTCTAATAAAGCTATATAACATAATTTAATTTGATGCGCGTTGATGTTTAAAATGGCGTCTTGCTCATCATATCCCTTACAATCCCCCCATTTATATATGTTTGTACGTGTGCGTGTATATTTATGAAAAGGTCAGTTCTACAGGCAATGGATTTCCGATCATCAGGAAGTATAATTGTTTTAGCTCTTGGAAAAAAAATATGTGCATCTTCTACCGCTAGTTTGATCTAGAAAAATCCAGAGATGAACGTTTTCATAATTAGCAGCTCAGTATACTTACTAAAATAGTTCCGGAGGTAATTCTACAATAGATCATAGCGAGGATAATTGCAGTATATTGGCCATTATAACTGCATGTATGTATATTTTTACGTATTCAGCGCTTTACGGTTTATTGTATATACATGAGAGATACAATACATGTAGTTCTAAATACAGTATTCAAACATGTCCATGTACATGGGGTTCAATTAATAAATTCAGTGGCCTAAGAGCTTTTAGTCTGGGCCCTTGTCTGTCTGGTCTTGGTGACCTCAGCTTAGTCTCATCTTAGAAATATTTGGAAAAATATATTTTTTTGTTGCCTAATATTTTGCATATTTTTCCCCACTTGTTATTACACAATACTCTTTTTTTCCCCATAATGTGTTTGTGTGCATAGTACTGCAACCAATGTCTGTCTAGAAATAGCAGCAGGCAACAAACATCTAATACGATGAACGTTAACAGTGTGACTATGGATACAAGGTTTAAGGCCTGGCCGTACGGGACGGTTGGCAGGCATTAACTATTTTAAAAACAATGCGGCATTCAGTGATAATGAATGGGCGCTTTTATATAAATGATATTTTAGTTTCAAAAAGACTAAAATAAATTTACTTGGGAAAATACTTTTATGACAATTCCTTTTCCTAACTGTGTTTTTTTCGTGATGACACAATCATATAAGTTGATCTTGTTAAACATATCTTACTGCAGTGCATTTCCCAAGCTTTCTTTGGAATCATTTTTTTAACTGGGTTCAGTGGAGCAGAAAAGCAGAAGTGCTTATGCTATCTCCCACTGTAAACCTGTTATCTAAAGCGTCTCTTCCCGTTTGCAGTTCCATGCTATATTACATGCCATGCATTTTTAAAAGATGTGGTAAAAATAATTTATTACTCTGGCTCCGAGATAACAAGTGTTGTAAATAAATAAATAAATAAATATATATATGTAACTATATATATATATGTATATATATATATATATATTATATATATATATGTATATGTATGTGTGTGTATATATATATATATATATATAATTATATGTACTTATTGCCTGGGGTCAATGGGCATGTTTTCCTCTCTCATCATTCCTATACAGCACAGAGTTTCCTCACAGTGGCAATGATGGGAAAAATGAGCAGATGTCATAAAGCCATGCATTTGCTATCTGCTATAACATTATATGTGGTGTGTTTTGTCACATAATTCTTAGTTTATCGTTTATTTGAACATTGAATTTGATTGCAGACTATATCCATTCAGTCAAGTCAGCCATTTTGTTTTTAAAGCTGCTGTTTACTTAGCACCCAGATCAGTTCAGTTCAATTATAAGCCCTTAAATAAATATAAATGTGCCATCAGTTTCACTAGTAGTATATATTTACCTGTACTGGGCCTTCTTAATTATTTATGTATGTTTTTTTTTTAATCTTAAATTCTCTCACTGTATTAATCTCTACCAACATTTTCTTTGAGGTAAAAGTTTCAAGGTTTTGTTCCACTTACTCTGCTCAACTTCAGACTTTTGGAACTAAATACAGCGTTGGAAACTACATTCCGAAAATTGTTGAATGTGATAATACACATTTATTTCTACAAAATTATTTTGGTTTGTGTTGTATCATTTTAAAAGGATGTGGAATAAGCTTTTGACCTTTTACTTTTTTTTCCTCTTGTAGCCCACGACCATCCCCAGAACAAGACCTCAGCAGCGGCACAAAATGGAAGCCATTTGCAATGTCTCTCAGTTCACTGCACAGATGACATTGGGGAATCAAAGGGTAGGACTCCTGTACCGACATGGAGATCCCTGCATTCCGATATCTCCAACAGATTTGGGACTTTTGTTGCTGCCCTCACTTGAAAATTAAGAAAAAAGAAAAGAACGTACATTTTTTTTAAGTTTTCTTAAAGGGCCACTAAAGTTAGGTGGACTTCATTTTTTAATAGGTTGGTACCTGCTTAGTGGCGTATGGACTTGGAAGGCTTAATTTAAAGTAAACCTCATATTTTTTAATTTTGCCACAGTATGTTACCAGTGTTAATTCTTCATCCAGCACTATTTATGCTTTACCCTTCCCCTCTAGTTAATACCCTTTTACTCAATATATTTGGCATACTTTTTATCTGGGTTAGAGAAGGGCTTTTGTATGTCAACGTGGTATATGTATTTTCTTTTTGCTTTACATGCTACATGAAATACTAATTCTGAGGGGAAAAAGTTAAGTTTTACATTTTAATTTAGATTCTCTTTTTTTACTTGTTGGCAACATGGCATATTGTAGAAATAAACTCTATATTTATAATGATCCATTTCTGTTCATAGAAAAAGAGGCAGCCATTTTGATTTCTGAAGTGATTTGGGGATTGACATTCAAGCTCTAAAATGGACGTTCTGCTGTTACTTTGCACACTCAAGTTCAAATGTCTAAAATGCTCTCTTGTTATGTGGTCGGTACCTATTATAAACAAAAAGTCGATAAATAAAGGGTCTTATTGTTTGGTATTAATTGTATGATAAGCAGCTTTTCTTATGTTTCTAAAGAAAAATCTCAATTATCTAAAGACTTCTATCCTGGGTGAACAAATCTTGCTCATTTTTTCATTTATATAATCTTGTCTGTACAATCCTTCCGGTAGGTCCTTGAATGTGTATAGTTGTTTTTTATGAGCACTTACACATTTTAAGTGCCAGAGGTATGTGTAGCCTATTGCAGAACACAACACTTGAATAGGACTTGAGAACAGCTGTTGTAATGCAAAGTTCTTCCACATCAGTCTTCACGTTTACCCAGGGAGGCATGTTTCCTGTCGCTCATGCAAGCACACGTGGTTCTTTATGCAGCACAGGTCTGAATAACTGGAGGCAGTAAATGACTCATGTGTGCTTGCCTGTTGCACATTAGGATGACCACATCAGTCATGTTTTTGAGGACACATAATGTTCACATACTGAAATATGTAAACATTATGTGTGTCTCTCTATTGCACCTATACTCCGAACTTGATAACATGCAACTTTGTCTTTGTCGAATTACAATTACCATGTACATCAGTATTATCTGTGCACCTTTTAGTGCAGTAAATGGGATATCAGCTAGACAGAATTACATACATTTCTATTGATCTGTTTATCAGATGGTCCAGTCCAGCGACCGCTACTAGTTATGGTAAAAAATTTAACTTTTTTTTCTAGTGTTGCTTTCTCCAGTTAACCTAGAATGTTCATGATTTCGACAAAATACCTGTGCAATAAATAAACATTTAATGTAGTTTTGGTTGTATGTACACTACATTTGGAATTCTATCGCTACACCAGAGTTCATCAGAAATAAGTCTGGAGACAGAATATATAGTGTGCGAGCTGGTTTGGAATATATTAGTTACCTTGTTACTGCTGCCTTTAATTTCATTAGGTATAGCAAGTTGAAATACTCTTCAGTAGGAATGCCACATCCTGCATGAAATCTCTGGAACTGCTAGGTATTGCTATATAATTGTGTATGATTCTTTTGTATACATTAAAAATCATATATTGTGGGCCCCAACATTAGCAAGAAGAAATATTTACTTAATTATTATATTTATTGCAGAGAAAAGGTGTCAACTGTGATATGTTGTGCTTCATTCATGTGGTACATTTACAGCAGATTGTTTGGCTTTGGCAGGTATTTTCCATTTCAGCTCAGATGGCTTTAATCCCAAAAGTCAAGTGAATAAAACAAAAATGAATATGCATTCAAAAAAATATAGTAGAGGGAGACCTCATCCCAGGCTGTTTCTTTCCACCTATTTCCTTACCTCTGTGGGCTTCTGGACTTGTGTCCTTGGTGGTCCCGCAGAGAGCAGGAAAACCTATGTACCCACTGCTGCAAATGTTGCTGTGGACTTATGACATCATAACCTGTAGACAGCGTGGCTTGTATTATGGCAGAAAGCAAAAGAAGCTACCTTTGCACTCCCCTCTGTGGCCCCTATTTTAACATGTGTTTTTGCAAACTATTAAAATGCTCAAATACGTGTGAATTAAATTAAGCATATACTGCTGTACAGTAAATAGATGTCCAATGTATATAAATTTAAACTAGCCATATCTGAAAATATAAAAAATATAGAAATGGATATGATGAATGCGTAAACTAATTTGGTTTAGGAAGTAGGTTTTCAGCATCAACACATGATATCCTGTCAAGCTGATGAAGAAATATGGCATTCTTAATACGTCTATTTCCTGTAAAGAAATATTTACAGTATATTAAAGTCCAAATTTTCTAGAAACATTAAATGCGAAAAATATTTGGTGTATGGGCCATAATACACCACTTAACCTCAGTTTCTGTGTCAAAAACATGTTTAGCCATACCATGTCCGGTTAATCGCCAGGATAATCACAGTTCTTCATCTGCTTCTTTAAGCCACTGTAGTCTAGAATAGAACGTTACAGGTAGTATCTCTTAATACATACATGTTGTAGGGTACTTATGACAATTATTTGAAATGACGTATACTTGTTCTAAGCACAACTTTACTGAAGTAGACACTTTCTGGTTTATTTGTCATGTGTGATATTGATCGATTGATTTAAAAGTGACCTTACCTGGAGATTATCCCTGTGTATAGCAGAATGAGTGTATCCTACAGCCCTAGGGCAGATGGCATGTACCGATTTATAGATTACATGTATCTTTTTAAATTAAGGATTTTTCTTTTTCAAGATGACCTCAAACTCTTCAAGTAAGTTTTGTCTGACGTTGTCTGAGGCTGCCATCTTACCATGTTCTTTAATTGGATTTAGAAAAAAAATAGTAGTTTAGTAGTTCGTTATCACATTTTAACATTATTTGTTGTCCTAGACTGCTGAGTGTGTATGAAACAGTTACACATTCCTGGTTAAGCTTCTCGTTCTGCCCATCTCAGCTTTGCTCTTCCCGTTTCTAAAGTATAGTAATTCTTAGTATTGAATTTTACACCATTATGAAGAGCGTTATTATCAGATGCTTTTGACACAGAAAACCCACATATTCAAACAAGGTTGAAAAAGAGGGTATAAACTCCCAGCAAAGTAGATTCACATTTTAAAATGTATTACGGTCCAAAAATACTTGCAAGTTTTGCTTAGGTGGGAAAATTCTCAAAGTTCTCAACTGACTATGAAAACCAAAAATATCAATAGCTAACTATTCATTTTCTATTTCTATACGAAGTGTATTTTTTCTATATACGTGACTTGCGAAAGATGAAATAATCTAATTATTGCTGGGGTCCACGGCAGTTTATAGGAATATTAATGTTTACATTAAAGGTGCTTCACTTGCATACAAGAAAAAAAAACAAAGAATTGAAAAGAGGTTTGACGATATTTGTGAAATATTTACAGTGTTTGTGAATCAAGGCCGGATTACACAATACTAATGAGCACAATGTTAAATATCAGAGTATGCAATTTGGCAATCCATTTAACTACAAATATGTAATGTGGGCATTTCAGTGTAGCATTGATCTGACTTTCAATCTAAAACTCTTTTTAGGAAAACATTTAGTTTACATGCAGTCTATTTCTTGGTTTAATAATAAAGTCTTAAAAAAGTAAGTGGAGCCGCTCCTTTAAAGTAATGATAGTAGAAATGTATATATGTGCCACACCAAAGTTATTGGAAACTGTTTTAATTTTTACAGGAGATACGTAGTTTTATACTTCCTGTATTTGCTGATTTCTCAATTTTGCCCATTTTCAAAATAGTACATCCCATTTTCTGTGGTTTTTTGGTCTGTAGAGAAATAGCTATAAATAACAGTATACGTAAAAGTCCACCAGAGTAATAAGGGAAAAAAAACAAAAAAAAACACGCTTCTTTCAATGGCAAAGTAGTGAAACAAGGTCTTCCATTTGAATGATAACCGCTTTCACATGTGTATTTGAAAAAATGTTCCTTTTTTATTCTTCACTCCTATTGGTTGGGTCTAGATATGTAATATAGATCTGTCACGCTGGAATTAGTGGTAAGGCATAAATTATATGAACGTGTTTGAAATAGACCTTATGACACATCTTCACAAATTAAAAAACTGGGCAGCTTCCACCATTAATAAAAACTGGGAATCTGTTAATTTACATTGTTTGTTTCTTATTGATATATTAGGGTATTCTAGGAAAAGAGCCTAACTGTAAGGTGATGCCATCATTTCATATATAAACCACTCAGGTATAATGCCTATTTATTCCCATTTATTCGTTGTTCTCTTGGATTCTCATGATGGTTCTTTAGAAACACATATCTGTTCCCCATATGTGGACAAAAAAATTATATATCCCGCAAAATAATTTTGCCATTTATCTGAGCTTAACACATTGTTCACCTCTGTGGCCCAACATGTGTTAATGGAGACCCTTGAAATCTCTAGCGTGTCCATTTTATTTTCCAGCTGCAATAGAAGAATAAAACTGCTGGGGAAAACATTTCAGCTATTTATTCCACAAACACTGATGCCTCATATGTTTGCATGGAGGATTAGAAACATACAACTTACTCAGAAGAACATTTAGAATTAAAGTATAAAGGTGTTGAAATCAAGAAAGCATTGTAAAGCGTAAAGAAACAGTTTGTCTTCTTTGTGACGTGCCAAAAAATAGGGGTCTAAAAGACAAGGTGCAAAATCACACCATATATGTATGAATATTAGTTGGGCTTTGCAGAAAAAACTGAACTAACACTGGCAGTATTGCACCCCCCAGTATTGCATCTGCTTATACATATCAATATGTTCAAGCATGACTTTAGCGTGCTTACGGCACCTTTATCCATAACTTTTATTGTTTTGGAAAATGTTTCTGCTGCTTCTGGTTCTGAAGCAAGCAAGTATGGGTTTTTGTTTTAGGTATTCCAGGTAAACAGAAAACTCCTCATGATCTAGACCCTCCAAAATAGAAAAATCCCTTGGTTACCATGGCTAGGAAATTCCCTGGGTAGGGTACCCAGAGCTCTCCATCTTGTGGGGAAATGGTGTCCTTGGAAAGGCAGAGCTAGCCCCAGTTAGCTTTCAGTGTGCAGGAAGCAAGCAGTAATGGGAAAGGAGTAAGTAGAACCTGGTTGAGAATGAAGAAACTGGCCCAGAGACCCAGTTCCCAGGAATGGTCATATATATCTCCTAAATATATATTACTAAAATGACCGCTTTTGAGCTTATAAAATATCCTTCTTAATTAAATCAAGATAATCCTTTTTGCTAAACTCCATACTGCTAAATGAGGTACAGATGGAATAGGTGAAATTATGGCATAACGTTTTAAAAAAAATGTCTCAAAAACCAGCCCTTTGATACATCTTGCTGATACAACTTATATTTATTGTTTTACAATTAAAATGAACAGTTCATCTGGATTTACTTTATCTCACAATTATACATTTTGTCAGATCAAGTCATCTCCCCATTTTAGAATTTTAAAAAATACATTTTGTATCCAGATAGTCATTGATGATTTGAGGCCAGCATTGTCTATTTCTTGAATTACAACTGTTACAGAAATTGTAATGGAAAACAAATTTTGCTTATCCCAGATATTGCAGCTTTAAAAATTTTGAGAAAAAGGAAAACAATAAACACTGGTAACCAGTACTGCATAGAAAACTCTTCTTACAATGTTATTGCACATGTAAAATACCGAAACTTTACTCTGCTGTGTGTTAAGCAATCTGTACCCTTTTAATGACTATTGTTCAATCCATTTTTAAATGCTTGTTTGGAAGGCTGTGACAATAGCTCATGAAACTGAGTGTTATTTTTCTTTTTAAAAAAAATCAAAAAACAAATATGTAAAGTGCAGTCTTCTGTATTCATGCATATTGTATATATCTGTATATGTTTTACGAAACAATTAAATAACAATAAATATGATGTTAATGGTGATTTTTTTCATTGAATTCCTTAATTGTTTCTAAACCAGATGGTTCACATGACTAGATTTCCACTACTTTTTTGTTTTATATAGTGCCATCATATTTTGTAGCTCTGTACAATGGATACATTGATAAGTTGCAAACCGGATGCCTTGTTTTAAAATTATTTCATAGTGAAATGTTTTCTTAATCCTAACTAAGTTTTTTGACGTCCTGTGAAAAAGAAAGTACACCCTCTTTGAAATCTATGGTTTGACATATCAGGACATAATAACAATCATCTGATACTTAGCAGGTCTAAAAATTAGGTAAATACAACACCATTTCAGGATTTATTCAACAAAAATAAAGCCAGAATGGAGAAGCTATGTGTGGAAAGCTAAGTACACCTTATGATTCAATAGCTTGTAGAACCAAGTTTAGCAGCAATAACTTGTAGATTTGCTGGTGTGCTTGAAATCATTGTCCTGTTGCATTACGCAATTCTGGCCAAGCTTTAGCTGTCGGACAGATGGCCTCACATTTAACTCCAGAATACTTTTGTATACAGAGGAGTTCATGGTCTACTCAATAACTGCATGGTTCCCAGGTCCTGTGGCTGCAAAACAAGCCCAAATAATCACTCCTCCACCACTGTGCTTGACAGTTGGTGTGAGGTGTTTGTGCTGTGTTTGGTTTGCGCCAAACATGAAGCTGTGCATTATGGCCAAACATCTGCACTTTGGTCTCTTCTGTCCAAAGGACATTATTCCAGAAGTCCTGTGGTTTGTTTTGATTCAACTTTACAAACCTAAGCCATGCTGCCATCTTCAAGCAACTTCCATATAAACCATGCTTGTTCAGTCTTTTGTACTGCCATGAACTTAAACATTTAACAGGCTGAGGCCTGTAGAGTCTGAAATGTAACTAGGGTTTTTTGCAATTCCTCTGAGCATTGCATGATCTGACCCTGGGGTGAATTTGCTGGGATGTCCACTGGGATGACAAGATTTGCAACTGTCTTGAATGTTTTCCACTTTTGAACAATCATTCTTAGTAGAAAAATTGACCTTAAATTGTTTGGAAATGGCCTTATATCCCTTCACAGATTGATGCTTAGCAACAATTGCTTTTCTAAGATCATTGCTGATGTCTTTCCTCCTTGACATTGTCTTAACACAGACCTGAATGATTCAGACAAGCAAACTGCTAACGTTTCAGGTAGTCACACTTTCTGATGATCAATTAATCAAGGGCATTTGATTAGCAGCATCTGTCTGCTACTTAGCAACTTAATTCCTATGGAAGGAGTAAGGGTCTACTTCATTTTTCACACATGGCTTCTCCCTTTCAGCTTTATTTTTGTTAAATAACTCATGACATGGTGTAGTATGTCATGTGTTGTTGTTCATCTGAGGTTCTATTTACCTAATTTTTTTTAGACCTGCAAAGGATAGTTATGTTCTGATATGTAAAACCATAGAAATCAGAAATTCTTTTTCAAACAACTGTATAACTGATATATACTATATGATCAAAAATATACAGACAACTTACTATTAGATCTATATGGACTTGTTGTACATCCCATTCCAAAACCATGGGACTTAATATGGGGTTGGCCCTTCCTTTGTAGCTATAATGGCCTCCACAGGGCTTTTCACAAGATTTTGAAGTGTGTCTGTTGGAGAATCTATGAGTTCAGGCACTGATGTTGTACATGAAGGCCTGGCTCACAGTTGGCATTCCAGTTCATCAAAAAGGTATTCAGTCGGGTTAAGGTAAGGGCTGTGTGCAGGCCACTCAAGGTCCTCTGCATCACAGTGTCAAGCCATGTCTCATGCTAGAACAGGAAAGGGCCTTCCTCAAAAAGGCAGCATGTACCTGTCTAAAATGTCTTTGTATGCCGTAGCATTAACATTATCTATCACTGGAACTAAGGGACTGAACCCTGAAAGCAGCCCCAGACTACTATCTCTCCTCCACTAAACTTTAATGAAGGTGCTGTACATTGCAGCTGGTATCGTTCTCCTGGCATCTGCTAAACCCAGCTTCATCTATAAGACTTCCAGATAGTGAAGTCTAACGCATCACTCCATAGAACAGGGACAGTGTACTTTACACCATTCTAGCTTGGCTTGGCATTTCAAATAGCGATTTTTGTATGCAGCTGCTCGGCCATGGAATCCAATTTCATGAAGCTCCCGATGCACAGTCACTGAGCTCTTCAGTACGACCCACTCTACTGCCAATGTTTGTCTGTGGAGATATCATTTTTATGTGCTTGACTTTTTACACCTGGTAGCAATGGGTGTGTCTGAAACACCTAATCTCAGTAAATAAGAATAGTGTCCACATACTAGGGGTACAAAAAGTGAATGGTTCATTGAAAGGTATTACTTCAAGATCACACTCAGTGATAGGTGTACTTGCTTGAAGGCGCACACAATAACACCCACTACCCCAGCATGTGTCACATCATTGTAAACAGAGTTGGTCCGGATTTAAGGGATAGAGTATATTGTTCCCTGATTAGGCGTATTAACTATCACAACCTACTACTCTAAGGGGTTCTGGCTATGATTCTACAATGTAGAATTAAAACATTATGAGTGTGCTGGATTCTTAATTAATCTGGATGTATAGAACTTGAGTAGTAATTGAGTAGTAATTTAACAGGAACACATTTCAATATTTTTATCAGTTGCATGGATTCTAGCTTAATTCTCTGGGTAGAGTTTCAGGTCCTTTCCTTTACTTCATAAAGTCCCATGCTAAACTATTTCATACCAAGACTTATGAATAAAAACCTTCTTTCTTTTTCTTATGCCCTTATCTTTTCTTTCTTCCTTTTCTGGCCTATTGTCATATCTCTTCTTTCTTTCTTGCCTCTCCTCGATATCCTCTCTCTCATTTGACTCTTCTGTTATTTTTACTTACATTTCATTTCTTTCCCTCTCTCTCATTTCTCTCTAATGAACAAAATGTTAAAACATTTTGGTTGTAAATTATAAAACCACACCCCCGCCACTTTTGAGCCACTTTTCAAATGATTGTCTAGGAAATAGCTCGGCAAAAGCTGACAACCCTAAAGCACGCTTGATATCATCTCTTTTAACCCCTCACCCTGGACCTCGAAACATGTAACTCCCCTAATGTTGTAAAAACGAAAGATAAAAAAGGTAGTGTTCAGCCTATTTTTCTTGGTTTTATTTAAGAACCCTAGCAGAGATAAAAAATCATTCTTTTCACCCACTTAATTTGCATTCACTTTTAAACTATAGTAAATAGGTCTCTTGGTAACAGATATAGTAAATTTGAATGCTGTTGTGATCCTAAACTAATTAAAAGTTAGATTCAGATGGTTTTCTTATTTTCTTTATTAGCCGAAGCAGAACACTTTTATTATATTATTATTACTTTAAATATATACTATATTTAAAGTATACGAAACGCCTAGAATTGTTTACACGTACATGTGATCTCCACGTCTTGTGATGACCTATTATCATAATAATAAAGTATAAAATAAAGCTTAATTGAATTTATACATAGTGGAAATAAGATGCTATGATATACATACAGATTTGTGGCTGGTCTTGGCAGGAGAGAACATCAAGAGACATACCCAAAGATAAAGATTGTGGTAGGTGCGGTGGCCTATCCAGGGAAATAAGGTCCTGTCTTGGGCCACAAGAGACCATTTGTCTGTCTAAAACCTTTTTAAGTTCCTTGATCATATTACAAAACCTTTTGCAGAAGGTGAAAATGTCTATATTGGGAATTTACGGCTTCAAATCATCTGGACCAATCACAAGCATCTCATGGGACCAATCACAAGCATCTCATGGGGTGCATTGGGTAAAACATGTTAGGACCTCCTTCCATCTGGTCAACATAAGTAAATTATCAGCATTCCGTTAATATGTTTAGAGGCTGAAAGGTTATCTGGTCAGTTCTAATACAGGTTTCAGTTATTTATATTGAAGCAAGACATCAATATAGAGGTTTCTAAAAACCTCTCATTATAGTCTTAAGAATTAGGGTTCCTATACCTATGAATACATAAAGAACAGAAATTAGGTGCCTGGCTGCACAAATGCCATTTTAGACCAGGCACTGCGGGCAGGTAAAAATCCAGTATTTACTTATAAACCAAGGCAAGATTTTAAAATATATTTTGAATATAAGAAGCTTCATTAATACACCTTAAAATATAAAAATTAGGTAATATAAATATTTTGCACACTGAAGAACATTTGGTCTGTGTTCACACAACTCATCAGGAACGGTCCCCGCTTATCCTAGTGAATTAACAAAACACTCCAATATGTTTGGGTTAGTCCGCAGGGGGTTAATGAAATGCCCAGCCCCATGGTGGACTTCCACCTTATCTGAAATCATGAATTTATTGAAGAATGTGTTAATGTGGTTGATTTTATTCATCCGAGGTCAAGGCTTTTCAAATTCTTTCTATGTCTCCTCCCTCCCCCCCTTTTCCTTTCACAGCGAACTTACAATGATGTTTAAACAAAGGTTTTCCAACACAAAGAACAAATTTACACAGTAAAGTTTTTTTTCTAACTCAAAGCCCTGTCTGGAAGCATTCCAGATTTATAAGGATAGAGGAGAGAAGGGGAATTGTATTTTGTACAGAGCGAAATTATTCCCACCTTCCAGAGAGCAAAGTTCAGAATATCCTCCTCAATTTCATGGATGGAACATGGGAATATTCAAATATTATTCTTTCCAGCACCATAACATTCTTATTTAACTATATGAGTTCCAGAAGATTTATCGTGTACAACTTCTTAACATAAGGTTGTACTTTCATGACATAAATTATTTTCAAAGTACTCTTTTTGTTAGAAGCCTTAACTTTGTATCTTGATGTGTTTGGGCTTCATTTCTAAAGATAAATTCTGGGTTAAAATACTAGATGTGGAATAATCTACAAGAACATTCCATTCTGCAGTGACTGCTGCTAATTTTGCACTTAACCTAGAATTTCTCTTTTCAAACAGACCATACAGGGCAACATTCCTTTTGCGTTTGTAGGATAAAATAGCTTTTTTCTAACTCCTTAAGAGCAAATGGGATTTCCAGATCAGCTCCAAAAGCAACTCCCCACTGAAGTCAACGTGGACCCAACTTGAAAAATCACTGAGGTGATTGGTTAATCCTAATAGTATTTACAGTAAACTTTAGCTTTTGAGTACGGGCGCTAAAGCTCATCAAATTTTCTATAAGGTCAATTTGTTCCCATATAGCCTGTTCTTTCTTTCACTTTCTCTTAGAGTGAATAATCAAACAAAAATTAATGACGTATGGGAAGCTGTGGATTCTGAAGCTGAAGGCCTCATTCTCAAACCTATTTGAGGGCAACCAACAATAGAAAGAAATATGTGTACAGGAAATGGATGACAGTTATCACTGGATCTGTTGCCTCACAGGGCCTCTGGTGCATCCCCTGTCGCTTCCAAGATATGATATCATCTCCTGTGCCATACAGCAATGAATGAGTATGGGCATAAAGGCAACCTCAGCATGATGGTAGCCACTTTCAATATGGTGTGTTTTGCAGGCCCTATCGTGCAAAACCAGTGCCTGTATATCATTATTGCATCATTTCTGACTTGTAGCTACAAAGGGTTATAATATGGCAAGCATATAAGACCACTTTAAATGATGTGTTTTCCATCTATGTGTCATATCTCAGTAGTGTGCGAAGGACTACCAGCTCCTCTCAATGTCTGAAGGTTATAGTTGTTTACTACCCGAGAGTGTGCCAGAAATTGATGGATTGACATACAATTACCAGAATTGACTTCTGTCTCCCTCTCCTTATAATAAATCACATGGCAAAGTATAACCATTAGAGTGCATTTCTATTATCATTCAGTCAATTTATACATATAATTGTCTACGATCAATAAAACCTGCCCTGAATAGCTTACTATCTGATGTGGGTGCCTGAGGCCCAGATATAAATGAGGAAATTCACAAGGAATTAATAAATGAATCAAATATTTATATAAATCTATATCTGTGTCCATGCTCCAAACCCAACTGAGGCACAGTGACATGATCTTTCTTTGTAATGTTTAAATACAAAACTGTGGGGTCTTTGTGCGTGCCAGATGCTTCATGGTATAGGGGATCATACAAAAGGGGTGGCTCCAATCAGTCTCTCGTCAACACAATTATACTATTTTACATTCATATTATTGTCTTAATATAAATATATAGTGCACGGACATTATATTGCATTTAGCGGCAGAGGTCAAATTGGTTCTTGGCACTAATTGTAAAGAATTGTGTGGACGGTAGTAGCCTTTATTTTATTTGTAAGCATACATTACAATGCCATTATAATGTGACTGCAGGTACAGCATATCAAGTATTTATAGAGAACATTCCATATTCCTAAAATATTGCATGTGAAATTGCACTTTTTTTCAGGTGGTAAATTTTCACCTATACATTTGCCTAGGATATTTGCTTGGAAATGGTAAATAGTGAATTAGTTAATAGTTACCCAAATGTTAAATTCCCCCTCCATCATTATCTCCAAAAAATAGCTAATGTGATCACATTAGTCAAAAGTGATGTTCTAACCTTTTAATGCTATGTTAAATAAGCAAGTGAGATGCTAGTAGTGACCTAACTATTTTCATAATTAATACAATACTCATTTTCAGCCTATTTTAAATTTGATTCTTAAAACACAGCTACACAAGTGGCTTTTGTGTGAAATTGCCACAGTCTGTTAAAAACTAAGTGTTATCTGCTTCTAGAATGACTTGAGATCAATTTGTTGTGTATAGTTATACTCTAAAGAATATAAAGTTTCATTCAGTGCCAGTGAAAACACGCATTTCTGGGAAAGGTTAAAGAAGTACATTTCATGGATTTATTTTTTCAGGAACATTTTAATAAGACAAAATAATGCTTACCCAATCCAAGAAGAATTTGTCTGTAAACTTAAGAAAAAAAAAGAAAAAAAAATTACTGAGAAATTTGGAAGAGTTAGAAAATGGCACACGTTATCAATTTGGTTCTACGCAGAAAAAAAGAAGAAGAAAACAGAAGAATCATGCAGGAGGTCTGGTTAATCACTTTTGTACACATGCCAAAATCTGAGCCTGGTTTTCTGGTTTGAGACAGTTTCTCATTGTTTATAGATCAGACTCGCAAAGTTTGTTTGTCTATTGATTCCTTGGTAACATGAATGAGTATGGATGCATAATAATGGAAGTATCAGGTTTAAAGAAAATAATATCACATTCTCATTTTTTTAATCCGGTATAGAATGAACACCAAATCCTTATTTCTATACTAAATGATCTCATAGACCCTTTTGTGTAGCAGTGATTGTTTATTGTGTCTAATATAGTTTGTCACCACTATGCATACTCTTGCATTGTGAAAAGGTACCTAACCCTATTTTGCAAATACGTACTGTGCTGACTTGTAACCTACTTTGCTGATAACGCTAAAACGTGTAAAAGGTTTCTGTTCTTTATTGTGAGTGACATCTTTACCTCTAATTGCTTGGTGAATCATTAGACATCATTGAAGTGATATTCCTTTGGGTCCACATACATAAGAAAACAGATCCCTACAATCTCTCACTTCTGTGAAAATGGGGTTACTTCCTTTATCACTTTAGATGGACTGGTTTCTGTCTCGTGGGAGCCGGGAATGCACTGCTTTAGTGACCATAGCAACATTTTACTCCATATGTACCACACAACGCCTAGAGACTGTAAAAATATTCTGACTCTAAAATGTTATGTGTATAGACATGGGCCGCAAAGATGACAGCCACAATGAAGCATGACCTAGGACATTTTTTCCTGTAATATATTCCATAATACATTCTGATAT
This sequence comes from Spea multiplicata, assembly GCA_009364415.1. Classification (NCBI taxonomy): domain Eukaryota; kingdom Metazoa; phylum Chordata; class Amphibia; order Anura; family Pelobatidae; genus Spea; species Spea multiplicata. Next base: position 43,193,164 of record VKOC01000001.1, read on the forward strand.
AATGTATCTGATCTTACAGTCCCCTATTTATTCTTAAAGAACATGTGAGTATACACCAATCAGCCATAACATTATGACCTGCCTAATATTGTGTAGGTTCCCCTTTTGTGCCAAAACAGCCAAAACGCGTCAAAACATGGATCCATTAGAGTCCTGTAAGTTGTGAGGTGGGGTCTCCATAGATGCATCCCTGCGCCATGTGCCGTCCACGTGATGTAAAAGAAAACGTTATTCATCAGACCAAGCCACCTTCTTCCGTTGCTCCGTGGTCCAGTTCTTATGCTCACGTGCCCATTGTAGGCTCTTTCGGAAGTGAACAGGGGTCAGAATGGGCACCCTGACCGGTCTGCCCAGCCCCATATGCAACAAACTGTGATACACTGTGTGTTCCAACACTTTTCTATCAGAACCAGCATTAACTTTTTTAGCAATTTCAGCTATACTCGCTTGTCTGTTGGATTTAACCACACGAGCCAGCCTTTGACCCCACGTGCATCAATGAGCCTTTACCACCCATGACCCTGTCGCCGATTCAAAGCTTTTCCTTCCTTGGACCACTTTGGTCCATTTTTTCTGCTTCTAACTCATCAACTTTGGGAGTGAAATGTTCACTTGCTGCCTAATATATCCCACCCACTGACAGGTGCCATGATAACAAGATTATCAGTGTTATTCACTTCACCTGTCAGTGGTCATAATGTTATGGCTGATTGGTGTAATTTGGCAATAATACGATATTATGTATCAACAATCAGTAGCAAATCAACATAATGACAGGCTCTGTACCCTGACAAGTTTGGGGCCCCCTGCAGCTTCTACCCTATATATTTATCTGTCTGAAAAAAGCGTGCTTGTGGCATGTTGTAATTGGCAACAGGGGAATCTGTGCATCTACAGGCAGTGATCTCTGTTTTCTTTCTCCAAGCAAATATATAGAGACATAGATGGTGTCCTGGGTCTTTGCTCTCCGTGATAGGAGTTGCCAGAAGTGCACTTTGCCAACCATCAAGGGTGCATTTGATTAGCCCCACATTTAAAATGCAGCATGATAACAACCTCAGCCAAAATCGTTAAGAACTATCTTCAGTTTACAGAAGAAACAGGTGTCCTGAAAGTGCTGGTATGACCCCCACAGAGCCTTGATCTCAACATCATTGAATTTGGGATTACATAAAGATAGAAGCAATTGAGGCTGCCTTAATACACAGAAAAGCTGTGGTTAGTTCTCTAAGATATTTGAAAAATATATATATGTAAAAAGATATTTGAAAACCTGTGTACAACTGTATCTAGAAGAATGCTGTTTTGAAGGTACACCAAATATTGTTTAGATTTAGAATTTTCATTTGTTGACTATGTGTTTTGTTAAATGCTACAAATTAACGATATATATATATATATATATATATATTACAATATATAATTTGTATTTATAATATATATATAATATTATTAGGTGCCAGCATATTCTGCAGTGCTGTACAATGGCATGTGTGTGTAAGTGTGCGCATGTGTGCGACTTCCCACTCCATGTCATAAAAGTAATGAAATATGCAAGTTATCTTCAACTGATCACTTGTAACATTATTGGAACATTTCCAGATATTCAGTATTCTTCATTAATGCATTCCAATCCTTTTCAGATGGTTTACAATAATTTATTCAAAACACAAGGAAACTTCTATCTCTTTCCGTATCATGCATCTAAACACACATATAAAAATATTTTGTGCAATTCCCTAATGCGCGTTTGGCTTGTAAACCTGATACACTATTATCAGCTTTCTTGTTTCATCTGTACCACTTACTTGAAAAAGCAATAAGTTCACCTGAGAGACTGTAGCTGTCTTGATACGTTTAAATATTTTATCATGGCTACAATTACAGATAATAAAAACCAGAAGGGCAAAGCATAATGTTTCGTCGAATCGTTAGAAATGATTAAAGGTACCAGAACAATTTCAAATTGATTAAAGCGTGTATACACATATAGGTATGTCATACATCTTAAATATTATGTATACGTACTGGAAACAGGTCATTGATGTTTGAAAATTGCCCAAATCTCCCATGGAAATGGCACTCAAACGGTTAAGAGAGCTTGTGTGATTATAATAACTTGCTAGTCAGCAGGTAAACTATAAAAAGCATGTGTGTGAGGTCACTCACACGGAAAATTGTCAACAATTTCAACTGACCTCATAATCTATCCACTATGTTTGTCATGAAATGTTCCCTTTCATCACTCCATGGTTCAAACATGGTTTAAAAGCCATCAAATACATATAATAGATTGGCACATTTTCTTTACCAAGGTACCGATGGCTGTGGCAAGTCTTGTGGATGTCATGGGTGCATTTGGGAATTTAGTAAAATGCCTGCCACAAAAGCTGTCTACCCTTGGTTTTTATTTCTAGACAGTGATTACTCGGGTGAACCCCTGTGCTGTGAGACATAATTAGCATGCAGGTTACAAGTTCATCTTCTGAACAGACTTTAGCTCTTCACAGCCATTTCTTTTCTTATTTGTCTGTTTTCTTTCTAATGGTTTCGGTTTTAGAACTGGGTGGAATATTTCACGTTTAAAAGACCTAGAGGTCAAGCTTCTTGTTGGATGAATTGGGCTCAGGTGTTAAGGTATGGGTTTTTGCAGCAGGGGGTCCATCAAAAGGATTATCCATAGGCTTAATTCCCTGGATTAGGGAGGGAGAGACCTTCCCAGCACCCTCTCTTTTTTTTTTTTCACAAACTACGTTCAATAGCTTCCCAGAAGGGAATGTAAAACATTTAATCAATAAAACAGTAACTTAAATCACTGATATGTGGTAAGCAGTGAGAAATTCAAGGACCAAGTTATTACATTTTTATACAACAGAGTCACTGTGTTAGCCGACCATCTATACGGTGGTTAAATGGCTAATGTTTGCAAAGTTCAGGAACAGCTCAGGACTAGGTCTAATGGAAATTAAGTGAATAGCAGTCGCTTCTGGTGTCTTTGTGGCAAATCATAGGCTTTTTGTTCTCAGCTTGAAAGGGAGGGTATTTGAAAAGTCATTAAGTAATGATAATTGGCCTAATCAGTATGTCTTAAAGCACAGGACCAGGGTATAGAGGGAGGGGAACTACTCATTCTTGATTTGTGACCTTAGCAGGCCTGCAGTTAACATTTTCTTTACAAAAACATTGTGATTGACAGCTTAGTGAAAGTCACCTTTCTTAAGAAAAAAAAAGGTTTAAAAGGAGAGAAAAAAAGCAAAGTTTGCTCTCATGTGGTATGCCATTATAGAGTAATAAAACATGGCTATACTTAGGCTTGGTCCCTTTACAAATAATATATGGCCGGAGGACAGGACGAGTAGATATAGGGCAGATAATTAAGGTATTTTATCTCAATTTGAGGTGTTAAGAAATATCCTTTTTTGGTGATTTATGGAATTAGGACATGGCCAAGAGACTTAACCAGAGTGTAGCGTAGCAGGCATGGAATGTTCCCATTGAGACCCCAGTAGGCCCATTACACAGAACATAATAGTGGCTGGCTCAGTCTTTCAGCACTTAAAGGCAGTTTGTCTTTGATTGGCTAATGCGTATCAAATGCAGTACAGTTTCCCACTGGCTTTCCTGTTGACCTCTTGATGCATCTCTTTGACAGATAATACCCTCCTTCAATGAAATTTCTGATTTCATGCTAATGCAAGAAGTAGGTTTAAAGAAAATCTGAGCTAATTCACTGAAAATTGTCAGAATATAACATTAAACAATCAATGTATTTAGGTATTTATTTTAAGAGTGAATGACACACTGGGTCAACAAGACACTAGAAGTAATTGTGTTAAAACGGGTTATTCCTCCTTATGTGAAAGTGCTTTTCCAGATTTTACTTGGGATACCTCTATAAGAAGTAAATAAATAGCACATTGTACAAGCCACGGACTAAGGAACAGACTACCAGATTGGACACGCACTGAATATACTGTGGTAGAACTGGGTCCGTTTAAAAAGGTCCCAATTTTTCTAGTTTGGTGGCTCTAACCCTTGCGGGGAAGGACCAAAAAGATCTGGCCCTCCTGCATGTCTTCTGGCTGTGGAGGGAAGGAAGGGGCCCACATATCCTTTCCAGGAGTGTGACCCCCCGATGAAACTAAGAAGGGGACCTGATGTCCACTGTGGCCTTCTGGAACGACTGGCACTGTTCATGTTCACTGTGCTTCAATAAAAAGAATAGCAGATTGTACAAATACAGGCACCACAAAAACATATGGCTTTTTGAGAATCAGCTGCTTTCGACTGTTTCAAAGGCAAATGCAGCTTTTGTACACATAATGCATGTTTTTAATTGAAAGTGTCCTTTGAGAAGTGGAATGCTGGGTGTGCAAGGAATGCACACTCCATGAACAGGCTTAACCACTAGGATGTCCATTCTAAAATCTCCTTTGACCTTTTGCATCCCTTTTTCCCCCTCCTTTTCCACAAAATGTAGCCATTTTTCTCGTTAACCACTTTCAGAGGTTTAGGCCACCCAGCCAAAACTCCAAAATGTAGATGAGATATACAAACATAAACATAATACCATGTCTTTTATTTTATCTTTCTTATTAAAGACAAAAATCACTGTTAGACTTGATCTCATCTCATTAGAATATTTAATTAATAACTACCATATAGAGCGAGCATTAATCTAGCCAGCATATCAATAAATTCCTGTTATGGACAGATTTAAAAGGGCTAAACATACTAATAGGTTTCCAACGTTTAAGTCTATGATCTGGGCTGGACATCATTTTAACTTGGCTCAGACCTTTTCCAGCTACATTCATTCTTGTCCCTAGTGTATATTAGTGCTTGGCATAGAGGTGCTCAGAACATGAGTTATCGAGGATTTGCCCAATGCTACATTACACGATGTACTAAATTCTTCCCTCTTACTATGAGTCAGAGGTTTTTGTCAAGTTTGATCTCATGTATGATCGTTTAAAGAAATCAGCTGTGGAATATCTGCTAAACATGTCTTTAGCGTTAGATGATATAATAGCATAAGACAGCAGCAAGACTGATGATGGTGGGACCCAAAGCATTCTTTTACTCATGGTTTCCCTTGTCCATGCCATCTTATTTCCTCTTCAACTATAGTTGAGCCGAGAAGGAGCTAACATATGTTCACAAATCCATTGATCTCCGGGTCATTCTATTTATCAAAAGCGTACAACTTTCTTCCAGCTGGTCGTGCTTGCTAGAAGTAAGGGTAATAACCACTGAATCATTGCCCTATATTCTTATTTTATAGCACAGTCGGAATTGCAAACGTATGTTGCTGATCTCTGCCTAACGCTTGCACTATTGATGAAACATTATTAATGTTGTATAGAATGGTTTCCCCAAATGGACCAGATGTGGCCCCTATAGAGGTCCCAAACGATTGCTAAAAAAATTAAAACATCAGATCTGTTATTTAATTATAATATTTAAATGGAGCAAGCTATCCTCTCTAAGCTTCTAAATGTTAATTGGGAGCCTGTATTAAAACAAGGGACTACATTAATTTCTGACGACTGTTGTGTGGTCACTTATTATGCCTCCTCCAATAATAGTGTTATAGCATAGCCCAAATGATGACATAGTAGTAGAAGGTACTACAAAGACATATTTAAATAATAATATTGCAATATTTTTTTCAAAAAATAAATAAAAGGAAACAAAAGAAAATTCCAAGTCTTTAAAGGTTTAATGACTTTATGTGGTGACTTTGTTGGCTATGAATTTAGAAAAGTCTAATTATTATAATTGGAGAGTGAATTAATTATTTAGGTACTAATACAAGGGTTGAAAACACCAAGAGTGCCTAGCAGAGGTCAACTATGTTACAGGCCAAACACTCTTTTCTTGAGAAGGAACCAGTAATTGTCACCAAGGTAAAGCACTAAGTTTGAACTGTTTAAGCTGTGCAAAAGAGGTCTTTGTTACAATATCTTGTAGGAGGCTATAACATAAAAGGAAGACCTTGGGTGGCAAAATCTGCACCTCAATAAAGAATACTTTCAAAGGTGGGCAGCTGTGAGTGGACTCTAATAGGATTAGTGTTGTGGTGGTGACCTCCACTCATTTGGTTTCCATGATCATTTGGCCCTTGTTTCTAAGAGTTCTAAATACTTGGTGAGTACAAGTGTGATCTACAGCCCCCAACAAATCATAATATAATAAACATAGAATTTGATGACCAATAAGAACCACCTGGCCCATCTTGTCTATTTTCTCTAGTAATTTGTCTTGTTGTATATTCTGGATTACATTATACCTATCCCATGCATGTTTAAATTCTATTACTGTATTAGCCTCTACCACTTCTGCAGGGTGACTAAGCCACCACCCTTTCTCTATAGTAAAACTCCTTACATTATATTGAAGCCTCTGACTCTATCATTTGATACTATGACCTCATAACATTTCTCCTTTTTTATTATACTCCCCTCGTGTACTTTGTTGAATTTCTGTTTTGAAAAGGAATAACATCTCTTCTTTCTCTTCTCTCCAAACTATAGATGCAGAGATCCTTCAGTCGTTTCTGAAAACAAACCCATATTTTAATATTCCTTTTCAGAATTCTATCGGGAATCTCTATCTATATCCTTCTGGAGGGGGGGTAATCAGAACTATACACAATACTCCAGATGAGGTGTGACCAGAGATCCGTAAAGTGGTATAACCGCCTCTATCTTACTGGTTCAATTATGTATATATAAATGGCACAAAGGTATGGCCTTATTTCATTACATGAATACCTAGCAATAGATAAAAAGGTCACATAAGAAGTCTTGATAAAGCCTTTTCCTTAGCCATACCTTTAAATAAAAAGTGACACTCCTGAGCTAATTTACATTTTTGAAGGTATGCACAAGAGATCTGAGAAATTACCTGTCCTTGGAACAGTCAAAGATCTTTTTCTAGTATATTTAAGATTAAATTTGAGAAATGTTACATTTCAGAACTTGTATGTGTTTCCCGAATGGCTTCCCTTGAACAAACTTCTATTTACACAGCATACATACTAGATGCCACCTTAAAGGGACTCTCAAGCAGCTAATCAGTGGCGAGAACATGGGAAGTTGCAGAATATCCCTGAGATAAGTATGTTGTTTAGGGGGCTGGACACTGTGTGAGTGTCGCTTTAATCTGGCTGAATTAAAGTGTTCAGCGTATGTGCGGGGAATCCTTGCAGCTGGAATGGACTCTAATCCAATAATAAGTCTTCTCTGTTGTAACCTTATAATACGAACCTAGATGAAAATTTACGTTTAGCACTAAAGCCTACTGACACCTTCTTCAACCCTCTGCATAAACTGTACTTTGGAGATGGGGCTACGTTATTATTGTGTGGATGACTGTGTGGTCTCACTGAGGGCATATTATTATTATAAAGACATTATATCTAAAAACCATGTTTATTCATCATGATTACTATCATGTGGCCCTTTTGTATGGACACCACCATACCGGTGAAGACACTCAGGGACCCTGATCCACACCACAGGATCTTACGGGTCATTCGACATTACCTGTGTGAATGCATCTTTCGGGTTCTGTTTGTTGTGCAGACTGTGTGGCAATGCTGTAGGTAATCTACATGTGTTCGTCATTTGTACAAGTGCTTCACCTGCAAGTCTGTTTCAATTTTGACTGTATACAAATGGGAAGCAGTTTAGTTACAGACGTTCAAAAATAGCCTGTGTAAATCATACGGAAAAAAAAAAAGAAACACTTGTGAGGTCTCGTGTAACACTTGCATTTTAATTAAATAATCATGTGCCTAAAAGCTCTGCTTGCATGACTGGATCTTGTAGCCTCACTTAGCTAGTCAAATAAATAGAAATTGTCTTTAATTTCCCCTTTTTCATCCTGATCTCATATTTCATTGTAAAATCCTCCAACGGCTTTTAATTTGGGGGAAATATTGATGTGAAACATTTTGTTGCTGGTTCTTCTAAAAATATACAACTTCCAGTCCAATTCGTCAGTGATCAGTGAACTCTTGCAATTGCCACTACATATTTTTGTCATGAGCTTAACGCTGCAGTCCAAGGAATGTGTTCTTCTTCTGTAGCCACTCGAAAGCATAAGGGCTACAGTTTGTTTAAAGAAAAACATGCAACATGTGTGGGTCAATAGTGTAAATAAAATAGAATGCACGTGACACCGTCTCAGGTTCTCTTAGCAGTATGCTGGTCCTTGATGAGAGTTTTGGTCTTGTAATCATTCTTGTGTCATGTGTGAAAAGCAATTCTGATGTCAGGCTTGAAAAGTGGTCTTATCACCATAGCACCCAATCCACTGCTCTTGCCGATCGGACGGTTCAATTGGTTGCTATGCAGAGAAAGTCACTTTAAAAACCAGGAATCCTGTTTTGAGAAATGGCTTTTAATTTTCTTGGCATTTTCCCTACTTCATGAGTTATTTTTCATTTCAAAAAGATTGAAAAAATATTGCAGTGCAGATTATGTGAACAGTTTACGATTCACAAAAAAGCCTCTGGTTCACAAAAAAGTAGGGTGCTTCCACAGGATGCAGTGGTGTAAAACTCTGATCATGGGTGCAAAAGATTGGAAGGGAAGTAGAGAGGACCATTTTGTGCATAGTCAGCGAAAGTGTGATGTGAGTAAATCTAGCCATTGAAATTGACCTCACGTACGGTATAGATTTAAATAAGCTGGCCTTGAGACTTATTATTAATTGATATAGTGTTATCATGTCTAGCAGCAATGTACAATAAGTAAACATGACACAGCAACTAGTGCATCATACAATAATTAGAATATGCAGTTATCATTAAATTAAGTATATATATACACATTTTGAATTTAGTAATATTTATATATACCTCCTACCATAGAGCTTTGCAGAATCTTTGCTCAGAATAGCATACTTTAAAATCTTTGTTCAGGCAGCTAAGGAAAAAAGTACTTGAGGAACATGTGGGTCTGGCAGATTTCAATATGTTATGGAGGGAGTGGCAATTAACAGGCACTTTTTAGTGTGAATTTGTTTTTTTCCCCCATAGCAACAGCACAGTGTTAAATGCAGCAGCTCTTAGCATGCGGTCCAGACTTACACAGTAAATCTTTCTTTCACCACACTCTAGAGAGCGATTAACATTTTACATGTCAGTACACTCATAACCAACTGCTCAACTTCATGGCTACAGTTCAGTTATTCCCTGGCTATCTCTCCCAATGACAAGCAATGGATTAACCAATGAAGTAACCTTTGTTGATTTGGCAAGACATGGAGCTTTTGCTAATCCCATCAAGATCAAATAATGGAATATTGTGAGCCACAGTACAATTCGGCCTTATGATGCACTGCATAAATGAAAAGAGAGATATGTTTTATGGCCTATTACTAAATTAATATGCTCATTTCGCATTGACTGAAATATTTCCAAGTGTTTATACAGAAAATATTAGGAAATAGGGTTGTGTTTGGGAGGATAATTTGCACTGTGCTAAAAATGTAAAATGGTGACATTGTGGTGGCAGAGCTTTGGTCCATTGAGTTTGTTCAGTACGCCCAATCTAGTGGGTTCAAGGAAAGTCCAGAGACCCTCGTTACCACATTGCCACGCTAAACTGCACAGTTCCAAAAGGTGGCATTGTGGGAGTTGCGGTGGAGGTCTGTACTGCAACAGCACAGAGCTCCATTGATTTTATAGCACTTTGGGCAGGGCAGGGGACATGAGAGGACCTTCGTATTTGCAAATCGGCCCCCCTGCCTGCAATGGGCCAGGTACCCAGAACAACAGGACAGGGCCCCAAAATTGGGACTGTCTAAAAAAAACAGGACTCTTTGGAGGTATGGTATCACCAAACCAATCCAACATGCTAAGACCTTATGTAACCACCTGTTGACCCTGGTGAGATTCTCAAGGGCAGTTTACATCTACTATTGCTGTCAAATAGAATGTCTTAATCAGAGCCATATTTTTAAGGGCCATTCAAACCAATGTTGGTTTTTACTATATACACAAAGTTTATAGTAATATAACAGTTTTATTTATCATTTAGCCCTGTTGGTTTATTTAAATCAGCTAGGTATGCCCAAATCATTACTTTACTTCTTTGTGGTGAACAACAACATTTCCTAGATTTAATGATTTTAATGTAGTCCTGTGACAAATTCATATGCTCTGTCAGAATGGCATCTGACTGTTACATGATTGCCTACAATGGCGACCTCCATTTCTCCATGTCTACAGATCAACTAGAAAGTCAGTATACTTTATTTTTAACAATTAAGAAAACAACCAAGCAAATACGTGTGTGAATACGTGGGTGCGTATGGACACTGGTGAGTCCACGTTAAGTTTCTTTTTCACTCAAACAATTGATTTTAATGTAAGTAAAGTTTGCTAAATCATTTGCCAAGTGTTAAAATTAAAATGTAATTTTTATACTGCGTATAATGAAACAACAAGAAACAACACACACGTTCTTCTGATCTACACTATATACTGTATAATTACTCTTTACTACTTTCTATTCAATGCAGATAAGAAAAAATCTGAGTACTGTGGGACATTTTCTGTAGCAATTATGTTTCATGTTTTCTATGAACTGCTCAATATATTCAGATAGGTGCTTGGTCTGCCTGCGTTTTTATTCCTACCTGGGGCCCAGAGCTAGTACAAACATTAACTTGTGTTAGAAATAATCATTGCCCAATTCATCTTTCCCCAAACCTATCCCTATGTTTTGCTTTATTGGTAGGGATCTCTTTATGTCTAATGGGGTCTAGGGCAAGCTTCCTCCCTATGTCCACTCATTTGTGAATTAGTGTGAGTGTTCAAAGTCTTGCCTGCAGCTGGGAGCTAGGAAATGATGCTTCCGCATACACAGATAACGTGTAAGACTTGAGGAATGACGCATTAGTTAAAATGTCAGTGCCTTTGGCTGCACAGAACTCAACCTCTGTCTATGGTAGCTCATAAGGGGGCTCAGGGTATTGCTAAGGTAAATCTGGACCCACGAAAGTCGCCCCTTTTTCCTGAATTAAAGATGGTCCTGTTTGCATTGCTGTTCAGTAGGCCCAACCATTTATCCTATAACTGTATCCTTAAGGTGGTCCTGTTACCTGCCTACTTAGGCCCATAGCCCAAGAACCCCAGTTATCCCTCAACCAGAACAGAAAACACAACAACACCATTTAGTGTGTAAGGGCTTTTTCCAATTCAGCCTAAACCAAACAATCTAATATTAAGAGACCCATCAGCTGCCGGCTTCATTAGCTTGGCAGACAGTTCAGACTCTCAACTGATAACCAAGAGCTTAAGTTCAGTGGGTGTCACGCATAAGACCCGGGAGACACCTCTCCAAGCCCAATCTGTCATAACCAACGAAGTGTGAAGTACTGACCAGGGGACAAACAAACTACTCTCCAACACAACTGCTTAACACTTTGAAGATGATTGTTCCTCTTTACACTACTCATCAGTACATCTATTATGTATTTTGTCTGTTTGCACTGCACAGTATTCTGAAGTATGTCTAAATAAATCATTCCTATACACAATATCCTTCATACTCATAATCAATGTACTTGCTGCTGTCATGTATTTTTATGTTTAGCAAAATGTACAGGAACATAGTTTTAGACAAAGGGACAATTTATTCCAAGTAAAGCCAAGTAATTATCAATTACTGGAAACTTGGGTGAAATTCAGAGCTCGGGTGATATAATTTGTTAATGGCTGGTGTTATCCCAAAGGCAATTCATCTATAGCTCTGTTGTTTATTCATATACTATGACATTATTATAGTATATATATATATATGTGTCTACAAGTGATATCTCCATTTTGTTGTATTATATTTATATATAATAGTATATTTATATTAATTGTACAATGTGTTATGTTCAATAGACTTTTTACGCAGACCGGATCACATGGCCAATGGTTGCATAACTCCATAATGAACTGCTTTCCCAACAGCTGTCAGACTGGAGCAATGGTTTTATGGAGATACAGTCCAGATTGTTTTGAATGGAAAAGCAATGTGACCTTGATTTCCTGTTCAGCACTCAGGTATAGGAAGCAATTGTTGCTCGTTAAACCAAAAATAACTTTCATTTAGGCGAGATAGTTACAAACTCATTTAGCTTTAAATATGGACTTCTACATACCTTCGTTTCAACATGTTTTAAATTCATCAGGTATTACTTTGATTAAAGCAATTTGGAGAAAGGAAAATGACATGCAGAAATATACTGTACAAAAAAAATCTTTCTTACCCAATCTTGGGACAGATGTAGAAATAAACTTGGAACATTAACAAAATACAGGCTCAGGGATCAGCACTGTGATTGGAAAACAAACTCTTGATAATAGAGGACAGATTTCAAATCTCAGAAAATATACTTTATCTTGTTTTGATCCACGTTGTTTACAATATATATATATATATTATTATATATATATATATGATAAGTATATATATATAGTACTTGGAGATTTGTCTGGACTTTCTGGCTAAGAACATTTCTTAATAATAAATAAAAAGAAAGCTATCAATGCTTGCCCCACAGAATGAATATTCTTGGTGTTCAATTCCATTATTTTCGCACATAGCCTACATTTGGATGTAGGGAGAGGGAGACCCTATAGAGTTTAGTGAAATGGTTTGAGTAAGAATGAATATAGAATATGGTGACCAGATGTCTACATTAACTTCTATTATTATGTGTACTCTACTCAGAAGTGTCTCCTGATCCCCTCTCAAGCCTTCCAATGAAAGCAGGTATTATGATTTAAATGGTTTAAATGACATAACATATATTTAGCATAGTCAATTACAAGTATCTCCAAAAACACAATATCTCAGTGATTTTCACTCATATTTAATCATACTATAGTTGATGAGTCCTTTAGATATTGTTGTCAAAGCTTTATGCATTCATACAACCACAATTTCTCTAGAAGTTACTTGTATAATTGGATTAATATGTCCCTATTTTTTTTGTGAACTTAGCTGAAAAGCACAAAAATATATGGCTTAGAGGGAAGCCTACTCGGAAATCAGGCTTCCCAGTGCTTTGCTGCCCATTGGTTCAGCCTGGGAGATCAGAGGTCTCCCTTGTAACACATGGCACATTAACACTATAGATGCTGTGCCTAACTGGCAATGCCTCCGTGGGATTGTGTACCTGGTGCTGAGCATTTTTCCAAAGCAGGTGGCTGGTGCTCTGTGTATTTGCAGTGCAAGGAACATGGCAAATAGGTGCTGAGGGGAGTATGGGGTCGGTTTCCTGTGTCAGGCCATGACTGCTAAAATGTGTGATTCCCTTTGAGATTGTTCGATCTATTTTAAAAAGCATTCCTACCTTCAAATCTGAAACAGGTCTGACTGTAACCATCTATCATTTGCCTGTCTATGACTATATTGACACAGACAGGGAAAGTCCACCCTGTATTTTGTTTTAGCTATTTACTTTAGAGTTGAGTTGAGTAGAGGTTGACCCAAGGTGCGGAAAGCTGTACTTGAGATGCAACTTATTACGTTTTCATCTAATTTTAACAGTTATTAAGTTATAATCAGAACTCTGTTACATCTCCACAAATGGGGGAAGAGATAGTGGTCCTTTCTTTTCCAGCATTCCATTCTATACAGCTTCATAATATGAAGGTCCCATAGACATTTGCATTATTGTGTTTCCACCCTTCCTCTTTGGGCTGGCTTGCTGATGGGTGTAGCTTGGAACACATGTAGCCCATATAAGCCTATGCAGCATACTTTCACAAAATGCCATAGAAAATTGAGAACTAGTATGATGACTTTTTTTAGCCTGTCAAAGTTTAAGAAATCACAAATTAACCGACAAGAGATTTATGGTAAGTCCAGGAGTAGCAATCTAACAGAGAACCTGTCGTTGAACATCTGGCATGTAGACCAACCATGGCAAATCATATAAAAAAGTGAAAATGTGCATTCTGTTGGACGTTATGCCCTTTAATCCAAAAACACATGTCACTATGGTATATAAAGAACAAGTATTGTAAAGCCTGTCCTAAGGCTGTGATGGCAAGAAATCAGGTAGTAAATGAAGAACAGGACCCTGTTGATCTGCAAAGGGAAGTGAACAGTATGGAACATTGCAGCAGCTAAAGACAGTCTGTCAGGTTTCCCAGTTTTCACTTTTACAGTTCAGCAATATATTGGATGTGCATGCTGTTGGTAACATTAAGAAATGTATTTTAAAGGCTACTAAAGTCCACATATTCATGGACGTGGCATGAAATGACCCTCTGGTCATCCCTTAATATCCACTTTAATACATATAGTAGCTGAGAGGTCCATTTCAATTCCCTTCGGCTCTCATTCCAAATGCATGCAGAGATTCTTCAGAATCTCCCCATATAATTTTGCTTTTTTCTCTCACCGATGTTATTTGCTGTTTGGCTAAGCACATATCCCGATAAGTGTTATACCTACAGCCAGCCCGGTCCAGTGTTAGATTTGTATATACATTCTGGGGAGGCAGGGGAGGTCGGGGTTTGTGAAAAGTGCTTATTTTTCCCCCTTGATTTTTTCCTATGTTAAAATACTTACACCATACTTTAATATGTGTTATTTGTCTCATATTCTGTTAAATACTATATATACTAATGAATATATATATATATATATATATATATATATACACAGTAGCTGTGTAATTAAAACTCATTTGAACAAAAATGTGAACTTGTTCTGAAACTTTTTGGCAAAATAGATAAGTGTCAACAACTTACTTGTCATCATCAGTCATCATGTAGTACAATGGGTGGAAATGGATAACAATGTTGATAGCATGTATAACACCGGTTTCGATGAGAGGCTAAATGCCCCGGTTCCTACTTGTTGACACGGGATTGATTATCACCTGTATAAATCAGCCAGGTTCTCAAACAATCATTTTCTTACTTTAAAGTTTCAAGATACCCAGAACCGTTTCTTTCAGTGAACCTATTGATTTCAAGAGCTGAGTTTTATTTGATAAAAGCCCAGCTGACAACCATATTTTTACATCTACCAATATATCATTAATAAAAATGACCCTTTAGAAAACAATATAATTACGTGTTTAAATAAGTATCTCTTATTTGTTTACTGAAACATCTCAGTGCAAAGTAGTCAAATATAAGATGTGTGATTTGGCCAACACCTATTACCAAATGTTTAGTCCCGACTAAATTGTTTAAATTTACATTTAACATGCACTAATGTTCTACTGACCCCATTGAATTGTTTTAGTACGGACATTTCCATTAGGTCCCATTAGAACATTTTTTCGGGCCCATAGTCTGGATTATATGACTGGAAACATGCTTTCTAACAAGCACTAACCATACATTTTCCTTCTAATCCAATTAAGATTTAGACGGGTCATTGAATTAAGCCCAATGTAGGCTACAGATAAAAGTAAGCCCTCTCAACGACAATCTTGTAGTTCTAGCATAGTTACCAAGACTTAGAAAAGCTCAGATACGACTGAAAAAAACTTAAATTACAGTTCCTCAAAAACCTACAAATTTATCCTGGTTTATATATAAATGTAAAGAATCCAGCTTGGCTCCAGTTGGGCATTGAGAACTCAAAAGGAAACAATAGTCCTCAAGTATGGACATTTCACTTAGTTTCTAGGTTAATTTTTTTGGTTATTATTATACTATGGATGCAATTAGGACAACAAGGACCCACTTTGACATTCCTGCTATATACAGTGAACTTTGTAATACCGGAAAGACCAAGAGATCCCCGCTTGCACACATGCCAAGCCTAAGCAAATAACAGCCAGAAACACTTTGGTATATACCCAAGATGGAGACAATTTTGTATGTGAACTTTATCTACTTTATATAACTCAGGATCTCTTTTGATTGGGTATAAAATTAAAAAATCTATATATTTTTTTATTTATTTAATATTTAGGCTTTATTATTTTGAGCCAGTTAGCATACCCATATAACCAGATGTGTGTTCTTGCCCTCCAAGCACAAAAAAAAACATTTTAGAGACATTCACTGGAAGATTCAAATGTATAGCTCAAATGTTTTGCGATATTATTCTTTTTCAGAAATATAAAAAAATAGCGAGGAAAATGACATTATTTACAGTTAACAGGATCATAATCTTATTAATTCCATTTTCTTGGTATGCAGATGTGTTTGTGATTAGCACACCTAAATCAACACAAAGTAACAAAAAAGATCAATGACTCTTAATCCTGTATTACTGTTTGTTACTTGCCGTGCACTTTAGTGCTTGCTGGGGATAGAAGCTTTCCATGTGCAGTGACTCAATGTAAATTGTTCAGATGCTCAGTGACTCCTGTGGATACAGAAACGTTAAATGTTTTTCACTGAATTTACTTGTTTTTGTTCTGTGTTTCACAACTCAGCAGGAAATGTGGCTTTTGTTGGACACAAAACAGCAGGTTAGCCTTTGGCTAAGATTTAGAGGTTTGTTTTTAGTGTCAACACTTTGTCCTAAATGACAAATGTGAACCTTAACTAAAACTAGCACAAGGTCCTCGATGAAGACTATCTAAACGCATTAGTCTGTCCATTAGCTAGAATACTTTTTATGTGATGCACTGGTATTGTTTGTATGTTTTTTGTTTTTTAAGGAAATTGTGTTGTTTTTTTCCCTTTCCCTTTTTATTATTAACAAAGACATAGATAATATTTTAGTAAGTGTTGTCTGATGTTTTAACAGGAGTTATAGTTTCTTCGCAAAAAAAACCCAACAAATTGACGCATCCTCTGCCTAATAGTAAAGGGTCGCTAAAATGTAAGAATATCTTTGGCTTCCTTTGAAGGGAAAGATAAACTCAGAAGTCTCACAATTTGCAGTCTGCTTTCTTTGGGTAGCCAGCATTATTTACTTGCAGGCAGTGATCCAGCTGCCAGAAATCACTCACTCTTCCTGCACCCACAGTAGGGAACTTAACTTCAGCACTCCACCAATTTGTTGTGAAAATGATTGTCTTTCACTGCAGGAGTAGCCGCAAACTATTGCTTAGTCGGCATCCAGTCTTAGCATGTCTACCTTTCGCTGATATAGAAAGTTAGGTGTATCTCAGTAACATCGACAGCAAATTAGAAACAACTTTGGCTACTACCAGAAAAACAGAGGCTATTAAAAAATGAGAAGGTTCTTCAATTCCTACTCACCTTGATACTTTCTACTTTTATGGCATCACCATTTACTACTGCCTTTCTTAAGCAGTAGTAAATGGTGATGCCATAGGTATGTAGGCAGTGAATTATGTGGCCATATAACTTTCGGAAGGCTTCACTAGCCGTGCCAATTTCTATTTCTTCCCAATTGAAACAGAAAAATATAAGTGCATTTACAGATTATTACAGGACATATTGGATCAGCTACGTGAGAACGTCATGCCCTCGTTGACACCTATTCAGACCCCTTTTTGACAAAGCACAGTTCATCCGAAGGAGGCAAGGTCAAGAAGTACCTACTTATGAAGAAGTCCTGTCCCTTCTTTGTATAACTTGTTCCAAAAGGAACAGTAATTGGTTGTGTATTAGGATGCTCATTTGAAGATGGTGACTGCCATTAATGTAACTATGATTGGTTAAAATGTGTCATGGAAGGATATGGTGTAGCATGTTGGAGAAAAGGAGGCATTATGACATGTGTGAACGGTTTGTGTTTGAAGAAATTTCCTTTTCAAGATAATGTACATATAGGGATGCTTCTGACAAGCACGACAAGTTGTGAAGAAATCTGTGACTAATTTTAAAAAAAAATCATTCATAATTATAAAATGGCATTTAGCTTTGATATTTGTGCTAAATATGGTAATATGTTAAACATGGCAACTCACTACTGGAAATCCTAATACAATAACTCCCAAATTACCTTTCAATGAAGTGAACGCTACTGGTAATTTCTGTGAAATCAATACAATCGGCAAAAATTATCCTCCAAAGAAATCTAGAAAAAATTGAAAGAGTTATATCATAACCTATAACTATGGGAACTATTCATACATTAAAACTGCAGAATCAAATGATACAAAAGAACACTAAAATCTTATATTTAACACTACATAGTCAGCGTTACTTCATAGCCTTTGTTTCCGGATTAAGAATTGGGTTCAAGGCATTTAGACATTAATATTTAAAAATGTCATCTAACATTGTAAAATGAATTCATATGTGCTGATAAATATGTTAACACAAAAAGCATGTAACATTTTTTTTCTTTTTTTAACACATGCTAGGTATGGATGTCACACTACAGAAATAGGGAATTAACAGAAAAAATAAATGCAGCGAAAAGCGTTCAGCCTTGATCTCTATGGTTTCTGAAACAATATTGATAGCAGAAGTAGAGTCGTGTTTTGTTCCTAATTATTTATATAGGATGAAAAAAACTGAAGGAATGGAATCTTGCATTGATGGTTCTCTGGTCAGTACCAAATCTCAGACTTTTTCTACAACATACATAAAGACCGTAAATAATGGTATAAATCTTTACTTGATCACTTTGCTTGAATCTGGTAAAAACTTGGAAATTATGTTAAATAAAAAATGGAAACAATAAAGGGAGCTCATGTTTCATAAGCCCTTTACTCAAGTACCCATCTTCTGTTTTCAATACTACCTTCTCAACCACCCATGCTTGCTTTTAAGCACTGCTAAATTCTATCTACTGACCAACCTTTGCTGTAATTGTAAAATAAATCTCTCTGCTGACCTATGACTGCACAAAACGGTGTTGTAGCTTCTGTTTTGTGTTAGTTGCACTATGACAACCCATATGGATATAATTATCCAATATAGAACCAGTGACCTCTGTATTCTCAAGAAAGGGCATAACGCTTTTACAGAAAGAGGACGTGAGATTTACGGCCCTCAAAAATACAATATGCACATGTAGTTTAACGTAAAAGGCATGTGCGACTAATGTGCCATAAGCATAGGAGTTGTGGCTTATCGTTGTGACTGCAAATTACTACAGATATGAGAATTATTTCTATCCAGCTAACAAAAGATTTGGGGTTTATTTTTCAATGGGGAAATTGCTGGTCTTATAGAAAGTCAAGCATCAGGCATATGTTGGTTAAGAAGGGCACCATCTAGACTATTTTTGTGGTTGATGACATCCTGGCTGGGTCTTTTGAAGGGAGACTGCAGTAATTATATGCACTTTAATGCATAGGGTAGCATTGTGGTCTCCTTAACTTTTTTTGTGGAGTTCCCCCCTCCAAATGCAGAGAAGGATTCTGCAGCTACCACCTAGCTTCTGCAAACATATCTCCATGCATGTGATATACTGACAGTTGGCTTAACCCACGTATGCACGCATTGAAAACGCTCCAATTGATTTCATTGGGAGCACTTTCCTGCCACAAGTGGCTGGTTGCTTCAAACAAGAATTGTCGACCACAGAGAAGAAGGGCAGCTGAGGCTGCATAGCTGCAGCTTAAACGATAAGTAAGTGCTTTAGTTTTTCTTTTTGAAGAATGTATATTGAACTATTCAATCCCTTTAATGTACCTTTAAACTATGAGATGTGATATGATTTGATTCATTCCATTCCAAAGTTACTTAACTCGGGAGAAAGTTGTTGCTAACCCAGGAGAACGTTTCTCAATGGATACAGAATTCAAAGGCCACCAACTAGTGGCTCCTGTGAGACACTGCAAGTTATACATTCATTTTTGATTTCAATGTCACTCCCATGTGTTGTTTGGATGTCTGCAACTCAACTGAAATGGCTCTAAGGGTCTGCTGCTAAAAACGTCCTCAAGGGACAGTCCCTACCACATTAAAACGGAGATGGAGCGGTTACATTTAAAATCTGTATTCCCTCCAGTAATTATTTTATCTGGCAATATTTTCTCAAAGTGTTTTCTAAATAAATTGGCTATTTACACCTGCATTTACTATTTTCCACTTTTCTGATACCCAGAGTGCTAGAACTGAATCAACTGTATTTCATCCTATGCCGTTTTCAGGTACACAACTTTAACACGCATCCATTTTAGGAATTGTTATTCCTTCCCAATTTGCATTGTTTTTCTATTAATAGCGCTTGAATTTACCATGCAAAGCTATCATTTGAAACCACGTTTCACTTTACATAAAGAAAAATAAAAACACAAACTTTGAAGAAGGCATGTTTCATGGCAACAATAGCACTGCTATATAAATCAATAACTAATAACTACCTATAAGGGCCTGAGTGAAATCTCAATTAAGCAATCCTGAAAAAGTTATTAACATTTTCAATTTTTTTATGTTTAACCAGGTTTTATATATATATATATATATATATATATATATATATATATATATATACAAACAAACATTTTAGATTCAATAGTCAATGAAGGGGCGCAACAAACATGTTGGAGTAGCCATAATTATTTTAGGCAGAGTTTGCGATTCTACTAGGGGACAGTTGGCAGTTTTTTTTTTCATTAAGGATTTTCAACCATTTTGTTATAAATAGGCTCTGCCGTGGTTTCCCATGCACGTTTCCTATGCTATTCCCTAAACCTGATGATTATACCATTACATCACTAAATGTCTTATCTGGCTAATATCATACCATTGATTTTTGTTTGAGCGCCTCAACAGATTTCAAGATGAGCTAAATATGTAAATTGAGACTCTCTCACTTGCATTACAAAAGCCTTTCTTTTCTCTGTAACAGAAGTCTAATTTGAGTCTTTCCAAATTGAAGCCTTTTGCTTGAGTGGTGAGGTCAGTCTCCTAGGGGGATACTCTCATTCATTGCAAATTACCACTGTTAGACTAAAGCCATGCTAATATAACCTATATCCATGCAAATGAGCACTTTAGAATGTGATTTGTTTAATTTAGCAATCTCTGGCTATAGTTAGAGGTGACTTGAGCTGCTATATACTTATTTTTCAACTGGATTTGAAGACTAGTTTCTTTGCAATCTTCTTAGATTTGGATCTCATGTGCCTACTCCAAACCCAAGGGGTCTATTCATGAACCTAAGGTAACTGTGAACCCATATGGGTTCTCAACATACAGCACATTTGTAATAAGATGAATGTCACAGATCATTAAAGAAATTATTTCATATGATGTATACATTCAAGACAAGCTAGTACCATATCTAGTACTAGCACGTGCGATATCAGTTGAATAGCACTGCTATAAAATAATTAAACAATTTTTATTGTAATTTACTAATATAAAACAGATAAATTAGATTGTATTTGTTGATTAAATACAATGCACAGCCATATGAACTCTATGAGAGGCAGGAAATCTTTGTTATAAGTGGAACTAGTTTGCTGAATACTCTTACAATAATAATTAGACATTTATGTTAATGGAATATTATTCTGTTGTTATACTGCCGATGGTATTATGCAGTGGGACCTCTGCGTGACAGACTGCTAGTTTCCTTGTTTCATACTAAGAGTAATTCTTACCATTTCATTGTCTCTGAAACAGAACTTACCTTTTTGGGGGTATATTCACTACAATAAGGGTTCGTTATGAGCGTGTCATTTATGTAGTCCCACTTTAGCTACCAAACACCTCAAATATGCAAAGCTATATTTCAATATCTATCTAAACCAAAAAAAGTATCTTATTTTGGAACGTATTACATAAGTAATAATGATGAAGTCCAGCAGAAGGAAGGGTCAAGTACATAAATTAAGCATATAGGGATTTTTTTTAACAAAACTTGGGCTAGTTAAAATATGATGAGATGAAACATTTTATCCTCCTGACTTCACTGCACATCATAAATGACCATTCCCAGCTAGAAGGCCAAAAGTGACAATGTTATATGATTGAGGGCCAGTTCAGCACTTCTTGTAGGAGGAACTGCCCAGAGTTGACTGCCAGGAGCTACCCATCTCTTAGGGATGTGACTGCAGGGGACAGGGCTGACCAAGTCCCAGTTACTCTTTGGAACCCTGAAAAGTGGGCATAGATTAAGCAAACATGTGTGGGAAGTAGGCAATAGTTGGTGGAATCCGTGAAAGAAAGTGAGAATGAACGTGAAGAACCTTTCCCTGCTCAAAGAATAAATGTTCTAGCCCGGAGCCCTGGGAAGCAGTGCTTTACCTGGACACTTGGGGTAAAACCTGGCAAGGTTCCAGGTGTGCCAGTAATGCATGATGAGGTCAGCTAGTTGGAATGTTTCCACGCATGGCTCATAAGCATTTGAGTGGATGTCATCATTGAAACTGGGATGTGCTAATGGAACAAATGTAATGTGTGTGCTTGAATGGAGCTTTAAGTAGAGCTGTGTGATGAGAAGAGCGCTATATTAATGAGGCTTAGGATGAACGACTGGTGACTGAAAAAAATAGTTTTTTTCAACAAAAAAGAAAATATGGTTATGGTTTCGTATCTGCTAGGAAATTCAGTATATCTAAAGCATTTTACGCAAATCGTGTAGCCAGGTAAGTCAAATGCCAGCTAGTGTTTAAGGTAGAACTCTCTAAATATCACTCTGTGTCAACCACTACACAAAAACTCCACTAAATGTCTGGCATTCATTTTGTATGTGACATTTAATTATTTTGCAAATGTCTGACATTCATTTATGTTTTGAGTGCATATGACTGCTCCACAGACTGGAGCTTGGGGCTTGAAAAACTTTAATATATATCAGTAAATTGCAAGGACTCTATCAATCAGGGAGCACAAAATTGAAAAAATGATGGATCTGTTGACTGAAGACAACATTAGAGTGCTTGAGGACATGTAATCGAAAAATACAAACAGTATGGGTGTGCCAAGCTGTTCGTAAAATAGCTTGAGTTACCCCATACTGAAAAATGCCAAAGTAAATATGCAAGATATCCCCATGTTTTGTTTTATGTGATTAGATGATGCAATACATTTTTGTTTGGCATATAAAAGATTGGCTCTTAAAACCTTTTTTTTTTATTACAATGTTTCCTAAATTACCATTTTCACGAGGAAGTTTCCTGGCGCCCAGGCTTGCCATAAGGACCCAAAGCCACTGTCCTTCAGGTCCTTGAAAAGCATGCAGGCACAAAAAGGCTTCACACATAGTATGTGGAGGTCTCTAGAACCACTGACACAGACATCGCCAAGAGCGCTCCAACATGGTTTGCATAGTAACTTTTTTACTGAGCATAGGTATAGAGTTGTACCATGTTGAACTAGTGGAAACATATTAGGGCCCCAATTATTATGACCCTGTTGTACTGTAAAATAATGCTTATTTTGGGTATAATTCATTATTATTGCCCCCCATCATCTGTAATGGCGGGGGTTGTAAAATGTCATCTTTGCCGTATTTCTACCCATAATTAAATAATTAACATACTCTGAAATAAATAATTAAAACAATGAATGCTTTAGATAACTTGCCATTCGTTGATAATTCAGTTTTCAACCTCATGGAAATGAATGTTTGGATATATCATTCAAAACGATTACCTAGGGAGCTGTTATGTATTCTAGTAGTTTTTGACAACCTGTGGTAGATTTTCCCCTTGGGAAAGATACTTAAAAACATTTTCAAATTAATAGTATCCAATGGGAAACAAGATGGGATATTCTCTAAAGAAATGTGAAACCTTTGTAGTACTTGGTTGTAGAAATGAGATACTAGGATTACCTGGTGAAAAAAGTGTTGGCTACACATCTTTAGCAATGATGTCACACACAATATTCTGTTAATTTAGGAAGACAAGAAGAGATATCTATGCTTGTGCTGTAAGCTTGAAAGATCAATGATTTGCACTATGTTTCTGCTTTTAAATATGGCAAATATGGCAAACATTTTTTAAGAGTGATGATGCTATTTGTCTGGAGTGGAAACAGTCTTGTTGTATCCTTAAGATCCCTATGGCAGCAATATTTTTAACTAGGCATTTTCAGTTAAACACTAAAACAATGAGAATGGTGTTGCATTATTTGTTTTATTGACAGTAGTAGATGTTTACAAAATGCAATGTTTATATTTTTTATATTTTTTTTTGCTTAAAAAGTGGAGGAATACATAGAAAAAATCTTTCCCTGTTGCATAACTTAAAACTTATAAGATGGACCAAAGCACTGAATTGGTTGCACATTTATTTTTTACACCATAGTTTTTTTAACCCATATTGTGCTCCCTTTGAGGTACTTTTAGAAAATAGTTGCTATTGAGGAAAAAAAAACATTGATATTAGAGATACCAGATTGACATATTCTCAAGCAATGAAAAAATTCACAAAACACATCACATGGCTAACTATCTACGTTCCATAGTCCTTCTTTTTCTGTGGTTTCAATTATTTTTGTGGAACCTCAACACGTTCCGACTATAAGGGTATTAGTAAAATGTATCTGAGCATATAGGTTCTTAATTTGAATGGATGAATGGATCTGGTGAATAATTGCCTTGTAATATATATAGTTATATGACACAAAGGTTTGTCATTATTGTAGAATGAGGATGCAGGGGTGAATATGGTGTACACTGTATATGGAGGTCCTCAGACTGGTACCTTGCCTAGGGCCCTGTTGAGTGTTAACAGGGCTTTGGTAAAAATTGAAATGTCCAAGAATATACTAGGACTGAAAAGTTGTTTGAAGATCTCTGGGAGACAGAGGGAACCAGATAACGAGACTACTACTAAAGCTTTGATCTTTGTACTTAACCCCCATTGTGTTTTATGCAAACTGGCACCAAAGTAGAAAAAAAAACCCCAGTACATAGTGTTTAACAATGTGTTTAAAGGGAAATAGGATTATTAAAGTTTTTATTGTTTCCTTATATGTGGTGTGCTTTGAAAAACCTTTGTGTGACCTCCGGGATGTGTTCCTTGTTCATTCCATGGCAGTTCAACCAGCTAAGTGCATATTTTCATTCTGCCAGTCACATTAAAAGTGAGGTGATTCAAAAATGCCTCACATAAATGTTGTAAATGCTTACAAAACACAGATGTTGTAACTGTTTATAAAATCTTGGCTACAAGGCATATTTTAGTCATATTAAACGTTTATATAGTCCCATTATGGTACATATTAGGTCTGTGTGTTTCTAATTTTCTCATTCAGCATTTTGGGCGCAGACTTAAAAGCAATGGTGTATTGTAAAGCAATGCATGACATCATGTGATACACTTTTATCGTGAGTTTTGACATAAGGGAGATGCTCAGCTAAATGATGCAGGTACCTGGAAGACAAAATCATATTGTGATGTGTTACGGATAACTAAGTATGCACCATCCCCAACAAAGTTCCAGATCTGCCCTTCACTCCTCTTATATTTTCCCCCTCTATAACATTTAAATCCAAAAGTACATAATACACCAACATGCTAAAAATGTGTATTAGACTGGTTTAGGTTCACAATGCTCTAGTATATATATATATATATATATATATATATATATATATAATATATATATACATACAAAATGAGTTTTATGGAAACCGAAAGGTAAAAGCACCCCAGGAATTTGCTATGTTAAAATATGTCCAGAAACTTAAAAAAGGGTAAATACTCCCCTTCCTAGTTTTATTCCCACAGCTGCAGCCCTAGAACAGTACTCTCCGAAAGCCGATATCCACAAAATAAAATCCACTTAGGGGCGCTCGTGATGAATAAATATAAAAATAAAAAATATATGCAAAAACCAATAGTGTAGCAGAACAAAAACCAGCAATACTGTATGTGATTTTCTTGCTTGTCTCAGAACTCTTGGATTTGATCAGTAGGCATGCAGTAGGAAAAAAAAGATAAAAACTAAAATGGGATGGTATCTTCACATACGATTGATAGAAATAACATGATTGCACTCACATAGAGACGGCATACTCTGATACCTGATGCTATCTTGTCCTAGACGTCCCTGTTCCCTCATGAGAAGCTACAAGCTCACATAGTAAACAAAAACTAGAGGCTGACATTCTGCCGATTATGACAGGCCAGATACACCCCTCTTGGTCTTGGTCCTGAAATAAGAAAAAAGTAAGAAATAAGAAATTGGAATAGACCTCGGCTTATTTCAGTATAAGCCATGCTCACTAAATCTCAACAAAACATAGTAACACAAAATAACCTGTGTGAAATCATTTATAATAAAAATGGAAAAAACACACTATTATACCATTATTCCTGTACTCCATTCATTATATGTATTTGCTTTGAATAGGCTTCCAAATTTAAAAAGACAAAAAGCTGCAGCAGCAAAACCTCGACAAAGCTACAAGATAGTTTCTAGGAGAATAAAAGTAATTCAGCAGATAAAAATAGGACTGTATCTAACTTTTTTCTAATTTATGAGTAGGGCCCCATGTATGGCTTACCTGGGGCCATTAGATACAGTCCTGCATCCCTTGAAGGATGCTGCAGTCAAAGTAAGTTGTACCGACGCTGTAGTGAGCGTGATACTTTATCTGATGTTCTTGCTAAAAAAAAACCAAATAGGACACTAACACGAATGCCACCAAATCTATTTGGCAAAAAAAAAAACAGCGGCAGGGTATTGCAAGTGGGAACTAAATCCCTGAATAAATCTGAAAAGACACTAAAAACTAAAACTTCACTAATTTAATTAATTAAAAACATCAACAGATGGTGGGAGAATACTCACACTCATAACCCTAAATATAATCTCTAGGTAGAAAACAATGTAAATACCTTTCCTACTATAACCACCCTAGATTTTATACCAATATAAAGCTAAAGGTGTATCATGGGGTTATTGTATCTCAAATTATCGGCCCCTCTCATAGCTATAGTAACCATAATTCCCTAAAGTACAAGTAAAATAATAAAAAAAAAAGATTAAAAGAAACAATCTGACATGCGTTTCGCTAAGGCATAGCTTCTTCAGGGGTATTCAAAGGATTCTCGAAACAAAAACCAAACAAATACAAAACAACACTGTAGAACTTACCAACTAAATGCTAGAAAAGTATTTGCTATACACTATCCCTATGTTCTTTCTAGAGTTCTGCATAAGAAACAGGGAGGATGAGTGGGGTTCTATCACTGGCTCTACACAACCCCGCTGGTCCATATTTTCCACTCCTTCCATACCTCAACCGGCTACACGAAAACATTTGCCACGCTTATTTATATAATCGTGGCCACCCAGCTCTGCTTGTCTCCCAAGATCCTTTTTTCTAGTTCATACATTTTGTCACCAAACTAATACCATACACAAATTTGTTGTACATGCTTAAAGCTAACAGATATGTTTGTTCTCGGACTTATTTAGTCTATCCCCAGACTGGTTAAACAGACAAGCCAGTTGTAAGAGACTGATCTTTCTATTGAGTACTTCACTCAACTGTTCCAGTTGTTTACCAAGTCTCCATCCCCTTGGGCAGCTCATCCATGCATGTATGACATTCTCTCTCTCTTTTATATATTTTCTCTATACTCATGATGGAGGATTGTGGTGAGGTATATCATTTTACCATATTCCTTACCGAAACCACTAAGGCGCAGAAGACAAAAGTGCATTATAATTTATTAGCAAATATCCAGACTCAGGTAACAATCCAGAGAGGGTAGACGTAGAGAAAATTAAATTGTCGGGCTGTCCAGGTTTAGAAATGAAAAGTAATGGTTTATTTACACAAGACATTTACAAGATGGCATTTCCCATAGATTATTAACATTTTATGGAATGTCATCATCTTTTGGACTACAGTAGAAAGATCTGTCTTGTTGACCAATTTTCAGCTTATGTTCTTGTCATATTGGTAGCTTTTAAATATACCCCTTGGTAAATATTCTTTTAATTTAAAGTGGAAGAAAATCAGTTCTCTCAAACCGATTCACTATCCAATATTAGACAGACATATAAGAAATGCTGCTGGGATGGAGAAGACACTTGGGGGTAACTGTAGGCACATTTCCCAAGGACTGAGTTGACATGCAGGTGTATCTACATGGGCTTGAATGATGATCTCAGGGAAAGCAATCTCACAGAATTCCCCATATAACTACAGAAGTAATGTCAACCTAAAACAAATGATTTAAGGAATAATTGAAAGAACTCTTTCTGTAAACGACACCCTTCCTAAGTTAACTGTACTTAATTGATATTAAACTAGGAAGCCCAATAAATGTTCTTTAAATGGCAAATTGCATTTCTTTTGTCTGAACACAAATTGAGAAAAGGGAATTGAAATAAAAGAAGTTCAATTATCGGTAAATGCAACATCGGAAAATACTTAAATGAAAGCACTGGATATAAATAAGAAACATCGCAATCACACAATAACATAAACAACATATGTAAACAGGTTGTTGGCTGGTCAATTTTCTCTTTCATTGGTTTGCGAAAAGGATCCAAGTTGTTTTTACTTGACTTAGAAAGTTGACTTCAAGTTAGTGAACCGTATTATAGGTTTATAGACCAGACATGCAGAAATGGTCGAAAGTTAAAGAAATGCATGTATTACAGCGTTTTGCACTGTAAGGTTATAATTTTGTCAAACTTTATTAGGGATGGTAATTAATGAGCTGTAAAGCCTGCTAGTGCAGAACCAGTAAAGGAGCAAGTCTTGTTTAAATCCGCAGTTCATAAATTTATTGCTATTCCTTTTTACATTTATTAGTGCGGAGAGTGCTCCGAAAGCATATTAACTACAGAGAACTGAAACTACCAATGCATAAAAAAAGAGAAGAGGAACTCAGAGCTTAGAAAATGAAAAATAAAAGAAATGTAACGTAAGGTGGGGTACAATACAATGTAAGTCTTTTTGGTTTCTTTCATTTTAGAATTATTTTTTTTTTAAATATTTTTTTTTTAGCACCTGCCACATTTATAGCAGGCAGTGGACTCAAACCTAAAACTCGATGTCAACTATATCAAATGATAGAGGAGAAGTAAGAGTGAGCTGAATATGGGGGAAAAAACAATGCAGAAAGGGATCACTTGCCAGTGTAGCCCACCCAACAAAAACAATTGTGATAGAAGCAAAATTGCTAAAAAATTAAAGTGCTAAATAAAAAGTCCATATATACAATCAGATAAGCACTGAAGTAGTGGATCTGTCTTGAAAGATACCTACAACTGAACCCACCCACGAGGGGATCTCAGAAGTTTAAAATCAGTCTCTGGAGTCATAGTATAGAGACCACACTGTATTTACATTTTAGTGAATGTATTCTGGATATGCTAAGCATTGCCACGCTTTGCCCTTGATCCCAGCTTTCCTTAGATATAATAGTTCTTTACATCTTAACTAAATTGCTAATTACACTGAGTGGCAAATATAAAGTACCTGTGATGGTAGGTAATTGATAAACATACACACACACACACACACACATATATATATATATATATATATAATATTTTTCAGATAAAATGTGTAAAAAAATGATATATAACAACCTTAAAACATGTAAGGACCTACAGAACCATTGCTATATTTACAGGTTCATATTTAATTAGCGCTTGTTGATTCAAGGAGAAATCTGATTTCTTGGAGTCAAGAAGGACTTTTTTCCTTATTGAATGCACAATTTGAAATTGCTGACATAAGGGGTTTTTTGTTGCCTTCTTTTGGATCAACAGCGGTAAACAAGGAATAGGAAAAGGGTTGAAAAGGGATGCAAGTCTTTTCTCATCCTAAACTACTATATACTATATTTAGATCTTACTAAATTGATTGATTGTCCTTTTGCAGTGTTTGTTACACGTCATGTAGTTTGAAATGACATTGTTTTAAAATTGAGTTACATAATATACGTTAGATTTACATGATTGGTTTGCAATTTATGTACTCTACGAAAGAAGATTACGGAGGTATGTATTGTATACAGTTATTACTTCTATTAATTGGCGCTCATATTTATAGGACTTATTTTTGGGTTTGTAACAATCAATAACCAAACGTTTTGTTATATAAGTTATGTAGACACATAATTGTTATGGTAGATATTAGACACACGCATCAGATTCATTTTTTTCTGCTGTTCCCAGATTTCCAATTGCCATTAATCAAATATAGCAAAACCCCCAGTGTCTATCAGGAGATTATTGTATCTTAATAACATTGTCCCATAATGAGTCTCATTTTCAATTATTTCCCAGTTACAGCGCAGGTGGTTGGTAAACTCGCTATTCTGCTGATTGATTAATCTGATGATTGAGTTGAGAAACACTATTTTTTGGAGAGAATCATATTAACTCCATTTTGGCCCAAAATGCAGTGTATAGGTGGACATACAGGAGAAAATTATATTCTTTATAGAAAACAGCATCTATGTCTACTTTCTCCTAGAAAAAAAAATTATGATATAATTGTTAATATATTTTATAAAATAAGTATCCAAATATTCCACCTCATCTGAGACATTTTTAAAACAATTAGCCAAGTTAACATGGAAACTTTCCTACGAACATATATGGTGGAATTTCTTACTTATATTGTTTTCTGCATTGCAGAGTTGGTGTAATGATGGATTTAACATTACAAATAACTGAACAATGCGATTTTTGTATAATAAAATAATTAGCTGCTTTAGGAAAAAAACGTGCGTGCTTTTGATTTGTTTCTAATACGCCTGAATTAAGTAGTAATCGCTTTATCATTGAATTTTCTAATCACTGTCATAAAATGTAACAGGAGTAAGAATTGTATAAATTGGCAAACAGATATTTCTCCTAAACTACCAAGTTCTTTGACAAAGTATATGTTAATATAATTCATTACCATATTAATAAATTCAATTGATTTTTCTATCATTTTAAAATGCTGTACAGTTTTACTGAAATAAACATTGATTTTTTTTTAAGAAAAAAAAAGTTAATTGGAAGGTGAAAATAATACTGCTGCATCTAACATAAAAACTGAGGGTCAGGCACAATATATCTGGGATAAAATTTATTGTGATGTGATTCAGTAATATTTTACACTTAATTCTGGCTTGTAACTGTGGACTAGTTCTTTAAAAGTTCTGGTATTAGATTGAGTCTCTATGCTACTAGCCAAACCTCTCATTTGTGGACATGTCAATTTTTTATTATGTTTTTATCATATTATCTATTATTCTTCATGGATAAATATATATTGGTGACGAAACCAGGCATTATAATATATAATATTAGGGAAATCCAGTCCTGCTTCACAAGGCTGCATTTGCTTATGATGTGCCAGTGTCTGCATGCCTAGGCCCAGTGCTCTACTACTACTGCTGTTGTACATGTTTTACCGTCCTAATTCTGGGGGAAACTTTTTAAAATTTCTATATTATTGGAGGAAATCAGTCCTGCTCTATGGGGCCGCATGTGCTTATGATGTGCCAGCGTCTGCCTGCCAAGGCCCAGTGCTAATATAATGAAAGATAAGTCCAGAAGGTGTCAGGGAATTCCCCATTTTGTGAGCGCCCCCAGAATGTCAAGTCGAATCAAAAAAGACCTTCAAATTTCGTCTGAAACGTACGGCCGGGGAACAAAATTCTTTGCCCAAAAACGACCAGGGCAAAAACAAAACGAAAATGCACATATCTAGAAAATACCATTGTATGAGGTTTTCTCTCTGAATTATTCCTAAATGAAGGCTCTTTCCTTCTACCCGGTCATGGCAATAAAGCTGTTCTTTACACTAAAATATACACTCTTTTTTATCAGATCTTATGAAATTTCACTTTACTAAACACATTCATAATCTATCCATACAAAAAAACTTCACATCTTTGGTGACTTTTAAAAAGAGTGTTAAGCATTTGTCTTTTGAGTTGGATTTAAATTACAGAGCAAAATCGTGTTGAATAAAATTTTCACAAAAATTTAGGATGTTATTTGTACAAAAGGATTGTCTTTGTTTTTCAGCCATTTAAGTAGTCAAACATTACATTTTTCAAAAAGCACAAAAAAATATGCTGAGGGGTTTCTTTTAACATTCTTAAAAGCAATTTTTTTTAAAAAAAAAATATATCGTTTATGATTCATATGCTTTATTAGCTTTTATCTAGATTACCCATAATATGACTTTTCATAAGGAAAAAGGAAAAATAACATGCTGTTCTCTTCTACTATATTCAGTATTCAGTGCTGATCACGCACTATTTCACCTAATGATCAGTCTCCATTGTGAATTAAAATAAGAACTGGTGAAGGACGCCATATCCCAAATGCCAAATTTAAAATACCAGATGAATCTTACCATCTTAATGAGTGCAGTGAGGCCTGTTTAAATCATGCATCTTATGTGAAGGCTTAGTAATGAATAATAATAATAATAATAAATGTTATGAAAGTATATTAAGAAATCTTACATAATACATTGGAAATCTGATACTGAAGATACATGTAATTGTGTCTAAGAATACAGTAATTAATTATTTAAGAACTGGGAGATATTAAAAAAATCCCTGTTGATACATTTACTTGTCATATTTATATGCAATCACTGGAGTTGTGCCAAGAGAAACGCACATCTCTTCCTGCAGTGCCGTGCCAACAGCATTTCATTCTGCATATTTATTTGTAATATTGAAATACCCTTAACACATGGTGTGACGAAGCAATGCCTCTGACAATGTTTACAGGTAAACATATTATTTAAAGTATGTTTAAGAAAATTACCAACTTCTGCTGCTAAGTAACTTTAGCCAATGTAAACACTCTGTTATCCAATGTCCAGTGGGATTTTAAAAGTATCTCCTACAAAACACTGAAATTCTAATCATATTAAAAGGTTTTAGCCTATTGCTTAACAGTGGGGCAGATGCAAGAGCTAGATAGGGGCTCTTGAGGGTCTTTCAATCTTTTTTTGGGGGGGGGGGGATATCCCCTGGTACACAGCATGCAGCATGTATGAGAATGAATATTCTCTCTGCGCATATTAGAAAAAATCCCATAATTTAACACGCACACACAGACAAGGCAGGCAAGGACCTGTTACAAATCCTCCGAGCTTGGATTTATCTATGGTATATCATTTGATCTGATATGTTAGATGGGAAGGCCTAGAGGGCAATCCAGTTCATCCTAAAGGTCAGGTCGAGTTCTTCCACACTAAACTCATCCAACCATTTCTTTATGGAGCTTGCTTTGTGCACTGGGGCACATTCATGCTGGAATAGAAAAGGGCCTTCTCCAAACTGCTCCCACAAAGTTGGAAGTGTAGCATTGTCCAAAATTTCTTGGTATGCTGAAGCATTAAGATTTTCCTTCACTGGAAGTAAGGGGCATATATTGTCCACATAAAGCAACAAATGTACCTTTGGTATTGTATGGTTTGTCCCAGGACCCTCTTAAACATACTCACTTCTAGAATGCACTTTACACACAGGAGGTTTTCAAATCAAATGCTTGGCCTGTTTTATGAGTTTTCATGTGGTGAAAATAATAAAATAATCAGCATTAAAATAAACAAATAAAACCGTTCTTTGCTCCTAACTTTACTTGGGTGGCTTTCCATTTGCCAAGATACAAATCATCAAGATATTTACCAACTACAAGCTTAATTACTTACCAACTACAAGAGTATTTAACAACCTCTTTCCTAATTATGATATGCAGGTGAGTGAAATCAGGGAGTGTATGAAGTACTGTTCTGGAATATGTCAAATGTGAGCAATAATGAAAATGTTAAATGGAGCACTGACCTACCCTACTCTTCAAACGCTCCACCCCAGGAACCCAAAAATATGCAGAATAAAATAGACAAATCCAAAGCTGTCTGTGGCTAATCAGGGTATATTTCTTGCAATATTTGGGGCACCATATGCACATACAGTATATGAATACTTTCCAGTGCCTAAATGAGTGAGACAACTAGCCTGATATTTAACCCCTTAATGACAAAGCCCATACATGCATTGTTTTCAATGGGTTAAGGGACCGCCCATTGTCCTTAAGGGGTTAAGAATGATGTTTCTGTGGTACAGTCAGATTGGGACATAAAACAAATATATTAATTATGACTTTGTGACATTGAACACCTTCTATACAATGAATATAGAGGCCATGGTTTGGGTCAAGAGATCCTTGCTTTAATTAACGTTATGTAATGCTTTCATTGAAAAATCTTCGTTAAAATGGTTTGTTAGCATACCTTTTGTGGGTGCGAATGATTTTGGTTCGGTTGGCTTATTTTGATATGGCTTATGATGGGTAGGATAAACTGTACTTTTTGATAGTGTTGGCGCAGAACGAAGCAAACGTGTACAAGCATGCAAACACACACATTCACAAATTGCCAAAAATCATTCAACAGTTGGTTATGAATCATATGTACGCTTGCTGGATGATGAGGTTTTCCAGGGTTAACACAATTCAACCAAATACAGGAAGCTATGATTGCCAAAGATCGAGTCATGGTATGAAGTCAACGGCATAATAATTATCAATAAGGCGAAGGCTGCTAGATGAAGTGGCATCAGCATACTGAGTCAACTTGATTTACAAGTGCCATTGAAGGTCTAAGAAAACAAGATTTGGTTTCTTCAGAGTCAAGTGAGGAACGAGTTGTGGTTGGGCCTTGAAATAGACAGGAAGTTGAGAATTGGGCATGTATATCAGCAATGAAACATGTTTCTTTAATAGGTTAACCAAGTAAAAATGTTACTTGGCGTATCCATTTAAAAATGTTACAAAAATTACAGATAATACATTAAGCCAGGTTGAATATTTATAGGACTAGGCATTGCAAAGAGATATTTGGCATATTAACAAAAAAATATCACTAAATAAATCCCATAAAGCTTCTAACCGAATAGATAGGCTGGATGACTGAGGCAGGACTGGCAGACCCTATAAGTGTTTTTGCCTATAGTTGGCCAGGAGGGCTCCTTTATAACCAAGACTAAAAGTTGGGTTTGCCAACTTTGACATTATACAGTTACTTAAAAAATACTTAAAAACCATATTCAATGTTCTTTATAAGCCTAAAACAATCCAATAATCCATAACATTAATAACCCTTTATCATTTGTTTTTTACCATAAGAATTCTTTCTGTATAATATAACATCACAGACCACAAAGTATGCTTGGTAAAACCGGCTTCATATAGCTTGACAGTCTTATTAGGGTAAGAGCTATTGCCTTCAGTATAACAACATAATCTCACATACATGTTTTTATTTTGATCAATAATTCCAGGTTTGTTCAAATTTCATAAGACTTCATTTTTAGATGATTGATTTTTTATGCATTAAGATGAAATTAAATAATAGACCTGACCTGGATGCATTTTGTGAGAGATTGGACTGGGATACCTAAATAGCCTATTAGATACGTAGCTGTCATGGCCGTCTATTCAGTGCCCTCGATGCTAAAGGTCTACATTGTAAGTTTAGGTAAATTTACCTAATGTATCAGTTTATCTATTCTAGTCTTGTCATTCCCCTTGAATTTATATATTGTAAGAAGCGCTGTGTAAATTGTTGGTACTTTATAAAAGCTATACATAAAAAGATAATAATAATAATGAGATCAGAAATGTTTTAACATTTTGAAGAGTGGCTCTCTATTTGTGGTTGAATCACAATATGAGTGATGGGCCCTGATGTTCTTGGCCAACAAGAATGTATTATTAACAGCAGCTGGCAGGACATTAAAATATAGACATAAATGAAGTGCATGTAAAATTGGATTTATATTGACGTGAGATCATTATAAATTAGAATAATATGCATCCAATACTAAAAACAGCACTGTTTTTCCCATTGTGTTACTACAGTTCTTGATGGCTTAAGCATTCTCACAGCTGACTCTACTGTTCATAAAACTCTTCTTTCCAGTTTGTCACATGCATACACACACCACAAATACCAAGTCAAGTTATTATTTCTGGTACACAGACACACAAGAGATTAGTTACAGAATTCCTATGTATAATGATATCCATACTAAAGCTGATTAGGATGTATTTTATTTTCTTCACTACAAAGTGTATGAGGACAGTTGTGTAGGATGTAAACATATTATAGGTGTGAATATCACCCATCACCACACTCTTTGCAAAATATTTATCAGCTTATTAGTAGATAGAAGGAACCAGATGGTTAAATATGGAGGAAAGAGGGAGACAGCTGAATAGGGTTCATTACATGGCTGGGGGTAAGAGAGAGGGGCTCCGTATTAGAATTTTGTGACAGTATAGTAGGGTTAGAGAGCTGTTCCAAAGTTATCTTCAAGATATAGAATTTCTTAACGGCGCGCAAGTATCCTGGGATCTAAAATGAAAGGTTGAGGAGATGAACGATGTTGAACAACAATTCAATATCTTATACAATAAAATCATTCTCTGCCACCTTTGTAAATTTTTGCAATTTTAGTGAAAATAATAAACTAGATCCTATATCAGGAACCAAACTGCTAGATGTGACAGGTGGTACAGGTAACAAATCAAACGTTTAGGAACTGTGTAATACACTGTTGGGCACAGTTATGTAGAGATAAATACAATGAAGGAATTTAAACATGTATGGGATAAGCTATTGTGAATTTAAGACAAGACCAGGACAGCATACAGACTGCCCCTATATGTCTATAAAGCCGCATTACATTTTGTGTTTAGTTCCATTTCATAAACATTATTATACCCATCTCTTGTTCACAGCCTAACATAAGCAAAAAAGAAATGTTGTCACAGAACAGGATGAACAAATCTAAAATTGTACATGCAATACAAATTGCTTCAATATTTATAATACATGCATGGAGACCCCTTATCTCCCACAAATAAAAGATGCAAATATTGTTTTTTATTTATATAGGGCCAACAATTTATGCATCACTTCTTTCAATACATACAGTATATTAAAAGGGTATGAGTTGGCAGGATAAGACGAACCAATGTACATTATAAGGGAGAGAGGGCTCTGCTTGCAAGTTTACAATCTAGAAGGAATCGGGTGTAGAGAAACATAATCTAGCATTTACAAATTTAACCCCATATTATCATAAATACACACCAAAGACTCAAGTGAAATAATGGAATGTGGGAAAAAAACATAGTAATGGGACATACCTTAAATTAATAATAATACAAATTATAGTAGGTCATTTTTATACACCATAGCACACAGTTTGCTTCCATGGTCATCTAGGCTGTTTATTTTGCAATTAACCATAGAGTTTTTAGTCACTGGTGCTAACTATTTTGGGTCAACACAGGAAAAAAGTTAGAGTCACATATGCCTTCAGGACCTGAGGGGCGGTTTTCCTTCCAAAAAAGCTTGTGTGGCTCTACAACTAGACGTATCTTCTCTGGGACCAATATAGTCATATTCACTTTCTTTTGTGGTCACTCCAAAATGTAGCTCAACATCCAAAATCAATTGACTGAAATTGTCCTATTTATTGAGTCAGAATGACATAATACCAGTGATATCCTTTCTTGGCAAACTAATGCTGAAGCAAATTCCAAGTCTCAATGAATCAATGTAAACCTAAAAAAGTGACAGAATACAGTCTATCTCCTAGAAAAACACAAACTTGATTTTATGGCTCATGTTTATTTAGTGTTGTGGCCATCACAGCTTTAAAGTCAAGTGACTTAGCTGCTAGAATCAAACCATTGAGAGGATGGTCCCCATGCATTTATTTTTAGATATGTGATTTTATGGGGTCAATCATGGTGGCATTTAAAAGGGTACTGCTTTAGTATAGACCATTGACATGTAGCCTTCTACACTTGATCTGCTGCTACTGGGGTGGGTAATACAGTTTTTTATTCAGGACTAATAAAACTGCAGAGATTTCGCTTTAGCAGGGGAAGGTGCATCTCTCATTGCCAGTGCTTGCTGTAGTTTATACATTAAAAATTGCAAGTTGAACAAGTTAGCACAAAATATTTAAATACATTTATTACTGCTATATATTTCTTTAACACACATCCCTTATATTGCATGGTTGGATCAAGTGTGCCCCCACCGCAACTATTTTGAAATGAAATGTATCCCTATAACTCTCAGACATGGAAGGTGGCCAGAGTTAAAGCCTATCAACCATAACCCTTGGATATCATGTAGCCTGGCATAAAGAATTTCGGTTCTACAGATACCTAGCATTCAATGTGTTTTATCTTTTTTTTGTCACTGCTGGTGTTTACCCTTAATTCAAATCATTTTTAGTCCCTGTCAGGAAATCAGAAGAATCAATATTCCATTTTTTTTGCTTCTTTTGATCAATCGAGTATCCTTTCTCATACAGCTTGTGTCAACAAAGCATTGATTTTTTTTTTGCTCCTAACATGCAACACAAAAATAAAATCTATCAACTCAAATAACATTTTACCAAAATGCCACTGCAGCACAGAGGGTAGCAATTTTTCATCTACCTTTTTAAAAAAATATATCTTTTCTTTAGTATTTTGTATTTGTATAACATTAGTTTTGGTTCAAATTACTTATATATACAGTTTCTAGACCATAGAGTTGATATTTTATTCCATTGACCTTTTAATGGCTGAATGTATTGAGCTCACAGCAATAGTAGAGCTCAATACTCTACTTATTTATTTATAAATTACTAGTCCTATGATGAATCTTTTCAAAACCCAGGGTGCTGTTGAATAACACTAACATAAAACATGTTGATGGGGGTTATGTAATGTAATGCAGGTTGTAGCCCTGCCCAGGCGGAGCAGGAGCCAGATCCTGGAACTGCTTGCTAAACCACTTAGAAATTAATTACATTAAATTAGGAGAAGGAAGCGATCAACCCAGTTGTAGCACTGTACTGACTCAAGCTTTTTCTACCAAGCAGCCTGAGCCGGACATTTCAGTCCTCTCTTTATCTCTTAAAAGCATGTGGGACCTCCGTCAGTTAAATGCATGTGGGACCTCCGTCAGTTAAATGCATGTGGGACCTCCGTCAGTTGAAGAGAAGCTGACCACCTTACCCACCTCTGCTATGAAATTTCACTTAGTTCCATTTTTTGAAACACTAATATTTTTACCAATATTTTTTCGACATGAAGATACACAGGAGTCTATTTATATATTTATTGAGCACGAGGGTTATGTTTTGTTCTTTTTTTACATTTGTATTTTGTTGTTTTTAATTTTCCTTTCTTTAGTACAACTCTTTTTAGGTCTCGCTGGACATCGCCGGACCAATTTACAACACTAAACATTTCCTTCTTACTTATAAATGGAAATGTATGTAGCTTAATTGAGGATCTCAAACTGAAGAATTCAATCTAAAAGGGGTTGACATAAAAGATTACGAGAGCAAGAGTTTTGAAGTTGGATGGTATAATACAAATGGTGGATTAACCATTGGTTTATAAGAAATCTTAAGAAACAACTAGGTCTTTGATTAAAAAAAAAAAAAGAAAGAAAAAGAAAATAGTCAGAATTTTGTGTTTTTTTTTTCTCTACATGTTGAAGGCCAGCGTTGTCAATAAAATGGACAGTTCTGTAGTGGCCAATTTTTCCCAAGTTTCACGGGTGGTCCCTTTTATTCATACTTTTAAAGTTTCAAGTTACTCCAAGGAGATGAGGAAAACAGCGTTTAATGTAATGTAGTTATTTAACTTATGTTTTTGAGAAAAATAGTTTTGTGTTTAATTAACAGTTGTGGTTTGCTAAATAGCACAAAATAGTTTTCTTTTTTCTTCTAAGTAGGAATTAGGAAGGCTAGTGGGAAAAAGGAACATGATATGGCTGCGGCTGCAGCGATTATTTTTTTTCTACCATAAAACAACATTGGAGATATAACTACTAAATATTAACACTTATATTACATTTTATAAGCCAATTTTGGTAAAGATTATATATTGATGTATATATATACATATATATATATACCTATATATATATATATATATATATATATATATGTTACACAATGCTGCATTAAATGACAAATTGTTGTGTATATACAATAGATTGGTGTTACAATCAAATATTTTACCAATGTTTTATTAGTAAACCATTTATTAAATTTGATAATCCGCAAATTCCTAAAATTGACATTCTGACATTTTGTTCACTAATACAGCTCATCTGTATAAAAGGAGCAGTCATGTTGCTTATTTCTATGTAAAACACCCTGCAGGGAAGTGAACCCTAAGCTATTGCATATTAGCCTTTAAAATGCATTTAGAGGAACAGTTACATTATTTATTTCTGTTTGAAACGTCATGCCATTGTATATTAACAGATCTACCAGGTTAGGATGCCGGTACCAGTATGGTTGTCACTGGGTCCAATCCTGAAGATAGACGTTAGGGGAGAATCCATTAGTAGGTGTGAAAGTACACCCGTCTAAGCACTGCTGTCTAATTGACATCAAAAAGCGGCTAATGGAAAAGTAATGAGCAATGTCTTATTGGTTTACAAAATGACAGGGATCAGTGAAGCAAACACTTTTTGCTTCACTGATCTTTCAAAGAAATGCCCTTTACAGTACATAATCTCGCTTTACATGTTGTTAAAGACTTAATATTATATTTTGCAATATTATACATTTATATTTGGTATATACATCTGTGGTCTCAATATGCTGTGTGCAAATGCTTGTTGTATTGCTGCTCACTGCAATTTATTTTGCCGTTATGTGCTCCTGTAATTGTAATTGGCAACAATGCTGCCGGTACATAACGTATTTAAATAGGCTTTTAAGCAACTTAAACTGAATAGGTAATCTCTCCTTTGAGATTCATCTCTCTGCTGCTTTGCTGGGAAGCATATTTGCTACCTATTTAGCAGCTGGTTAGACAAGGCAGTTGTTTCCTAGTTCCCCCAGTGTCACCTCAGATCAGCAACAATATCTTTACTGCCGGAACACAAGTATGAGACTCTTGCAATTAGTTTTAGGCTGTTGCCTTTCCTCAACACAAAATCAGATTAGAAGCCCCAGTGATGACATGATGACAAGTCAGGGCTTTTTCTACAACCCTGGGTTAAGTATGCCTTGTAAAAGCTTGGATACAATGAACCGTTTCACTAGTCTGTTTATTGACTCTTAAAAAGCAAGCAAATTTGAAAAGTTCTTATAAATGTATACATACGATGTCATATTTTCTTCTATTGTCTTTCAGGTGTATTATTTAGCTATAGGAGATGCCCAAGGTGTAGCAGTAAACCGTCCCCATATTACAGCAATCCAGTTGCTATTTTGGTTTTAGTTGGGGAGTCGAATGACAAACCTTGCATTTCCAACTACCATTAAATTAAGGTTTACATAGTCATCAAACTGAACACTGTATCTCAGTGACTGTTTTCAGGTATCAATGGGCGGTCCCTAAACCCATTGAAAACAATGCATTTTGAGCCCGTACATGTACGGGCTTTGTCATTAAGGGGTTAAGTTTGTGTGTCACAGCTGCTGAGAATGCAATTATATTAGTCGGTTTGAATAAAAGATCTTTACATTGCCAAGCTTGTGTATTTAGGTGTAATTTTAGAATAAATAATGATAGATAAGAAGACATGGATATCATGTTAACCTGAAGTCTCAGGTGGTAGTTTTTTATTGATACCTGTTACATAGTTACATAAAAAATAAGGTGGAAAAAAGACCTAAGTCCATCAAGTTTAACCCTTCTACCTGTACTTCCTACTCTTGATCCAAAAGAAGACAACCCCACTCCAATTCAGCTACTTCGAATCCTGCCATCAGGGGAAAAAATGCCAAGAAGCTCTAAAACGTTAGTGTTATTCTATTTATAGCCCTGTATGTCATGCCTTTCTAACAAAAAATTCAGACCCCATTTGAAGGTATCTAATGTATTTGATAACACCACCTCCCTTGGCAGTGAATTCCATACTGTGCTTACTGTAAAGAATCCCTTCCTTTGCCATCTACAAAACCTGCGCTCTTCCAGTCTCAACCAAAGAGCTCTTTATATATCGGCCCTGCATATATTTATTTAATGTTATCATATCCCCTCTAAGATGCCGTTTTCCTAGCATATATACTTTTAACTTTTTTAGTCTCTCTTCATAAATAATATCCTCCAATCCTCTTATTAATTTTGTAGCCCTCCTTTGCACTTTTCTTTAGGGTCAGTGCCCAGCATTGTACCGCGTATTCAAGGTGAGGTTTTATCATTGATCTGTAAAGAGGCAAGATAATATCCTCCTCCTGTGAATCAATACCCTGTATATGCATGCCAAAACCTTATTGGCCCTCGCAGCTGCTTGCTGGCATTGTGCACTGTTGTCAAGTCTGTTGTCTACCATTATTCCTAAGTCCTTCTCATTTGTAGTTTTCCCCAAGGATATTCCATTCATAGTATGGGTTGCATTATTATTATTTTTACCATAATGCATAACTGCATTTATCTCTGTTGAACCTCATCTGCCACGTGCCTGCCCAGTCGCCAACTCTGTCTAAATCCTCCTGCAAAGAAGAAACATCTTTCTTATGTTGTCCAGCAGTCGTGAATGAAAATCAATGTGAACTTTGATAAAACTCTAGGACTACAGAATGAGGTAAATGTACTTGAAAGAGATGATTTCTCAGGGAATAGGGAAATCCATGTTGAGGTGAAGGATAATACGTTAAAGTCGGGCAATGGAACAAGCAGTGAAGTAAATAATCAGGGTACTTAGCAGAAACTGGGTGACCTTAGTAATACCAAATGCCACTGGAGCACATTGTTTTAAAGCAAGGACCAAGTCTACTGGGTGTGAGGTTTAAATGTGTGAATCTACATCCACTCCAATCAAAGGATTACAAGGGGATTGTAATATAGTGAAATAGAACTCAGATATTTTTTATCTTTTTTGAGGGAGGCAAAAGGGGTGAAATCTTGAAACTACTACACATGTGTTAAACTTTATTTGTCCTTCATGGCCAATTTGCTGGCCATAAAAACATCATATGTTTTAGTGTCTGATGTAGACATTCTGAAACAGATCAGATCCATTATATTTTTAAATTATTGCTGTAGAAATAAATGATCTGGTATTCATGCCAAACACTATGAAACTTAGATGTTGCTTATCGGTACCACTGGCCAACATAAGGAAATGTGTGTTCTGCATATATATTGGGTTTTTTTTGTTTTTGTTTTTTTAGAAATAACAGTAAAATTATTCATAACAACACTACATTTGTAAACTACATTTATAGACAGAGTTCTGTTAAAATGGCACATACTCATATTTCATTGATTGTAAAAGGGATTTGGGTGGCCATATATGTATGTGATTGCCACCAGCTGAAGGGTTGCTGACATCTCTGGATTCTACCAACATACTTTTTATTTTAAGTCAGTCTTTATAATATTACCTGAAGGGTTTAAGTAAATTCCTGTAATTATGAGATTATGTTCTAGCATTACACAGTGGAAGAGAAAATCTAATGTGCAAGTTATTCCAGATTTCCCAGAGTAGAGATAATCTATTTGATGAAATTGTATGAATTATTGGCCCAATGTTACCTGAGACCGATTTCAAAATACATTTCCTCTATAAGTGACTTACTGGTTAATCCTGCTCTGGAGTAGCCTTGAGATCC
Organism: Spea multiplicata; assembly: GCA_009364415.1. NCBI lineage: Eukaryota > Metazoa > Chordata > Amphibia > Anura > Pelobatidae > Spea > Spea multiplicata. The sequence goes on from VKOC01000001.1 coordinate 43,236,580, forward strand.
AAAGGACATTTGTACTGTTCTAAATGTAGCATTAGAAACAAAACCCCTAGTACTGAACAGTCCAATTTATCCCGGATAATAATTATTTATTCATATAACATTTTAACCATTTGTAAAATGGCACTGATGTATTGTAGCCATATAAACTGAAAAAGGTTCAAAAATGTGGCTGTGATATTTTCATAATCAAACCTTCAGATGAAATAATAAAATGATAGATCTGATACGTTTTATAAGGTTAACATGTTAAAGAGTGGAATTAATGTTTGTCTAAATGAAACAGCACATATAAATTGCATTGGCTTGTAATATAAAAAGGGTGGCGCAATTACTTACATCCCCTAAAATATTAATGAATTATTTAACTGGATGATGCCTTGTGTACTGGTGGAAGGATGGCGACAGCATCAAGCCCAAATCGACAAACAAAACTGATACAAAATAAAACAGTTCTGGTTAGTGGGAAAAAAACTAACATGCCATAGCATATGTAGTATGTAAATAAAAGATACAGTTCTCCGTCAGTGACATCTAAACATCTGGGATGCTTTTTTCCTATGGATACAAATCTTCTTAAGCATAAAAAAACTATGTTTTCATTGACAAGAACCTGGTTTTATCTAATTTTCTTCCAATAAATAGCCTTTATTTGCAGACCCGAAAGCTACCTTTGTTGTTACTCATATGATATTTTGTATGACATTCTCTGCTCAAATACCATACTGAGCCAATTCATAAAGATGGTACTAATGAAGTCTGTTCCTCCACAGACTTTCGTCATCCAGTGTCCACCTGGGTGATTATGGCTGAGCCATTCGACTTTTCACCGTAGGCATTATGATGAAGAGTCAGGGAATTTATCTAGTAGAGCAAAGAAAACAGCTAGTCTGAAGCTGCCTGAAAACATTACAATGCAAAACTAGAACTGTTTTCACAAAAAAAGAAAAAAGTACAATATTTAGGAAAATGTCTTTTTTATCTGATACTAGTAATGAAAAGTGGTGGGAGTTCTTATTTATTTCAATACAATCAAATACCAATACAAAGAAGAAATGCATATAAGTATACAAATATTTTGAATTGTAAGGCCGCCAGATATGATAATAATGAAAAATTTGTTGTTTATTTTACAGAACAAAAAATTAAATATTTCGCTATTTTTTGTGTGTTACATCATATAGTTATATTCATTGTACAAAATCATCTTTTTTCAATAGATTACCCTTTGTTGAAAAGCCTCTAGGCTAAACTGTGATTAAAAAAGGTGATCTATGGATGATATGTTGCTGACTGCATAAGTACTACATGCTAGTTGGATTTGTGGTGCAAGTTTGTGCAGGATTGAAAGGCAATTAACAGGGCTCTGTTTAAAAAAAATGTTAGGGCTTGTATATTAAATGTTACATACGTGTTCGCCTAAGAGTGAAATGACTCTGTAAACAGTTATGAGGTGTCTTTCAATAATCTTTTTGTTGAGACTGAGGTTGTTGAATGAAATTACGAAACACCTTTAGGCCATGTTGTAGAGCATGACGTGACATATCTAGCTATGTATCCTGTCAATTGTTTCAAATTAAAAATCAATTAAGCTATGTTTTATTGTCTATTATTTAGTATCAGTGGTCTGGCCAGCAATTTACCTTACCTATCAGCATAAACCTTGTGGAAACAATAGCCTACTAGTATTATATGAAGCTTGCATCGTGAAAGGGAGTAGCGTCTATGGGATAACTTGTCTAGAGGTCAAGTAGATTTTGATGTTTACACTCTGGTTAACAGGAAGGCCTACATTTGGAAAATGATTTTCCGTGTTCATTTATATTAATAATATCTTCAACATGTGCCAAAGGGCTTTTGAGGGTGGGGTCCCCATGTTCTAATGGATGGTCTGCCCACCAGTCACATAGCAGAAGTAGGACTGTGCAGTCTACTGTAGTCAGGAGCTGCATGCTCGTGAAACTTGACCATGTATTATTAGCATGGTAGCCGGTCCCAAGTGGAAGAAGCAGAGGTAAGATTATATGTTGTGTATTTGCTTGTGTGTGCATATGCCTAGAGGGTCTAAATACTGTTTTGCTGCCTTACACATGTCTTTTAGGGCAAATTGAGAAGTTTCTGTGTCCAGGTGGATACAATGACATCACAATGCTGGCTTTATCATGTGTATGTAATGAGGCTGGAGACGGTTCTTTGCGGTTTTCTCAAAAAATGACACAGGTTATTACACAATTACAGAACCTGGTTGCTGAGTACACCCTCAATTGTTACAAGTGTGGAGCAGAGGAAAGTGTATATTTTGTCCAACATGTCTTGGTATGGTGAAGAGGAAAAATACCAAGACATTTCGGACAGTACGTCCAACTCTGTGGGAACAGTTTGGCGACGGCCCTTTTCTGTTCCATCATGACTGTGCCCCAGTGGACAAAGCAAGGTCCATAAAGACATGGTTGGATGAGTTTGGTGTGGAAGTACTTGACTGGCAAGCACAGAGCCCTGATTAGCCTCATCGAAGACATTTGGGAAGAACTGGATCAGAGATTGCAAGCAAGGCCTTCTCGTAAAACATCCATGCCTGACCTTACACATGTTATAATGGATGAATGGGCATATATTTTTTCTATGACAATGCTGTCCTTTGAATGCTTATGACTGAAACCGGGGAAATAGTGACAATAAAGTGTAATACATGGATGGAAAAGTGGAAAAGGGTAAACTGCATTTGCAAACAGGTAAATTATGAACAGGGAATAAAATATGAAATGCAGCCAGGATTATTCAATTTAAGTAATTCTGTGACAAAAATCTGGTATTGTTTTTTTTATCTAAACAATATCTCAATGGCTGCCTGACTCACATTTTTATATCTATGGTTATTTATTTTTCATTGATTATCTCTACTAGTTTTAACGTCATTGGTTTCCATAGTGCTGAATCAGCACATAATTTAGTTGTATTTAGTATATGCTTTAAGAATAATCTAGGAATAATGTCAATTTGACATTACATTTAGCTATTTAGGATTTAACCGGCAGTATTTTGTTTCCTGTAGTATCTTGAACTTGGCTAGTTGGTGGCCAAAAAATGAAACAATGGATTGGGAGCAAAGGTGAGAGTTCACTACTGGTCACTCGCCCATCATTTCCATGATTAGGTGAATAGTGCAAGAAGAAACAGGATGTTCATTTGTATTTATTAAGAACAAATACCAGCTTGGGTGGAAAATACATTAATTGTAGAAAATAATATATTCTAAAGTATGTAACCTAAAAGGCATGCTGCAGTAATCTATCTGCATTTTAGGAGCTGGAGCATGGTTAGAATGGTTGATAGAGTGGGCTTTTGCTCATACTTTTTTAATGTCATTTTTTTATGATATTTATGTGACTGAATAAAATGCTTTTCTAGAAGAAAAATGTATATCATTTACCTTATTTTGGTTAAAACCCAATTTTCTGCTGTTAATGCACGTAGTAGAGGTGACTTTTATGGCCGTACAACACTGATACTCACCAAATATTTTGCGCCCTTAGAATAGTGGAGCATGCATGTAAGAAGTGGGGTTTAGGCATTTTTGTGAAAATGTTACCTTCTAAAGAGGGATGTTTTGGAAGCATACTGGTAGAGTAATTTGTTTGTTCTATAACGGATAAAATACTGAATATATGCTTTATTTATAAGATTAAGTACTGGAGAAGTACCAGGAATTCAAGCCTTGTATGGACATCTGATGTGGCACAGGGGAAGTTGAGTATTAGGACTATCCAATTATGCCATAAAAATGTAGGATTTACTTTTCATTCCTTTTGAAGAAGAGACCTCTAAGGTCCTAGAAGCGTATGTAACTTTACCCTTTTTTCTGGCATGATGAAAGATATAAATGTCAACTAAAAAAATATTTTTTTCAATATACAGGTATATCCATTTTTTCTTCTCATCAAGCAAAGGAAGAACAAAAAGGTATGAACTACTTTTTTCATATACTATTACCATAAAAATATTTGAAGCATATCTCACAGGTATAGTTGAATGAAAAATAAACACTACTATTACCATAGGGTATTACTTTAAATTCTGCAAATAAAAAAATGGTGTTATTTTCTTTTAGTGCTAGGTGCATGACAAAATAACCCATACAAACAAACTGGGAATTAAAAATCATTACTTCTCATATCAACCGCAAATCCTAAAACATAGTGGTTTGGAATTTTGGCTTGAGGTCTGGTGTTTGGAAGAGAAGCGTGATGTAAGTGTGAAATGCTTTAAGTTGACAAAATGAGGGCTTTCTATATTTTTATTTTTTTAAAAATCCAGATTCCACTCATGTTATTGGGAACCAGCTCATGAAAACCATTTATTTTCTTTTTTTATCACCAAAACGAGTGTTTCTAAGTTGGACTCAACTCCACGTAAAAAATACTGGAGGTTTCAGGAATTTTTTTTAGCAGCTTTTCTAAACTTGTAAGCATACCTGGGAACTCTCTGAGTTTGATTACCGGGTGAGCGCTGCTCCTCCGGTTCCCCAGGTCGCGGGAGCGGGGTCTTGACACGTCCCGCTCTCCGCCCATTTTTTCCTTTATATGGGGGTGTTTCCCCCTGACGTCAGCGGGAATGCCCCAACGTCAGTGGGACCGCCCACCAACATCAGCGGGAACTCCCCCGACGTCAACGGGACCGTCCACTAATGTTAGCGGGAAGTCCCCTGACGTCCTGGCCGCGTCCCGCAAGGGTAACCGGAGCCGAGAAGTTCCCAGTTATGTTTGTAAGACATTTGTAATTATATAATAATTAGTGTTAAAAGCTGTTTCAGAGAAAGGCATAAGGAATGGCATACATTTATGGCACTGTAAGATCCCTGTGAATGATTATTGAGAAGAAATTATAATCCTCGATTATAAGGCAATCCCCCCAAATTTGAATATCAATTTAGGAGAAAAATAAAAAGTCGGAATATAATGCATTTCTTGTTGTTATTTCCTTTTATTTGCTAACCTGCCCCCAGTTTTGCACATCTGACCCCAGTTATGCACATCAGCCCCCAGGCTTGCCTCTCTGACCCTCAGATATGCCTTTTACCCCCTATAAGCCAATGCTCCGTCATACAAGACTCGGCAAAAGTGCTGAATATTAATCTCCTGAATATTCTTAATCATATCTGTAAACAGAGTAGTATAATTCTTCTATATGTGTCAATTTGCTAATATTGTGATTCTTAGTATTCGGTAAAAGTTCACTTTACTTTGTATTTCAGATAATAGGTTATCTGTCTGTGTTTATCTTTAAAAAAACCCTCAGGTTCAGTTGAGACAGGGATATTGTCAGGCTTACTTAAAGCAGAGAGGATGTGTTTTGTAGAGATCAATACACTTTTTAAAAGAATAAGCCAGGTTCAGATATTTGGTTTAACACTGAACTCTATGCTAGCACTGGTAATTTAAAGCCATACAATGCAAAGGATTCCCTTTAAGCAAGTTAAGAAGTGGAGGATTGTAGGGCTTATGCATCGGCTCAGGGATTTGGAAGGCCTAGACCCATAAGTAGTTAATGCTTTCCTTTTGTTGTTTAAAGTCAAAGTTAATTTTGAGTATTTTTCTATTTCTTATGGTAAGATTATAAAGAGCTATGCATTTTTCTCAGATTTTATACGTATATGCAAGTACAAAACACTTTATTAACCCCTTAATGTATGGGCACAAAATGCATTGTTTTCAATGGGTTTAGCGACTGCCCATTGTCTTTAAGGGGTTAAAATCTGTGTAGGAGAAAATTATTGCAATAAAATGCACTTGATTATATATATAAATATATATATATGTGTGTGTGTGTGTGTGTATGTGTGAATAAGCATCTGCTTAGTAAGTACTTTAGCCCCCTAGGACCAATGTTTTTCCTATGTCTTTCTTCACTCATAATTTCCCTCTTTCTCATTCAGCGTACCCAGACAAATTATATATATATTTTCCAGGATAAGTAGGGCTTTTTTAAAATCACATTCATAAAAAATATTTAAAAAATGGGATTCAAAAAACCCAAAACACTTTTTTACATGTATAGAAATTTTCCACAGCTAGTATAAATGTTGAAAAATACCAAAAATGTATTTGTTAACTTGCCCTGATTTCAAAAACACCCCATATCCCTACATAAGTTTCCTAATGTTTTTTAGGTTTTTATTATTTTTTATTTTACTTTTTTTAACCCCTTCTTAACACTAACAATGTCCAATTACCTACTAACTAACCTCCAGCACACTCACTACTCAACATGCATCAAAATTACACATTATTTTTTTACTGTTTTCTGTCTCCCGGCAGCTCATGATTACGGTGAGGAGAGCAGGCTGGAGCAGTGATCACATGCACGGAATTGGTACTATAGGGACATTTTTTTCGTGATGTGCCTGTACATCAATGGTTTGCGAAGGGGTTAATGTGCATTTTTTTAAAAAAAAACCTACATACCTTCTTAAATTGCTCTCCTCCAGTTTTGGCTGGCAAGAAAGTGCTCCCATTAAAATCAATTTGGAGTACCAAATGCGCATGGGAAGTGTACCTTTAGACCTGGAAATCTTGTGCAAGCCAAGGCTCTAGCAAGCGAGGTATCTGTGAGTGTGCATTGGTGAACAGAACGTGTGTTCGGCAAAATGCATCTCCTGCAAGGCCAAATGTATAGAGAGGATTCTGGTAAATCCATCTATACATTTGAATTGAATATAGGTAAGATATAAAGTGACACTTACCTATTCTATGAATTAAAATGTACATAATGGCTATAGTGCACTGTTAATAAATATGAATGCCTCTATTACAATAGTCATATCTTACCTCCATAAAATTGGCTGATATACCTTGCCGAAATGTATATTATAGGTAATTTACCTTGTTTATTACACCAAAGATGACAGATGTAAACTGTTATAAACAGCATAAAGTTAATGAACGATTACGATTACTAAACTGGATTTCCCCAATATATTTTACTACATATGAATATGTGTTTATCCTCTGCTTTGGACACGTGATATTAAAGCAGTTCCTGTATAATTGGACAGATGGCTTCTTAAACTCAGGACACTTATATTAAATACATAATGTGGGGTGTCACTAAAATCAAATCTGCCCTACATAATACATTTTTTTTTAAGTATCCCTGGATAAAGGGGCCATCTGGTCATACTACCCTATAATGAAGACGATCCCATTGTCTATGCACACAGCTAGCATGCATGGATCTGCATATAACCGGGGTGCGCATGGAAAAGGCAGCTACCATGTAAGTAAATAAGCAATGCATTACTGGGACCGTTAAGCAAACACAGCTTCATGTGTCCAAGGAAAAAAGGGAAAACTGATCATGACTGTCCATTTAAGAACCAGGCAAGCAGTATTCATGCAAATCTGTTTATAACCCTGACCCACAAAGGATTACTCATTTAAGACCAGCCACACTTGCAGGCTTGTGGTAGCTAAAGCTCAAAAAATATAACAATGTTATCTCTTTTTGACTGTACTTGTACAGTATTGGAACTTGTCTAAAAACTGCGGACATAAAAAAACCCCCATGTGGTTTGTTCGTTCTTGAAACCAAGCACTGTGTTTCATAAATGCAGTTCTATATTGAATATGCGGAATTGTTACTGTTTTATAAATGAAGATTAAATTAAGTGACCTTTTTCTGCATAAAAGTCATACCAGGTAAAAAAAAAAACAAAACAAAAAAACACTTGTTTTAGGTAAAACGTAACACTACATCAAAAGGGTCTGACACAAGGACTTCGGCTCAGGTTTCAATTAGTGTTCATTAGTCACCATTAGTCACTTCCTATTTGTTAGCTGAAATTGTAAGATAAGGACAATTTGCTAAAGTCATTCTCCCAAGCAAGAAATAATTACATATGCCAATAGAATAGGGGCTTCCCTTCAATTAATTAGTGGATGTGTTTTACATCCAAAGAGTTAAAACCTGACATTTAAGGCACCAGTTATTTTTCTGCACAATAAGTAAAAAAAAAATAATACACCAAATATACTTGGTGTTTTCATATATTAAGCGTCATTTAGAACACCATTGTTTATTTGTAATCTAATCATCTGTTACGTGCCTAAATATCAGTTTATGGTTAATAAAATGCCACTGTTGAAACACTATAATTTAATTAGATCATTAGTATAAATTAACAACCTAAAACACTTTAATTGTGATCTATTAATGCAGAAAATAAATAATAAGCGCATTAAATACTATTTTTGCATAACCAGAAAACCAATTGTGTTTAAATAATTTGATTTCATATCTAAATTTTCGCAAAATATAACATACTAGAATTAGCAGAATTTCACTGCCAGATTCAAGTCGGCTTGTGAGAAGAAACAAGTTAAAAACTAGCTATCACTTACTTGTGCTCTTCAAACTCTTACCTTGTGTAATTAGCTTTAGAGATTGGTAGCAGGTCTATGGCCTGATGGCCTGTTCAAATTTTGGAATAGTCATTATTTCCTATCTGAGGTTGTTGTTTTTATATATTTCTTTAAAACAATTTAGTAAATTAAATTTAATTTAATTTTATTGCTCGATCTGTCTACTCCTATATACAGGGGTGAGGTTGGGGCCCAACAGCAAAGAGTCATCATCATTTGTATGAATGTGTGTATATTTTATTTGTTGAGCGCTTATAGGTGTTCAAAATTTTAATAAAAGGGAGGTCCATAAGACCTGACTGCCACCTTATGAACTCTGTCTATCATGGTCCTGATCATTATACCTTATTAATTGGCTCATAGTAGTACATACAAGGGTCCATATGTTACTCTTTTATCCGTCCAGCTGCTTCCCTTGCTCAGAGCTTTGTGGATTTCTCTGGAGATCTCATTGATCCCCAGATATCCATGGTTGCCTCCGTCATGCTTGAGTAATCTTAAACATTGAAGCAGCCTGAACATTCCCACTCATCAGTGACACTCTCCACAAGCAATGGCAAAGGCTGAGTAGATAAAAGAGAAGGTTATACCCTGCTAGAGACTTAGCACTGCTCTTTTACAGCAAGTTTCGTCTCTTGTTTAGTCTCTTGTGAATCTCTGAATAATGTCTTACGGGTGTGGGGCAACTGCAAAAGCCATTCCTGAAACCTCTTGTATTTTACGTGGATGTTGAGTCCAACTTGGAAATACTTGTTTTTGTGATAAAAAAAAAATTAAATATACAGTGTATAGAAGTTGTTTCCTAATAACTTGAACTCAATATCTATCTCTTTCTATCCTTACCGGAAAGTTCTTCAGTGTAATACATGTAGTGAGGGCTGAAAAATGCTTATCTTAAAGAAAAATGTATTAGAACGTCCATTTTGTAAGTTAATGAACAGCATTGCTCTTCATAAGAAGCTTGTGATTACAATTCTGAAGTGACAAACATATTCTCCTGTTATGTTCTTATTTTCTACATTAAAGAACTGTATAAGTAAAACTTTGTATAGGCAGATATTTTTAAAGAAAAAAAAAGCTGGGTTAAGGTTAACTGGAAGTCTCCTAAGTGGGCTTGAAGTGAACTACTGTGGCATGTCATTGAAGAACTTTGATCAGAGCTATTCAAATATTGTGACACAACCAAAGACGAAGGGACTACAAGGAAATTTATGGCTTGTCAATCACAAAAAAACAACACCTGTACAGAATGAGAGGAATTTAATTCCGATAGTTTTGTAGGGTGCAGTTATAAGTATTGCTCTTGTCATATACCGTTTATTAGATATTTCACTAGCTGTTATTGATATTGATATAAAAACTTCACTCATTGAAAGTAATCAGAGAGTAAAATATTATTTTTTTTCTCTAGCAAAAAAGTTTAGGAATTAACTTTTTGATAAACGATATTTAGAATGGTCTTGTTAGTAAAATATTGTTTTTTAAAATAGTAGTAATATCAGTCAACATGTTAGACTTGAATATGAACTTGCCTTTCTCTTCCCACTCTAGAAAATTACCCACATTTATTTAATCTCTGCGTTTTGAATGGCTTTTATTAAATAAAGCCAAGGTATGTATCTTTCCAAGCACGGTCATCTCACTGGGTTTACCTCTAATGGTCCCATCAAACATCTCCTACAGAATAAATTTATAGAAAAATAAAAGATTTGGTAGTTAAACTGGTTTAAAGGAGACCCATAGCTAAGGGTCAGAAAAACATTTGTTCCCCCTGGAGGGCTTCTAGATGCACACAGGAGATTCCAAAGATTTTTTTAGGTTTCCTCATGAACAATGCAAAAATAGGGCATGACTTCTACCTTTAACCTTAAGTACATAGTTAATCTTGTTATTTATCAAAGCTGCCCTACTTGACCTCTGAGGATTTGATTCCGTATTGACTGACATTCTTTATTCTGGAAAGTATTATGTTAGGGGCAAAAACACCTTTTGTGATATATTTGTTATGTGTACACAGAAAGGCCATCTAGTGTCCTAGCCTCTTAATTCTACTGTATAAACGTGAGACCTAAGATAAAACACATCACTGCTAATCCCCTCTTACCCTCTTTGCTGTTGCTTTATGCAAATCAACAGGTTCTTCTAGTTTCCTGTCCTTGCAAACGATGGCACCACATTTTACCGAAGATAACATTCCTAGAGGCAAAGTAAACAAACAAACAGGAAGCTATCTAATATACCAACAAAGGAATATCTTCCAAGCAACCAAGGAGAAAGAATTGACTTTCACAGGAGTTTGTGGATTTTTTTCCCGCTCTTTTACAAACGGAAAAAAAACACAAACTTTTATTAAGGTGTGTTTTCTTATGTTTAATCTTGACGGAATCACATTTTTTGTCAAATGCCTTTAAAAGTACAGTAGTACAGTTTTATTGAACCATGTATATTCTTTTCTTATTTTATTTAATACAGAATGAACTTTCACAGTCCTGTCGGCAGATGTGGTAAAGGTTAATACAGTAAGGAAATGTAAACATGCATGGGACAGTCATATGGCTCTCCTGAAGGCGAGGGCATGACCTTTTGTAGGAACTCAACTTACTTTTCCATTTAAGCCCAGGACATTATTTTCAACTTCTGAATACGTTCTTGTAATCTATTTGCAAAGTTGTGTCCTCGGTGATCTATAGCATACAATATGCTGAATTTTGTCTTGTAACAACTTCTAGTTTCAGCTGATGCCATATTTTTCCTGGAGCCATTGCTGCTTCCTGTTCAGTGTTTCAATATATATGAAGCGACCACAGACTTTGTGGGAAAGTGGCTGCTACATTTGACATTATACTATTTATGGATTTAAGAGAATTCTATATGCGTATAAAATTAGATATGTGTGTAACTAGCCAGTAGCATGAAGGACAGGTTTATTCCACTATTTCATAGCATTTTTTTAATTTCATTAAAAATCCAGACTTTTTTTTTCTTTTTTTCATGTATTGTGAATTTTAGGATGAATAAACAAAGATTAAAAAACATGACAGCTTTAGATTATAATGTTTAACAACCAGGGCCTCCTATACCTCCTGTCTCTGTTTGTATAAGCCATTATGTGGTTAAGGAGAATCTGTTGGTACAATATAAATAAAAGGTAATAACAATAATAATAACAGACCCTTAAAATGCCCATGCAATATGTAAAATACCAAATCAGCATGTGTTCTTTTCCAGAGAGAGAGAGAGAACAATAAGAAACTTTTAAATGCTTTGTTCATCCAGCTGTTTTTTTTTTAAAGGTTAAAGGTTCTGTTCCACCTAGACAAAACATCAACTTAATGTGCATGTTAAAACAGATTGATCAATTTCCCCAAATCATTCTCTTCATGGTTCAAAGGTACAATCAAAAAGCCATATATTTGTATTGGAATCCTTTCCTATATACGTATATATATATATATATATATATATATATATACATATATATCGTATTTGCTTAATTATAAGACTGAAAAAAACAAACTTTTCTTAAAATGAAGGTCTTCTTTTTTTCAGACTTCAGATCTGCAGCACCCATGCACAGTCTAGGGGCTTGTCACTCACCTTCACTCAAGCTCTCTAACATTCTCACTTACTATCTCTCAATGTCTCTCTACCTTCTCCCTTGACCACTTCAATATCCCTGTCTCCTTTTCCGCAGCTCCATTTTTTCTCTTGCCTCTTCTTGTTCTTCTCTTTTTGTCCACTTCTCCCCAGTATCGGCATCATTATCCAATCATCCAGGTAATAATAATTGGAGGAACAGGGGAGAGGCTGTCCCCATGGTGTGTGCTGTGACTCCACCCTTTTGCAGAAGTACTCGAGGTCAGAATATGCGAGGGATTGGCTAAGTGTAAGTGTGCATATGAATGAATGGCGGAGTGCAAGTGTACAAACAGTATGAGTGCGTGGCAGAATGTGAGTATACATACAGTATGAGTGATTGGCAAAGTGTAAGTGTGCATATGAGTGAGTGGCAAAGTGTAAATGTGCATATGAGTGAGTAGCAGTGTGCATTTGAGTGGCCAAAACAGTGGTTTTATTTTTTTCCGCAAAAGGGTCAACTTTTATTCGGGCCTTTTCTTTTTTTCTTTCATTAAGGTCCAAAATTTAGAGTATCGTCTTATAATCAGGGCCGAAAATATGGTATAGACCATGGGACCAGATATATTAAGTAAATGCACGCATTTGTGCAAAAAGACATGCCTACTTCAACTTAATGAACTATAGCTCTGTGACTCACCTAATACGTAAGATCTTTTATAGTTATTGACTAGTAGTTGTACCTGATTTCCATCCTTGATTGGCCATCACTCCCATGTGTGACAAATTTTGAGTCTGCTTCTCTTAGTAATTATATGCTCAGGGGGAAGTGTGCATCTAAAGGTTAGGCTGCCCAGTTAGCCTTTGAAATCACAACAAGAGCCTAAACTATTTTAAATATGCTGAGAAGATGCAAACTAGTTAAAGGGACCCTACATAGCCCCCGCCAAGGGCTCCATTACGTAGACTATGATAACATAAAAATTGGTTTATAGCATATTATAAAAAATTATGTTAACGCACAGACTTAAAAATGTTTTGAACTATAGCAGAAATCTCAACTTATTACTGCCATTTTCTTTGTTTTTAATGTAGGGACTGGTTCACAAGTACTATAAATAACAGACATGCACAGCAGGGTCCTATTTTATGCTTATTTCTAGATGATCGGGTGTGAAATGTGCCAAGAACATTTCTTACTACGCGCATGGTCATTACCTTAGATCTACTGCATGCTGTGTTATCAACAGGGAAAATCCAGTCTTTTGTCTCATGGATGATATGATGTGGGAACCTGCTGTTTTGTTCTTAAATCGGGATTTATACATTTTATTCATTTGTACTGCATGAAAATAATATTATGGTTTCTATTATATTCTGGATGTTACTAGTTTTTTCTATTATATGCTACTATTTAGCCAGTTAATTTAACCTATGAAGAATGCAATAAACTTCATATAATAAATTCTATAGTATAATACAATCACCTTTATTTATAATGATAACAGTGATACCATACATTCTCTGAGTGTGATATAAGATGGTGTTAACAAAGGTACCTTATACACATGGGGGATTACACTTGAGATGTTAAAACAAGGCGTAATTTGAAGGTAATACAAAATCCAGCGTAACAAAGTTGAAGGCATTGAAGTTACACCCAGTTGGTTGTTGACAAAAGTATAACAAGGATTCACTGTATCCCATTGCATAATAGCTTAGCTCTATAATCATAAACATAATACAGAAAGGAGAAAACCAATTATACAAACAATCGTTACCCCCCAACCAGCAGGCAGCGTGGCAGACATCAGAATTGGAACAATCCATTTATTGAAATTTCAGAAGGAAAGGGCAAAAAAAGGGGAAAACACTAATGAAAAAGTCATTGTCCCCCCCAGAACTGAACCCTCACTAAGCTTGATTTTGTGATTTGTCTAGTGAATGTTTGAAAAGCATACACCTTACGCATAGCCCATACGCAGCCAATGGTAAAGTACTTTATTTGCCTTACTGTATTAATTAAGTTTGAAGTTGTTTTTACAACAAAAAAGAGTTTTTGAAGGATACCATTATTGAATATTTATATTGGGTTCCACAAAGGTTTTATTTTTGTTTCCCTGTACCACACTATTTTATCCCACCTCTATAAGGAAGATCCTTTTCATTCCTGCATCCAGAGGAAGGAAGGAAGGGAAGAAAATTAAAGAAAAGAAGGAAAAAATGAAAGTAAAGCAAAGGAAGGAAGGAAGGGAGCAAAGGAAAGGAAAAGTGGAAGGAACCTCATTTACACATGCACAGAATGTGCATTTCTTAATGAAACATAGCCGGAGCAAATAATATCTGGGACAATATGTATGCCTAGTTCACCCCACAGCCAGTCTGGGTCTAAGCAACTGATGAAAGCAAAATGTTTACTGAATTGGTTTGTTTTACGAGGCATGGACCACACTGGGAGATAAAGCTACAAGATCTTTTCTCTATTAGGCAGCACTATTTAAATATTACCAATTTCTGACACCATTGGTATCTGCCTTTTTGAAGGATTGGTCAAAAACTACGAAACCGAATCTGCTGACTGCTATAATGTTTGTATTGCTGAAAAATGAGCGTTTACAACTTTGTAGAAATGTGAATAAGAAAAAGTTATAAAAGATTTGTTCAATAAGACAGAGAAACAGAGGAGACTTTGGAAAGTCTACACTCTTCCTCTGAGATTTGAAAAATGTCCTATTACTCATACGAGTTGATTGGATGTCATTACAATGAAGCACTGTTCTACAAGTGAGGAAACACTACAGCTGCTGAATATATTTGGTCCTTTCAGCTGTTGTAACAGAATAGTTAAGACTAAGAAAACAATCCACTAGACTGGATTTGATAGGATAACATTGCAAGAGGCACTAGCTTGACCCTATTGTGTCTAAGTTTATGTGTCCTGGTCTGTGGGAAACGAGGTATTTCCTCCTTAACTGCTATTAAAAACTAAGGTGTCTGGGAAGTTATGACCTTATGGCTACTTTATGAAATCATGATAAATGGCAATTAGTATGAACCCCTTTTTTGGATAAGTGTGTGTTACTGGATTAAAACAGATACATTTTTTTCTAGAGGACAAACCATAATCAATGAGAGCACCTTGAGTGCAGGAAAGTATATTGCTTTCTTAGTCAGGTGAGATATTTATATCTTCAGTTGGGAATTACAACCAGGGCAAGGCTCATTGCCACCATAGAGAATGCAGGAGCCAATCTAACAATCTTCTACGAATCTGCAGGGTGGGATAGACACTACTTTGGCACATTAATCACAATAAAAAGTACAGCCACAGTTTATGGCAAAGCTGGTTTTAAACCGGCTGTACAGCAGTCCACATTAGGGAGGTCATTGGTTTCATTATAATGTTATTGCACATGCACAACGTTTAATCCGACAAAAAGAACACGGGCTATAGAAACACATGGGAGTAGAGTGTATAAAGAGCATGCATGATAATTTGAAATAAAAAAGTGATATGAAAATATGCTAAAAAGTTTTATTAGAAACAAATAATCCCCTAATGTCCGCAAATCAAACAAAATGTCACTAGTAATGCCTAGTCTCATCAGAAATTACCCTACTTATGTCCATCATAAAAGTGTCCAGTGGGTTTATTACAATGTCACCACAAGGTGACAAAAAAAATTCAGAGCGTAAAGGATTTAATACCAGTTCCAGCTATGTCCATAAAAAAACACATGTTTTCCCCCAATATATATATTAATCATTTTCATATTTGATTCCTTGTAGTATCTTGGTTTGTTAGGAGAGACTTTCTCGGAAGTATTGGGACATATCACACAATTGAATTCAAGTGCTTCAAGCAGACCCATTGCCACAATCAAGCACCTAGCCATGCAGTCTGCATTTACAAACATTTGTGAAAAAATAGGTTATGGTTAAAAGCTCAGTGAATCCAAGTGTGGTACTAGGATGCACCCTTTGTAGTAAGTCAGTTCATAAAATTTCATCCCTGCTAAATATCCCATGGTCAACGGTAACTGGTATTATTGGAAAGTAGAACTGTTTAGGAACAGCAGCAGCTCAGCCACAAAGCTGAAGACCACGCATGATCATGAGCATGATGCGGAAAAGTGGCCAACGCTCTGCTGATTCCATTGTTCTAGATTGTAAGCTTGTTTGAGCAGGGCCCTCCTCACCTGTTGCCTCTGTTAGTAATTTTTTTATATTACATGCTACTTGTTATATCCTGTCTTCCCATTGTACAGCGCTACAGAAATTGATGGCACTATATAAAACAATAAATAATAATAATAATAAAATTGTTGAAGAGTTCCAAATTTTCACTGTGCGGCGGGAGCTTCATGGAATGGTTTTCCATGGCCGTGCAGCTGCATGCAAGCACAATGTCAAGCGCTGGATTAAGTGGTATAAAGCATGGTGGGACTGGACTCTGGCTCGATGGTTGGATGAGTTTGGTGTGGAAGAACTTGACTGGCCTGCATAGAGCCCTGACCTCAAGACCATCAAACACCTTTGGAAAGAACTGGAACAGAGATTGCGAGTCAGTCCTTCTTGTCAACATCAGTGCCTGACATCAGAAATGCTCTCCTAGATGAATAGACAAAACCTCCCACAGAAACACATCTTGTGGAAAGCCTTCCCATAAGAGTGGAAGCTGTTATACCTGTAAAGTGTGTGTGTGGGGGGAGGGCAGCTACATTTTATGTATTTAGAATGCAATGGCCATTGTCCATATAGTGTATATTGGAGTTTTTTCTGTTAAGTTCAGGGATACAATTAGGCCAGGGAACTAAGACTAGGATCCAAGCCAGATTGACATCAGAAGGATGAGTTGCAAGAACTTCCAGGTTGAACCCTGACAACATAGACTGGTTTACGGCTGCTCTTGTTACTTGCTCTTCTCCTCCTAAGTGGAACCTAATTTTCCACAGATAAATAGATTAATCCTTAAATTTAGACACACAGCAATAGTGAAGATTTTTGAAACCTTTGTTTGTAATCATATTAATGAAACTGTTGCCCCCACTTGCTTGGGTCTTGCCAAATGATGTACGTGCAGCTGCCTGATGTACCCCAGTTTGATGTGGTAGTATAAAAACGTAACATACATCATTTGGCAGCCAAAGCCACTTAATCATGCCCAGTCCGATCCTACCAATGCTAGGCTAATTTTTAAAAACACATTAAAGCTACTAGAGCACATGATGTTTAATAGGAAAATTATTATGTACTGTACTGGTCTGTATACAAATAATTTCAACATGTCAAAATAAATTATACATTGCAAACACAACCAGGCCTAGTAGGGCAGGTCTAGAGGGGCGGCAGCCCCCCTGCTACAATAGCAAATTTATGATTTATTTTTGATCTCCCCAACAATCCTAGTTACACTGCATTACAAAGCAATGCGCACTTTTAAAACACAGCAAGCCAAGATATGACATCATAACCCGCACTGTATCTTAAAGGTGCACAGCGGCTTTTAATGCATTTAGGATGCCAACTGAGAAGGTGGGGCACTGCCCTGTGTCAGGCCTAGAGCAGCACCCAATGTATATACACCCCTGCCTGTGGAAAATGATGGAACAATATAAAACAATAAATAATAATAATTATATATTGTATCTAGTTTCTATATTTACCTAAATACCTGATTTTCAATGTTAAAATTTTAGAAAAATAAAATAGAAAAAACTGTTAAAAATTGGTAAACAAAATGCAATTTGATATAAATACAATATTAAAATATAATCAATTAATGTTTAATATAACAGTTTATATTTAATTATAAACAGATTACATGCTTCCTTGCAAAGTAGCCGGGCAAATTCAGAGATGAGTTTCGAAGGTTACGTCATGGTAAGTGAGAAATACTATTTGGTTAAAAAAAAACACGCAGACACATTTTTTAGGGTTAACGGAAGCCAACATGATCTTAAGCTTTTTTTTTTTTTTAAAATAATCGTTAATCATTAGTTTTGATCCTACAGGTTTACCCTGACCACAACTGGAAACAAATGTTGACCTGAAGTATTGAGAAACCAGCTTTCCGCTTTGTCTTTGTGGTTAACATTAAGCATATGTTCTGCATACAAGTTTTCTCTCTTCGTCTCCTTTTTGTTTCTGTAAAGAGTATCTCAAAATGAACAAATGAAGATGCTAGAATATTTAGAAGGTCTCTCAAGATGGCTGTCATGTTCTTGTATGTTAAACTCTTCTTTATGTTAAACTCTTCTTTTTCTTAACACACTTATATACATATCTACTTTAAGATACTCAAGAGCTTCTGTCAAAAACACAAAAAACATTTCTTTTAAATATATATCTTCACCAAAGCCTCTGTACTGCCCTTTAATATCTGTCAAATAAATTCTAGCATTGTAATTTGTTAAAGGGACAGTTTACTGTCTCTGACAGCCCCAACTAAACACGAATGCAGATTAAAGTACTTTATATGTACTCTAATATTTTTCAAATACAAAATAAAATAAAAGCACTTACTTTTTGTAGAAGCTGCACCTCTAGAGTGGCAATCAGTGGCAAGAAAGCGTTTCCATTGGAAATGCATGTGGGTTACTCTACATCTACATCTTCACCATTTAGGATGACCTTTTCTCCCAAATAAAGACCACTGACTAAACAATAGATTTTGTTCTGGTTGGACAGCTAGTCTGTTTCAACCTACAAAGCAATAATTACACAAACCCCCAGGTGTGTGTTTTACTTAATAGTTTCAGGCAATATTACAGCTTCACAGCCCAGGTTAGTTCTGAGGCCTGCCTTTTTACAATCAGTTTATAAAGGCCCTAGTCCTTGAGGGTAATAGGCGCAGCCCTAAAAACGTCAATGGTCCTTAATACCTTCCTTCCAGCACTTTGCCTAAGCATTAACAATTCTATTAATGGTTTCTAAATATACATTATTTTTTATTGAATATTTATTACAGACATTCAATAAAGCTGAAATACCATAGGAGTACACAGAAATACAGTAACATCAGAGTAAGTTTGAATATGTATTTGCACATTTGAAAACAACCAGGGGAAGTGGGGTGGGTTGTGCCTGGGTTTAGTGCGGTTTGTTGCATGGGGCAGGGTTTGTAAAACAAGGGGGTTGAGCAGTGTGGGTCAGGAGTGGAGTAGGACTAGTCTGCCTCCTCCTCTAGGCTGTCCATAAGAGAATAGTCACTCAGCAACATGTGATGATCTTGCAGCAGTCATGGACTGTGATCTGCTCCCTCCTCTATACCTGGCGGTTCCTGGCAAACCATTAGGTATCCTCTATACAGAATATTAGACTCTAAGAATGATTAATGGTGTCCTCTGTGTGTGTGTTTCTCCAGAGCTCTGCACAAAGCATGTGCAAACAGGCACTACAAGAACAAGTGTAGGGAAGTGCAGTGTCTATATCCGCATATGCCCCTGGCATGAATTAATGTTAGTAAAAGTAAAAAAGTAGTGAAAACCAGTCTTAGAACGTATGTTCAGAGGCGTGAAAAAATAAGAAGATAAAAAGTAAACAAAGGGGGATACTGCCCTTCTTGAGCCGGTTACACAGCTGCGACCTTGTAACACACCCTCCAAGTGTGGAAATATCACGAAAAACGGTCCAACTTGGTGCGCTCGTGTCAACCGAAAAATTAAATAGAACAATACAAAATAATAGTGTAGATGTAAAAGAAAAATGCTGGAAAAGATATATTTTTATATGCACTCACAAGTGTACGTGGTGCTTCAAGGCTTTATAGATCCCTTGGTCCGTTGGTGTATATAAAAGGATCAAGAAAACAGAGAAAAACATAGGGTGATATTGTAGATAAAGAAACACCGCAAGGTGATGGATGCACTTACTCGTGTCTTGAGGGTGTTCAGCGTCAAAAAACAGTAATTGCTCCTCCGTGTATGTCCGTGGATATTGTGTTGCTCTTGATGAATTTACTTAAAAATAAACTTCCAACCCAATGGTTGATCTAAAAATAAATTTATTGAAGGGCTCTGCCCTAAAATTCTGCAATGGACTGTAGGTACCTGGTTTATAATAAATAAATAAATATTGTCTCAATAAATAAATAAATATATAAAACCGACCCCGTGGTCCAAATACAGTAATAAAAAACAATGTCTAGATAAAAACTGGTTCGAAAAAGAGCTAGAAATAAAGCAAAAGTCCTGTGTCTCTACGCGTTTCGCCTGCTTGGCTTCATCAGGAGTAGTATTGCTGTTTTTCTCGTGGGTCCTTTTATTCATGGCCGGCGCCATCTTTGGGTGCCTCCTCCTCCAGTGGTGATCCCGCCTCCTTGCGTCATGACGTCAGTCGGAATCCCCTTCGTGTTCATAGTCCCGTACGTTGCCGCTGGAATGCGGAAGTATCTGTTACGCCTTCGTTGTTTTTTCTTAGTGCAGTACCGATCGTTTGATTTTTTCGTTCGTTCCGACAGGAGGAGAGAAAAAAGGAATTAAAATGTGGTTGTATATCATCTAAAGAGATTTCGTGTGTGTCTTATTTATCGGGAGTCTATATACGTATTTGTCGATGTCTTCCGATACATATAAATTATGTGTGTATCGCAAAACGTAGTGTGGGAATCGATTTTAGCGGGGACAATGGGAAGAAATTGTGATAGACATATGTATATCCCAGAAAAGTGAACGTAAAGGTGTTTTACGATATATTTAAAAGAAAAAAACAAGGGTGAAAGGATGTATATAATATATAAAATAGAAACGAAATGTAGAGGGAGTACAAAAATGATCCTAAATGGGGGAAATCCCATTTGGATTATGGACAGAAAATATAGAGTTATGTGCTGTGTAGCCTAAGTGGGGAATACCGTGAGGAGTATAAAAGTGATCCTAGTGGAGAGAATGTAGGGATATATCTGTATAGTGTGTGTTTTGAAGAGCCTTATGAGGGTAAGTGTCCTTAGGGACCTAGAAAGCAGTATTCAGGGTATGTGAGTTACCTGTGTAGTGTATTATGTGGTTTATATTGCCGAGGGTAAGTATTCTTGGGGAACTTGAAAGAGGTAAGATGTATTTCTTATGTAATATTATTGGAGTTACATCATTTGGGATTTGTTTGTCATACTAAGGAAAATTAAAAAAATTAAAAAAAGATAAAAGATAAAAAATTCAAACGAACGCCAATATATCCAATTCTGTGTTTAGGCCACCTTTTTTGTAAGTTTTCAGCTTGAATATCCATTCCGTCTCACGTTTTGACAGATTTTCAACTGAATTCCCACCTCTCCAATTTGGGGGAACTAAATCTATGCCTACTATCTTAAAGGTGTCTAATTTAAATAGAGGACAAGTGTTACAGTGTCTGGGGATACTGTGTTTGATACTGTTATTTCTTATGTTGCCTATGTGTTCCAGTATTCTTTCTTTTAGAGGCCTAATTGTTCTGCCTATGTACTGTAGACCACAACCACACTCTAACAAATATACCACGTTCTTGGAAGTGCAATTAATAAAATGTTTGATGTTATATGTGTGGCCTGTTTTCGTGCCAATGAATGTATTTGTTCTTTTAGGTAAATGGGTGCACATCTTGCATCGTCCGCACGTAAAGAAACCTGTAGGTTTACTACCGAGGAAACTTTGTGTTGGATGAATAGGGCCTTTGGTTGGAAGGATGCTGGGTGCAAGAATTTGCTTGAGTGATTTTGCTTTTTTAAATATGACTTGTGGTTTACCCGGGAGTATGGTACCAAGGACCTCATCGTTTTTGAGGATATGCCAATGTTTTTCTAGAATGTGTTTAATACTGTGGGCCTGTGTATTGTATTTGGTTAAAAAAGAAAAAGAGAAATCTCTTTCTCCCTGGTCTTTTGATTTTCTTTCTTTTTTTGTTAATAGGAGTTCCCTATCAATTCCCTCTACCTGACGAAGGCTGCTCTGTAACCTCTCGATAGGGTAGTTCTTTTTTAAGAATTTGTCTTTGATTTCTGTGGCCTTTAGTTCAAAATCCTCGTTCTTTGAGCAGTTTCTCCTAACTCTCATGAACTGTCCCTTGGGGATGTTATTTAGCCAAAGTGGATGATGGCAACTGGTGAATTCTATGTAGCCGTTTTTATCTGTCGGTTTGGTGTAATTTCTGGAGCAGATAGTGTTGTTGTCAAGAAAAAGTTCTACATCCAAAAATTCAATGTTTTCTTCCTGAATGTTTGAAGTGAATTTCAGATTATATGGATTATTGTTTGTGTACTGTATGAATGTAAGTAATTCTTCTTTTGTCCCCTTCCATATGATGAGAATATCATCAATATACCTCTTCCACAGCACCAGGTTTGCACCATAGGGGTTGTTGTTCCATATATACTCTCTTTCCCATTCTGCTACAAAGATGTTAGCATAGCTTGGTGCAAACCTGGTGCCCATTGCTGTGCCACAGAGTTGAAGATAGAATTCTTTTTCAAACCAAAAGTAATTGTGTTTTAAGATGAAATCTATACAGTTTAGAATGAATGTTTTTTGTGTTGAATCCATATTGTGATGAATTAATGTTATCAGGAAGAGGTCTCCCTGAATGGCTATCCATGCATGTTGGTCAACCTGCTTCATGACACATTTATCCAAACAGTCTTGGATGTGGCAGCATGCAGCCTGCGATGCTCTTAACAGTGTCATTCGTCTCTGTCGAATCACACTCCCAAAGTCAGTCTTAATGGGAAACGGGAGTGGGTCATAAGTCCAGTCCCATTGCTCAAACAGCATGGTCTCCAACTTCCCCGCCAGTTAACCTTTGCATCTTAAGCACTGCTTACACGTCTGGACAAGCACCATTATCGAAAAGCAGTGCACGCAGAAGATGGTCATGTCATCCATGTAGAGTGTGCAATTTATACTTTTCTGCTCGGTGCAGTGATACCTCTGATCTCTGGGTTCAGTCTGATGCCTTCATTAATTAAATATACATTAAACCTGCCCTAAATAATTAACCTGGCTGCATGGTACCAATTGGTCCTAAAACATTAACTCATATATGATCCTTATTAACATCTAAATTGAAGGGGATTATGTGAATATTTTTACTACTTACTACTTCAATTATTATCAATGTGTTCTTCAACATAATGTTTCTTTCAGTTCCAACATCTCCCCCTTCATCTGTAAGGATATAGAAATCTATAAATTGTATGACTTCACCAAGCTGGTATGTCTAATGCATAGCTGATGAGGAGCATTTGAACAAGTAGTCTGTTTTTTGTGATCCTGTGCAAGATATTCATAAATCACCAGGAAGCAGGAACCAAGAGGTGTTGTAGCTGATAAGAACAAACACATGGAGGAAAAAGTAAGAATATCCAAAATAATAAAAAAGGACTTGGAAATCACTAATGAAATGCAAATTGTTTTTCTGGTTGAAAAATATAAGTTTACAAAGACAATGTTCTAGGGTCATGGTAAGTATCAAAAGAATCATCCAATTTTTTTTAGCATAGTAACTGACCTTCCTCACACAACTCTTCCTGTATTTAAATAAAAGCATATGTTTTAACCTTTTGAGTGTCGGGGGTCAGGGCACAGTTTCTCCCTTGGGAGACCAGACCAATTTTCATAGTTTTTGTTAGTAAGATTACTTATTAGCATTGTTATTTATTGTTTTATATAGAGCTATTGTATTCTGCGGCAATGTACAATTGGTAAATAGTGCATAACATAACAATTTGACTTACAGAAGTAAGGAGGGCTCTGCTCAAACAAGCTTACCATCTAGAATTCAGATTCAGAAGACAACAGTATAAACAGCAATACACAAGGGAAACCTACATATACAGTATCTCACAAAAGTGAGTACACCCCTCACATTTTTGTAAATATTTTATTATATCTTTTCATGTGACAACACTGAAGAAATGTCACTCTGCTACAATGTAAAGTAGTGAGTGTACAACCTGTATAACAGTGTAAATTTGCTATCCCCTCAAAAAAACTCAACACAAAGCCACTAATGTCTAAACCTTGGCAACAAAAGTGAGTACACCCCTAAGTGGAAATGTCTAAATTGGACCCAGTTAGCCATTTCCCCTCCCCGTGGGGAGCAGGTATGTTAAATTTGGTGTTATGGCTCTCACGCTCACTCATAATCGTCACTGGAAGTTCAACATGGCACCTCATGGCAAAGAATCTCTCTGAAGATCTAAAAAGAATTGTTGCTCTACATAAAGATGGCCTAGGCTATAAAAAATATTGCCAAGACCCTGAAACTGAGCTGCAGCACATTGGGCAAAACCATACAGCGGTTTCACAGGACAGGTTCCACTCAGAACAGGCCTCGCCACGGTCGACCAAAGAAGTTGAGTGCACGTGCTCAGCATCATATCCAGAGGTTGTCTTTGGTAAATAGACGTATGAGTGTTGCCAGCATTGCTGCAGAGGTTGAAGGGGTAATAGGGCCCTGTTCAAACAATCTCAAAATATAGAGGGTCTCTAGCATTCTCTGGCAATTTCTAGAGGAACCCTACGGTGCCACCCTAGGGTCCATCTGTCAACATTGTATTGCATACATGGTAGGCCCTGAAAGGGTTAAGGAGAAACATGATTGATAGCAATAATGTCCCCTTTGCCTGTTCTTTTAAAGCATAATAACTACTTTATGGTCTTTGATCTCCAGCAGAACTCCAATCAACAACAACTTCCAGAAACCATAATAAGGAAAATGGACATGACTATTGGTCGAAGGGAAGGTGGAGTCTTCAGTCAAAAGTGATGCATAGAAAAAGAGTCATATGCATTTGGGGGACCTCCAAGGTGTGTTGCTACTGAAGAAGACACCTCTTATCTGTGTTGTTATTATCTTGCAAAATGTTTTGCTGTATTTTGATTTATTTGATTGGGTATATTTATGTTTTCACAGTTATACATCTTAGACTTCAGAGAAATTTTGTGGTGATTCATATTAGGCAAAACGCAATATGTACATTTCACCAATATTAACTATTCACCCAGAGGAGAGAAGTGGTACCAGGCCAGGCTAGATCTCAGCCGTTCGGTAAGAAACTGGCTGAACGCTTGTTAGCCAAATTACATATCTGTACATAAACCCCATATTGAACTTGCTTATAGCTTTTTACACTACCTGAGAATTTGCAAATGATTTCACTTGAGTGGATACTTTAAGTTGAATATATATTTTTAGTTTAATCTGGTAGTTACTTACAACTGTAAGAAGATAATCCTAAATATATTAGTCAAGTTGTATAGTTAGCCACAGTTGCAGTGGGGTACTTAGTCCGGGCAGGTCCAGGTCAGACCAATATTTTGTAAACATTTTGTAAGCATTATGTACCAGTCTAGAGAGGCAATACAGCACAGTGTGTGAGTGTCAGAGAGAAAACTGCCATCAGTGGGGTAAGGTTGGTGTGAGAGGGAGAAGGTATAGAGGGTATAGAGTCATGAGGGTGTATAAGTATTTGTGTGTGTGAGCATGTATGTATGTGTGTGAACATGTATGTATGTCTTTGTGTGTCAGCATTTATGTGTATGCGTGTTTGTGAGCATGGATGTGTATGTGTATATGTGAGCATGAATGTATAAGGGTAAATTTGTCAGCATGGATGTGTAAGTGTTTGTGTGAACATGGTTGTGTATGTGTAAGTGTGTCAGAACAGAGATGTGTAAATGTTTGTGTCTGAGCATGGGTGTGCATGGCTGTGTATGTGTAAATGTTTGTGCGAGCATGGGTGTGCATGTTTAAGTGTGTGTCACCATAGGTGTGTATGTGTATTGTTGTGTAAAAAATTGTGCCAGTACATCTGTAACTAATGGGGGGGGGGGGGGCAAGGGGCTTATGGTGGCCGTGCCAAATATAGGTTTCCCCCTGGGTGCCAAATACTGTAGGTATGCCCCTACACAATAGTCTTTCTCATTGTAAAGATCCTGTAGTAATAGAGCCTGCTAAGGGCTGGTTTCCTCCCACAAAGCCTTTTTTTGTACTTTTCAGTGCTGGCAAGCAATTTTTAAATGAATCAGTGGGTTCAACCAGCTTTGTCTTTTTCTTTTTTTTTTAAGGAAATTACCTAACCGACACCACCCTTATTAAAAGCCTCTAACTGGAAAAGCTACTTTTGAGTCTTGCATGATATCCTTGGAAGTGGAAAAACAAGTACCATGACATATTATGGATTTCACCATAGAATACACATTAAGAAAGTCAACAAGGTTAGAAACATAATACTAAGGAGTCATTCCATGGACATACACTTAACTCTTTTAAAAATACTTTGTACGTGCAGATGTAAACCGTATTAAGACTCAATAATCTGTGAGCACATCTCATCTTTTTGCCCGAGATGCACCGGTCCTAAAAGCACCCAGCTGTTAGATGACCTTGCTACATAAATCAATGAAATAAATTGCGCTGTCATTGAGCTCATATGACCTTATTTATGTTAAATATTCATTTAAAGAATGAGGTTGTTACTGGAATTTGTAGGGAACGCATACAAAATAAAATAAAAAAAACAATTCTTCCTTGTTTTCACTTTGTTTATTGCCGCTGTTAAAGTCAAAACTATACAAACACAAATAAACCATTACCAATGTTAAGGTATCAGCTTTCAGCTTTCTTGCTTATATATTTGGACAACATCACCCCACAGTATGACCTAATTGAAAGAAAAACAATATGTTGACATTGAAGCTTCCTGCTAGTGGTTAGTGGGCTGTGATGAATTCACACAATTTTGTTTTTTAAACGTAACAAAAAATTGGTGATTTTAAAATGATCTATGATTACGTAATAGAGACCCAAGATTGTGCATTCTTACTCACAACCTGTTTATTATTATAATTAATAATAATATTAACAATAATTTATATAGCACCGTCATCTTCTGCTTTATGGAAACAAAAGGTAAGTAGGGCCCTGATCCAGGGCAGGACTGGGAATGAAAAGCAGCTCTGGAAACATTTGGAGACCAGCCCCATATAGTTTATCTCGCGATTCTTTTTATCACATTATTTGTATTAAAATACCAGAAAGCAAAAGTGTTAAAAAGCCCCAATAAATGAAATACATTAGACATAATGGAAAACAAAACATTTGCTACTGCAAACATTTTTAGATGACAAAGTTCCATTTTATTCAGTGGAACAAAACAGAGATCACATTATTCTTCACAATATTCTTGTAAGAAACTTTTATTTCTTTAGTAATTCATGTAAACTATTTTTTCATATTTAATAAAAGCTATGGCTGAGACATTTTTGTGTTTTGTTTTTATTTCCTTTTATTTGCCAACCTGCCCCTTCAGTTATTCACATCTGCCCCCGGGCTTGCCACTCTGCCCCCAGAAATGCCTTATACCCCCTATATGCCACTCTGCCTCCCTGATATGCCTTATACCCTCCTATACGCCACTGTTATACCCCCCATATAACACCCCCCTGCTTACCACTGCTTCCGACTCCCTGGTGTCTGGTGGGGGCAGCGGGTAGAGGCCGGGATTCATGAAATTAAAGGGGCCGGCGTGCACGCACCGCGCCGCCCATTGGTCGGCGCACGCACGTCAGCCCCTTTAATTTCATTAAGCGCCGGCAGCCGGAGCAGCCTTTCAATCTCGCTCGCAGCCGCTCAGCGGCTGTTTTGAATGTTGGTCTGCCGGCCGCCCAACCCATGGACCTGCCAGCCCACTGGGAAATTTCCCGGTATCCCGGTGGGCCAGTCCGGCCCTGCCCTGATCAGAATCTTACAATCTAGAAATGAAATAATTTGAATATTTTAACATTTCCATGAGTCAATCAGTGCTAAAATATAATTTTCGTCATCTAACCAGTCAAAGTTGCCATTGTGATGGCACAAAAATTAGGAGGTCATATGTCTAGTAGCTCCTTAGATTTAGATTTAATAGGCAAAACAATGGAGGTCTGCACAGCTTGGTCCTAAATGTAATTATCAGTTCATACTGTAACCACAGAATGCAAAAACATCATTGAAGTAGTTTCAATGTCACCTTCAGATTATATTTATTAAATTGATATTTAATTGGAATTTATTAAGTCGATAATACTGATAGCCATCCAGAGACAAATCTGTTGATTGGGGATCTGTGATAGACAGATATACAGATAGATAGAGTCAAATACATGCATTGCTGTGAGTAAAGCACGTGGCTGTACATATTCCTATTGGGAAATCTCTCATATAGCCTAAATAGTCCCTAGTTTTGATGTCATTGTTAAGAGAGCAACTGTCATAGACAGAACGTCATTATACATTATAATCCGATAAATATCAGGAACACAAGTTGTCCCACTCACGGTTAAGGTCTTAGAAGACAAATTTTGAATGCATTTGCATTATAAATTGATGCAGGAGTTATCATGATGACTAGTTTAAGATGAATTATTCTAATAATGTTTTTGATAAGGGAGGTTGATACATTGAGGACACTTTCAAAAAGTCCAATAAAAAATAAACTCAGCTATCCTTAACAGCTACAGATTTTGTGAAAGTTCAGCAATGTAGACTGTATAATGCAAATATGAAACTATGAAACAATAAAATGTTTTCAGAGGTAACATTTTGTGCTTTTGGCTGTGGAGATTGTCTATTATTTGGTGGGGCCTCTGACAGGAACTCTTCCTATGGTGCAAACTACAAATGTACTTCTATCAGATAATGACCATGGGAGTCCATATTTTTACTCATCAATCAAAAAAAGACAGGGACATTTTGAATAAGTCAGTTGTCTATCCTACCAAGCAGGGATGATTCTGGACAACCTGCACAACAGCAGGGATAGATCTATTTCAAGGTCTCCTGCCTCTAATTTAATTTAAAAATCAGGTCCGTCGCTGGCAAACTGATGCTATTCGACCATATGTCAGAGAGGAGCCAGAGCATGCGCCTAGACATGACGTGACATGGATCATGTCCTTCTCCAGGAGATCACGGGGAGTAGTGCTGGATACCCGCACAAGGCTAGCTTGGGAATAATAACTTTGTCTGTGTACTGTACAGGTGATGCTACCACAGCATCATGATGATCTATGGCATTGGCAGTGCCACATCTCATTGGAATGGGTGGGGCATATTAGTTCTACCCATAGTCCACCTTATCCTGCCAATGCCCCACTCCTTGGGCAGGGTAGTATTTTGCTTCCTTCCCGGAAACATGTCTGTGGATGCCCATGATGATGACAATATGTTGGTGAGCTGTTGTGCTGTGTATAGGTCCACAAGAGGTGTATCTGATGGTCAAGTGCATGATTCAACATTCTGAATCCTGGATCTAACCCAGACTTGGCACATGTTTGGAGTTAATGACATTTCAGTGACATCACATATGGGTCAGGATACCTTATATTATCTTACCCTTTTGGAATGCTCTCATTTGTTAAAAAAAAATATTAAAAGATTGCCATTAACTGTTTTTTCCACAATAATTATCTAGACAACATAAGCTGTTAAGTTTAAAGTGGATAGTGTGTAGACTTTCAGGGAATGAAGACATTTATCCTACACTCCTCTGAATGGTGAATTTCTTCTGGTCTCTGAAGTATGATATAGACTAGAATTAATAGAAGGGAGGAATGGAATGTTTGTACAAGTGGGAGTCCCATTCTGTCATCCGTCTTTGCTTCATGTTCACTCAGAGAAGAGGGAGGCACTGGGAGACAGGACAGCCTCTCCCTCCCTGTCTCCTGCATTAATCTAAATGCCAAAAATCAGACTTTGTGGAATGCAGAGACATTCATGAAAGTACTAGATTCTAATTCCATATGGCATTGCATTATCCCCCAGGTAGTACTTAACAGACACCCAAAACATTTTCATAGCCTGTAGGTTAAAGCTTGACATTGGAGGAAAACTGTATACTACAGTCATTATCGTAACCCTACAAACAAGCTGTATCTTAGCTGCATAGTTGCAGAATGAATGTATCCAAGTAGCATCCTGAAACATATTCAAAGCATTAATTGTTTGCACTTGAGAATAATTTTTTTTTTCATGCCATATATATATATATATTTTTAACATGTACAGACTGTTTTATCTGCCAGGAGATATAGAATTATACAATGTAATCAGAGCTCATTCATGTTAATGCAGTAAGTTGAATAGCGTTCGTCATCTAAAACGTTCTAATTATAAGTAATGTAGGACAAAATTAGACTTGTGGCTTTTTTGGGTTAGAATTTAAATTCATGGGTGCTCACGTTCTGCAAATCAAGTTTTTTATTCCAAAGAAAATAATCTAGCTGTAATGTAATATTAGTCTTCAGTACAGCTTTTTTAGTTAATTCATTGATGTCCTCTGTTGGGTTCAAGGTAGAATTCACATATATTTAGAGCAAATTAGTAAAAAACACAGCTACTTGATGTGGTCTTCTTTTTTGTTTTGCTATTTTTTACACCTGGTCTAGTTTGTAAAAAAAAATACTGTGATGTGCCATATGAAGCATCTTATTTATTAATGGACATTGCCTGACCTTCCCCCAACACTTGCTGACACATCTCAAATTGCCAACTGATGTAAGCCTACCATATTTGGATATTTTGAATGGGAGCCTATAAAAAGACATTCTTCAGACCTATGCTGGTTAAATCCTCTACAGGTTCTCCGAAGCTCCTTACACCAGCTTGTCATAATGCACTTACAACTGAAACATGTTAGTTTGTGCCACACTAGCATTTAACTCTGAAACTGATTCATGTTTTGTATGTTAATAAGTCAAAATGTGAAAATTCATTGCGTCTTTTTTGTATAAATTCCCTTTTTTCATAACAATTATTGTTGCCATACTTACTAGAATAATGAGCTACATTTATTAAACTGCCTATAACTTGTGCCAAATATGGTTTAAAAGCTAGTAGACTGAAGTGTCAAAACTAGAACAAGTCATTTTCCTGTTGGACAACTCCTTGCAGTTTTTTCTCATGTAATCGTATTGCATGTCAAGGACTAGGAATTATTAGTATGTGGGTATCCTTGGTGGAGTTTATCTGATTAATATGAATAAAATCTATAAAGAAATATGGTATAATATTTTTATTTGATCTTTCTCTATGACATTCAGTTGGTAACGTTAATAATGTGCCCTGTTCCCCTTTTAATCTTTTAACTCTTTAAGAGAGAATAAATTGATTGAAATGTTTTATCATGAAAATGTCCTTTCCTAATACATTATATGTGGATTCGATTTAGAGGCAGAGGGGCATATCATGTGAAAACATGCCCTCCACCAGAGTGCCCCCCACTTAAGGTGTCCCAGCTTGGGTCTAGAATTTCCCTTTTAAAGTAGCTAGCAAAATAGATGTCCAGGAAAGGTAGGAAACATTTAGGTTAACTATTCTACCTATTGTTGAAATACTTCAAAGCTTAGAAATCTAAAGGGTTGGTACTGTATGCGTCAGGTTCTACAATCCAAGTATTCCACACCCTCAAATAAAAATATGAAAAATGCAAAGCTGTAAATAGGAGGCACACTAAGAGAATGTCACACACTAACAAAACGGAAATGGCTTGAAAAACACAAAAAGATTGAATGACATTTGAAGGCTCCACCACAATTTCAAAAATAAACATGACAGGCATATGTAGGTGTGTAGAAAGGTTACACCAAAGCAAAAAAGAAACAATAGTCTTACACCCCCTAGTGATACACAACTGAAATATGCTTGTGCACTGCTTATCACTTAATTCCTAAGAGACCATTCCAGGCGCGACATGAACATTTATATTATTATTAGCGATGCGTCACATGTGTAATCTAATTATTGGTGTAGGACACCAAAAAGCCTACAGTATGTACAATAGCAATACCGTATCCAAATCAGAAATTTGAACAGAGAGAGAATTTGGAGAATTTTCTAAAAAGTACTGATGACCGATAAACTGATCTCAGTAATATTGCTAAGGTCCGTAAAGGAAATATGGAATATTGATGATCTCTGCCAGTGGCATTGAGGGAAACTAAACCCTTTAATGTGATGGCTGTATGGGTGGACCACTTATTTTTTCCATGGATGGCCCATGGCGTGGCTATACCTATGCTTACCAAATACATTTAAAATACCCAAATCTCTGCTTGAATATAAGAAATTCACACACACACAAACCAAAGAGAAATTATCAGTGCTCTATACACATAGATACATTAGATACATCGATTTTATTTCTGTACTTTGGCCAAATCAAATAAGATGTCATACCAGGACAAGGCATCTCATACAAGGTTACAGATAAATAAAAAACTACTCCTGAGAACACACAAGGTGACTTAATAAATGGCTTGAGTGAAATCTGTGATGGGGACATGGGGGTAGCCATGGTAATTTTGAATGCAAAGCCGTTCTCCTCTTGCACTAGCAATATTCCCATGGTCACTGCGACAGTTGTTTCCATGCCTTCACATGGACAACTGATAATGAATTTGTAATCGTTACACAATGCAGTGTGACCCGTGCCACCTTTTTTTACTTAGTGGTAAATAAAAACAACCGTAAGAACAAATTGTTCTGTTTCATTTAAAATATTCTGCATTATGAGTTGCACCATTTAATGCCACCTTTCACACACACAAAGCTAAACAGATTACCATGCAATACACTACAGAAGTACCCTTTAAATGCCAACCATATAGGTAAACTGATTATCCTACATGCATATTTTATGAAGTATTTTACCTATTTACACATATACAAATATCTTACATACATACATGCTAGATTGTCCTGTGATCAAGATGAAAACCAAAATATTGAATCTTTTGAGCCAAATACTAGACAGCAAAGGCTAAGACCAACAGGGGTTAGAAAAATCACACGCTAGAGGCATTTTAAAAGAACTCATTAAGGTTGATTTGCTTTGTCTCTTGTGAGTCGCTGATGGCAATCACATCCAAGTAATAAGTCGGTGATCAGCCTCGGCATCATGCGTTGAATTTCATTTCGCTTAGACGGCAAACAGTTAAAATTGGACGTGTAATCCCAGCACCGTGGTTAAAATTATCCTGTGCCCAAAATAGAAGGCAATTCTGCATAGATCGTATTACTTCTTATCCTAATCTGATACAACTCTATATTCTGCTTTAAGGTGTCATTGTATACAAATAATTAGTTTTGGTGTCTCTCAGTAGTGTAATTGGAACTGTAACGGTTTTATTTGCATTCATCTACAGTGCAATAAATGGAATTTTAAGGCAAGACAGGAGGCTTCGTATTTTGCATATCTTCCTTTACTCTCACCAACAGCAGCAAAGAAAGAGTTAATAACACAAGTGAAAACAACCAATAGAAACAGTACATAGGTGGTATCTAAACCCCTTAACTATCTTCCTCTTCCTCTTTCTTTGCTGCTCACCAAAGCTGCAGGTCAGTCCTCTTCCTACCTACATTTATTGCTGATTTATTGAATATTATCCGTTTATTACATATTGCTTTTTTCACCTAATTCTAGATAATTAGGTGGGTATGCACATTTATATACAGTATAGGTTTCTGATATATATATATATGTTTGTATGTATATTTTTTACTTGTCCTTCATTATTTATATTCATTGTTTCTTTGCATCTGTGCATTTTGGGAGGGATTTTTCCCTTCTCTTTTCCCTATCTGGGACCCCTTTTTATGAGTTCTGGTCGCTAGTTTCTTCAGTTATTTTCTGGATCATTACAGTAATGATGTGTGTTCTGTGTGTGGAAGTGATTTTGAACCAATATAGCTGGCATTACTCTAAAGGGCTCCTTCTTATCTGTGCCTCACTGGAGTGGTTACAGGGTGAGCCCTGCATTACTTTCAATATTCGTTGGGAATTTTCTGGAATTGCATCTCCCAGGCCATGTGGTTTTGCACATTATATACAGGCTGAGTCCATGTGGTTTTGCACATTATATACAGGCTAAGTCCATGTGGTTCTGCAACTTATATATACAAGGCTGAGTCCTATGTGGTTCTGGCACATTATATACCGGCTCAGTCCATGTGGTTCTGCACATTATATACAGGCTCAGTCCATGTGGTTCTGCACATTATATACTGGCTGAGTGCATGTGGTTTTGCACATTATCTACAGGCTGAGTCCCTGTGGGCTTGCGCATTATATACAGGCTGTGGCCTTGCACATTATATACAGGCTGGGGCCTTGCACATTATATACAGGCTGTGG
>VKOC01000001.1:43270813-43332769 GCA_009364415.1 Spea multiplicata
GGACGGCAGGGGGAGTGAGAGAGATGGTTTCTCACTCCCCTCCCTGCGATCCCCCTGCAACGATCACACTGTGATCTCTATGCAGGTCCTCAAAGAACTTCAATCTCTAATCTAATATCTCCGTGGAGATAACCTAGCGGGGGCTTCACCAAAATGGTGGCGTTTACAGTGATGTCCTCTCCTTGATCCTCCCTGATGCTCTAACTTGAACTCTGGGCAATATGGCAGTGCTTGCAGTGACCTCCTCTCCCGATCTTCTGTCTAGGGAGAGGACGTCACCAAAAGTGATGTCATTTTATCCTCACTTGAACTTGAAGCGGTGCTAGTAGTGACGTCTTCTCTCTGATACTCCAATCGGGGAGAGGACATCACTGAAATTACTGTCATTTTGTCCTTACTTGAACTCGGGGCAATATGGTGGAGATTGTAGTGACATCCTCTCCCCCAAATGGAATTGCAGACCTCATCCTCAATGGTCCAACTATTATTGTCACTGATTTTCTGCTTAAAACACTTTCCACGCCTTCAAACTGGGGTGTCCACACACCCCAGCTTTACCCAAGCCACCGATGGAGCTGACTGGAGGTGAGTATATCACATGCAGAGAGATGTGTTCGACCAAACATGTCTCCTGCAAGACATTGAGCTAGGGGCGGTGATTTTGTTATTCTATTTTTTTTTTGAATGGCCACATTTCCTGGCCCAAAGTTGAGATCTAGAAGGGGATTGACTTAGCTCGGAAAAATGTAAGTGAACATGTTATCTAGTTCTTTTTTCAATAGGTTCCACCTTTTCATTGCCAAGGGGGTAACACTTATATTTTACTGTCAACTTTGATGGTGTCAGGGGCGAAGAAGGCAAGTACCGCGGAGTCCGGAATGCAGGACACGAGAGAGCCTGAGTTAGAGTGCAGGAATAAGAGAAAGCTACTTAGTAGCCAGGGTCAGGTTGAAGAGGTTGGCAAAGTCCAAAATCAATAGCCTAGGTTGGTACACAAAGGTCAGGCAGAGCCATTTAGTTTCCAAGGTCAGGTTTCAGGAGGTCAGCGGAGTCCAAGAGAATAGCCAGGTTCAGTACACAGGAATACAGTAAGAGAGATATCACAAACAAAATAGCAGTACTCGGCACAATAACGGAGCACTGCTCAGTGCTGGGTTTTAAACTTGCCGCTCGGTGGACGCCCCACCTCGGTGCGTGAGGTCACCCAAGTGCGTTCCCCGCCATCTCCATTCGGTGATGCATAAAGTTGTTGAGGGCGTGCGCGGTGCAGAGGAGGAAGCTGGAGGCACGCCGCTGGATCTGGTACCCGCGGATAGCGAGTACTCTGGTGAGTGACTTTGTTGGGTCTGACACACAGACCCTGACAGATGGACCCCACCTTGGAGACATAAAAGTGGGGTGGTAGGCCAGGTTTTTTATTTTATTTTCTTAAAACACACTCCCTCTCTATCACAGGACATGAGTTTTTATTCAAATCACATGCACTTGACTTATTTGTGAATAGACCATTTACTGTCTCTATTTGCTTGGGTCTATACAAGATTTTGTGATATTTCAAGAAACCAGTTATTTTCCCTGTACTTTAATAGACACAAATAGTGCTAATTTTTAATATTTGTGTTATAAAATGCTGAGACATCAGTCAATCATACTATAACTATGTATAGATATACTGTATAAGGAAAGAAAACATAGATTTTGAAATAGATGTAAAATTCTACAAATAACTCATTATTTTCATGGGAATATACTTTATTGCAAAGATAATATAAATTAGTTTATTGATATAAATTGAAAACTTTAACTGGAACATAATGCATTATACTATGTATATATATAAAGCAGAAACCTTGCAACCACAATTGCAATCTTGCAAGAACAGACACAACATGTGATGGTATATAAACATATAATAATAATGATGAAGGCAAATGTCTTAAAGAATGTTCAAACTTAGCAGCTGAGAGTTGGGATATGTAAAGTCATATTTTCTTTTCAACAAGGGGCTTCACAAACTTTGCCTCGTTTCCCTACACCCCTTCCCCACCGTCTCACAAATAAATAAGCTTAACACCCAATAACTTCCATGAGAATTTAATAGAAACAAATCGGCAAACATACTGTAAATTGTAGATTCCATGCAAAACCATCTTTAACTTAGAATATGAATATTAGAAGGACAGTGTCCTGCATACAAAGTAGTAAATATAAATACATTTATCTAACATTCACTGACTTCAATATTTCATTTACAACTGAAAGTATGTGCTATATGAAAATCATCACTTGTAACACATTTTATCTTTTTATCATTCAAAATAAATACTCAGCAACACTATTGAAATAGATGACAAGCTTGGGCAATTAATTGAACAGGTCCCTGGCTGCTATAAAGTTATTTGTCTCCTGGAACTGTCCTAAAATGATTCCTTCTTGAAAATCTTACCCAGTACAGGACATGTGGTTGGTTACCTTGTTGCCCCAGAGTTCCTATACCAGCAGGTGGGAGAATGTTGCGCAGAAATGCAGTTACATTCATTTTTTAATCCAACTAATTTGTCATTTTTTTAATAAAAAAAAAGTTTAGTTGCACATATCCAGCTGTCGGCTACACTAAATCATGACATTACCACCAGCTCTCAAATGCTAGGGCCATCTGGTCATTGTCATTCTAGGCTCTAGACACACTATAGAATTTTTGAATTCAGACATTATTTGGGGTACCCGAGTCTTGTTAAAGCATTCCTTATCTCTTTGTTCCTTAGACTGTATATTAGCGGGTTTAACATAGGAGTCACTGCGGTGTACAGCACCGAAAACACTTGATCTATTTCCTCCGAGGGTTTTAAAGGTGGCCGTGTATACAGCCACAGAACAGTCCCATAGAAAATTAATACAATAGTGAGATGGGAAGTACAAGTGAAGAAAGCTTTTTTCCTACCGTCAACTGATTTAATATGTAATATGCAGGATATTATTTTTTTATAGGATATTAAAATGAGCAAAAATGGACAGAGCCCTAAAAGAAATGTTTCCATACAGACTGCAATATAAATTCTTATATCTGCGCAGGCGAGTTCAGAAATGGGTTTGATATCACAGAAGTACTGCTGTAATTTATTGGAGTGGCAAAATGATAATGTTGACATGAAACAGGCCATGCAAATAGCATTGCTACAAGAAGAAGCCCATACGCCTACAAAAATGGAGACACATTTTGTTTTATTCATTATAAGCTGATATTGTAGAGGAAAACAAATAGCGATGTAGCGATCGTAAGCCATGGCAGAAAGCAGTAAAGTCTCAGTGGCACCCAGAAATCCGAAAAAGTACAATTGGATGAAACATTGTGTGAAGGAGATTGAGTGATCCCCGGTCATGAGAATGGCCATCAGTTTTGGAAGGGTGACTGTGGTGTAGGAGATGTCGACAAAGGACAAGTTGCAGATAAAGTAGTACATGGGAGTATGTAAATGGGGATCCATATATATTAACATGGTTATAATTAGATTCCAAAATATTCCGACACAATAGATAAACAGAAACACAACAAAAAGGAGTATGTGGTACTTCTCGCTATTGGAAAATCCCGATAAGGAAAATTCTTTAGTAACCGTACTGTTTTCCATTAGCTTATAGTCACATCATCTGTAGGGAGAGAAGAGGTTTGTTTTAATACGAGACTTACTTATTACAATGAAGTATTTTGGGCAGTCAACGTTTCACTGTCTGTGAACAATAATAAAGATGACACCAAAATATCATATATGAGCAATCTTTCTGTCATCATTCTGGGACAGGGAGACTCTTGTCATTGGTAACTTTTATATAGTGACCGCCTGTGTCTGGCCTGCTGGCCAGCAAGGGAAGGGTTACCTGTCTACAGTAAGCAGAAGCTAATTGCAGATGATGATGACAAGATGCAGATGACAAGTATCTATGTCCATCTCTTGGTCCTAATCTTTCTCTATCATCTGGAACTGTACCAACAGCCTTCAATCATGTGCTAATCACACCCATTCTGCATCAGCTTGTCTGGCAAGACATCATCTCCCCTTCCACTTTCGGTTGGCTTCCCCCAAGGTCCAGTCCTTGGCCCTCTGCTGTTCTCTCTTTATACTTCATCTCTTGGCAAACTAATCAACTCATTTGGTCTCCAGTATCATCTATATGCAGATGACACCCAAATCTGCCTGTCTTCTTCTGATCTCTCGCCATCTCTCATGTCCCGTATTACCAATTGCTTGTCTGCTATTTCTTCAACGCTACATGAAACTTAATCTTTCTAAAACTGAACTCCTTCCATCTCCACTACAGTACTTGAATTATCTATGACCATTAACAACACGACTATCTCTCCTACTAACCAGGCCCGATGCCTTAGGGTCATCCTTGACTCTAACCTCTCCTTCATCCCTCACATTCAGTCCCTCACCTAAAAAAACACCTCTCGCATCCACCCATTCCCAAAAATCCACAAAAACTCTGGTTCATTCACGTATCATTTCCCGTCTTGAATACTGCAATACTCTTCTGGTTGGCATTCCACTGTCTCGACTCTCTCCTCTACAGTCTGCCCTAAATTCTGCTGCTAGGCTTATCTTCCTTGCACGTCGCTCCTCTTCTGCTTCTCCACTCTGTGAAACCCTCCACTGGCTCCCTGTTACTTTTAGAATTAAATTTAAACTCCTGGTACTAACATATATAGCCATCCACAATACTGCGCCTCCATACATTTCTGCCCTCATAAGCAAATACTCTCCTACTCGATCCTTACGTCTTCCCATGGGCTAAGGCTCTCCTCCTCACCTTTATCATCTCTTCCTTTTCCCGTCTGCAAGATTTCACTCAGGCTGCCCCATATCTCTGGAATCTACTTCTACCGAACCTTCAGCATTCACAAAACATCTCATAACTCACTTCTTCAGAGAAGCCGCACCATCTTAGCTGATAGAACTTCATTGTCACTGATACAACCACCGCACTACCTCTTACCCTTTCTCTGTGCCTTATGTTTGTCACCCCATTCCCTCTAGATTGTAAGCTTGCGAGCCGGGCTCTCTCCACCTATTGTATCGGTTTGTCTTAGTCTGTCAATTCTCGTCTTGTCATACCCTTGAAATATGTATTGTTGGCAGCTATATAAAATAAAAGATAATAATTAATAATATAATAACAATGATAAATAAATTAATATAAAGGAGCAAGCTGTTAGACAGAGGGGAGCAGGGTCGAAATGAGCTGAAAAAGCGGGCCGGGCCCTTTAAGGCTGCACATTATGTTTAAATACTCATGCATCTTGCAGCTACGTGCATTCAGCTTGCATACGGAACAATCCGCTGGAGCGGCAGTAAGGATAAGTACTGGCCATTTGCCTGGTGTGCCAGGTGGCCATCCAAGCCGGTAGGGGTGAGGTTTTTAGGTGGACATGTGATATGTACTGTGGTTGTATATAAGGCCGTCTCCCTACAAGATGTGTGTGGTGAAAACATTCCTTTTTGATATGAGAAAAATCCGTAATATATCAAACTTTAATTATTCATTAGTACGTTTAACCCTCAATTCAAGTTATAGATGTCTATTATATAACAAATAATAAAGCGATAAGAAAATAACATTTCATTAAAGAGTTACCTTGTCTTTACGAGAGAACATTTACCATCCCCCCCCGAAACATTAATTCTAAAACAACAGAACTTACCTTAGTGAGAAATATACTGAATTATTAAAGTGAACTGATGTCTTTTGCCATATAGCAATGGGAGAAGCTGACATTGTATTGAGATGGTCTTTGTAATGTGAACAGTCAAATATCACATATACACATATATATATATATTTGTTTATCCATAGGGAAATTAATATACCAAAGGGACTATATTCCTTATGTGCTTCTGTGCTTGAAGAACTTATTTAAAATAATTTTGTAAATTAAAACAGCATTATAGGTATATACAGGTGTAAGAATGCTTATAGGTGTGTGATGGAGGAACTTAAATAAAAATATGATTTTGACTGAAGGAGGGATTATTTAGTATACCTGGGCACTGGATTAGCTGCTTGGTTCGATAGGATTGTTGTTTTAAACTATTGTCACATATAGCGCTATATTAAGAGGTATCCAATAATAGCAATTAAGATTAGACTTGGGCGCTGGTGAAGTCTTCGTGTTCGTCTTCATATTTATCTTCGTGTTCATCTTTGTGAAAAAAAACTTTGTACTCTCCGAATATTTGTCCGTTCCCTTGTTCATTTCAGGCAAATATTCGTATTTCTTCGTATTTTTTCTTTTTTTGCCAGTTGCCATGGAAATGCTGTGAAATGGTGATGAAATCAATAAATGAACGTTTACAAGAAGTTGAATATGGAATTTGAGACCAATTTTACATACTTGGCTAACATTTGCAACTTACCTACAACAGCATACTTACCTACAACCTGAATTTGACGGGACAGGACTGAAAAAAACTCGATTTTTCCGGCAAAAACCCAAAATAAGCTTAGACTTAGAGAGTTATAGGGTTAATGTAAGGTTAAGGTGTAAGGTTAAGGATAGTAGTGCACCAGTTTGGTTTGGTTAAAGAGCTGAAATTATCATACGTGAGAACTTCAGGACTCCGGCTCCCCAGAGCGTTCCCTTGCGGGACACGGCCAGGACTGCCCACTGATGTCAGTGGGAGTTCCCGCTGATGTCGGAGGCGTTCCCGCTGACGTTAGCAGGAAACACTCCCATTTAAAGGGAAAATGGGCGGAGAGCGGGTGTGTCAAGACCCCGCAACACAGAGGATTCGGGTCTTGACCCGGAGAAGTGGTGCTTCACCCGGCAATCTCCGGATCAAACCTGGAGAATTCCCAGGTATGGTTATTATTATCTAATTTTAAATTTAATATTAGTGTTTTAAATTTAGTTTTTAAATTATTTAAATTTAGTGTTATTAAATGCATGGTGTCAGCTCACTCAATCAATGTCACTAGGGTCAGAGGATTTCTTAGGGTTTCTGGACACTTTAGAAGTGGTTGGGGCCTTGGTCTACCAGCTATAGAAGCATTCTATAAAGCAAATATACTATAAAGCAAGTATACTACATCCCTTCATGTGAATGAGGGGATTATCCCTTGGGTTGACCAGGAGAACTCTAACCTGAAGCCGGTTACTGTGGCGCAACTCATCTGGGCTCAAAAATCAGAGTGACTCCAGGGCTTATTGATGCCTCCAACCGCAAGCCTGACTACAAATAACATTTCTAGTGACTCAAAGAGGTGTCACTGAAAGTAGGGAATAGTTCCTCCTCCTTGATTATGGATTTATGCGAGAAGGCTCCGGAGGTCAAGAAAAATATCTTAAAGTGCTACTTATTTATCATTGAAGTCCTCCAGGCTAAGCAACTTCCTCACTTGAGAGCATGAGAGGTAGACTTGTGTCATTTCATTACAGCAGTGGTATGAAGCGGAGGAATGCATGAGTGGGTTATTTATTGCAATAATTATATTCAGCTACATGAAAAGATTTGAATTAGGGTTTTTTTTCCCGGCGTATAGTGGCAGTACCGGTGGGCTTGCTCTCTTCCCTGGGACAAGCACTTTAAAAGATAGACAGGTTAAGCTCCACCCCCCCTTTACCCTATAACCGCACTCACCGGCAACCGCACATTAGTTCTTCTTTGTCCCACAGGGACGAGCATGGTACCTTCGGATCGGTCGGCACACGGGTTGTGCCGAAAAAAGGGGGTTTTCGGCAGTCCGTTAGCTCCCCGGGTGGGAGTTTGGCTGCTTCTTCCTTCACCGCGTTACAGACTGAATCTGTAGCAGTGTTTTAGGCAAGCAGGGGAGGAGCATGCGCAGTACAGGGGAACGCACGCTCGGGTGGCTATGCGTTCCACTGATGATCCGGCCGTGCTACAGCGCATGCGCGGCTCGGATAATCTGATTTTGTCACCAAATTCAAAATTTGCCTGCCTATTTATACTGTGCAAACCTGTCTGACCACAAGAGTGTGTGTGTCAGGACAGATTTCCGTGTTGTCTGACCCCCCACACGGTTTTTTGGTGATCCTTATCTCGGATACACAAAATGTTAACCCCTTCATCACCAGAGAAGGATAAAATGCCTGCTGCTCCTCCTAAAAAGGCTTCATGCAAGTCTAAGCATTTAGCTTGCCTGGAATGTAACACTCCTCTCTCAAATGATTCAGAGGGGAGATTATATGGCTTTCCTAGACTTCCAGGACGCTTACCTGCACGTGCCAATAGCAGAAAGATCAAGAAGATTACTAAGATTTGTAGTAAATACAAACAAAGACTTAAATCACTTCCAATTCCAGGCGCTACCCTTCGTCCTCTCAACTGCTCCAAGGGTCTTCACCAAGATTCTCACTCCTTTGGCGGCAGAGCTGAGATTGAGAGGAATAGCTGTGGTTCCATATCTGGATGACTGGCTGATAAAAGCTTCATCCTCTGCCCAACTTGTAACAGATCTTCAGGAGACTATTCATCTTCTCAAAGACCACTGTTGGATTCTAAACGTATCCAAGTCAAACTTAACTCTGACTACAGAAATCAGGTTTCTGAGTTTTCTGGTAGACTCAAGGTCTTTACGTCTGTACCTTTCAGAAGACAAGGTCAAACGCATTCGACTAAGTGTCACCCAGCTACAAACGTATCCCCTCTGCTCCATCAGAAAAGCAATGAGCATATTGGAATTAATGATATCCACCATTCCTGCGGTAGCCTGGGCGCGAGCAAGAATGAGACCTCTGCATTTTGTCCCACTGGCCCAGAAGAGACGAGGACCTAGACACGGACATTATTATATCTCAAGAAGTACTTAAACACCTAGAGTGGTGAAGGTCAAAAGAAATTTAACAAGCGGTCTGTCATTCCAGCTCAAGCACTGGCTGATTGTTACCACAGACGTGTCCAAAATAGGTTGGGGAGCCCATCTCCCCTTCACCACCCTCTCACAAATAACTAAGCTGAACACCTGTTAACTTCAGTGAGAATTTAATAGAAACAAATCGGCAAACATACTGTAAAATGGAATGCAGCAGTGATTTGCATGAAAAACTGTAGATTCCATCCAAAACCAACTTCAACATAGATTTTCCTTTAGGAGGAGTATTAGAAGGACAGTTTCATGCATACAAAGTAGTAAATACATTTATTTAACTTCCACTGATTTCAATATTTCATTTACAACTGAAACTATGTGCTATATGAAAATCATCAATTATAACACATTTTATCTTTTTATCATTCAAAATAAATACTCAGAAACACTATTGAAATAGACGACAAGTTTGACCAGTGAGTCGAACAGGTCCCTGGCTGCTGTAACATTATTTGTCTCCTGGAATTGTCATAAAATGATTAGTTCCTATAACAGCAGGCGGGAGAATGCAGTTACATTAAATGCATAATTCTACCATTTTGCATTACTTAATATTTTAATCCAACTAATTTGTCATTTTTTATTATAAAAAAGTTCAGCTGCACATATCCAGCTGTCGGCTACACTAAATCATGACAT
Source organism: Spea multiplicata (assembly GCA_009364415.1). Taxonomy (NCBI): domain Eukaryota; kingdom Metazoa; phylum Chordata; class Amphibia; order Anura; family Pelobatidae; genus Spea; species Spea multiplicata. The sequence continues at coordinate 43,280,339 of VKOC01000001.1, forward strand.
GACCACCAGCTCTCAAATGCTGGTCATTGACATTCTGGGCTGTGGACACAGTATAGACTTTTTGAATTCAGACATTATTTGGGGTACCCGAGTCTTGTTAAAGCATTCCTAATCTCTTTGTTCCTTAGACTGTATATTAGCGGGTTTAACATAGGAGTCACTGCTGTGTACAGCACCGAAAACACTTGATCTATTTCCTCCGAGGGTTTTAAAGGTGGCCGTGTATACAGCCACAGAACAGTCCCATAGAAAATTAATACAATAGTGAGATGGGAAGTACAAGTGAAGAAAGCTTTTTTCCTACCGTCAACTGATTTAATATGTAATATGCAGGATATTATTTTTTTATAGGACATTAAAATGAGCAAAAATGGACAGAGCCCTAAAAGAAATGTTTCCATACAGACTGCAATATAAATTCTTATATCTGCGCAGGCGAGTTCAGAAATGGGTTTGATATCACAGAAGTACTGCTGTAATTTATTGGAGTGGCAAAATGATAATGTTGACATGAAACAGGCCATGCAAATAGCATTGCCACAAGAAGAAGCCCATACGCCTACAAAAATGGAGACACATTTTGTTTTATTCATAATAAGCTGATATTGTAGAGGAAAACAAATAGCGATGTAGCGATCGTAAGCCATGGCAGAAAGCAATAAAGTCTCAGTGCCACCCAGAAATCCGAAAAAGTACAATTGGATGAAACATTGTGTGAAGGAGATTGAGTAATCCCCGGTCATGAGAATAGCCATCAGTTTTGGAAGGGTGACTGTGGTGTAGGAGATGTCGACAAAGGACAAGTTGCAGATAAAGTAGTACATGGGAGTATGTAAATGGGGATCCATATATATTAACATGGTTATAATTAGATTCCAAAATATTCCGACACAATAGATAAACAGAAACACAACAAAAAGGAGTATGTGGTACTTCTCGCTATTGGAAAATCCCGATAAGGAAAATTCTTTAGTAACCGTACTGTTTTCCATCAGCTTATAGTCACATCATCTGTAGGGAGAGAAGAGGTTTGTTTTAATACAAGACTTACTTATTACAATGAAGAGAATTTTGGGCAGTCAGCGTTTCCCTGTCTGTGAACAATAATAAAGATGACACCAAAATATTCAGTAAGCTCTTGTTTTACTATTAAAGTATCATAGATTATCTGACATACAACCATAGATTAATCTTTCTGTCGTCGCTCTGGCACCGGGAGACTCTTGTCACTGGAAACTTTTATACAGTATTGTGACCGCCTGTGTCTGGCAGCTGATTCCTGATGATGATAATAAAGGAATATAAGGAACAAGCTGCTGAACATAGGGGAGCGGGGTCAAAATGAGCTGGAAAAGCGAGCCGGGCTTTTTAAAGTTGAAAATTATGTTTAAATACTCGTGCAAATTGCAGCTACGTGCATTCAGCTTGCATCCCGAACGCTGGAGCAGCAGTACGGATAAGTACGGGGCGTTTGACTGGGGTGCCAGATACCCATCCGAGCCAGTAGGGGAGAGGTTTTTAGGTGGGCATGTGTTATGGACTGTGGTTGTATATAAGGCCGTCTCCCTACAGGATGTGTGGTGAAAACGATCCTTCTTGATATGAGAAAAATCAGTGATATATCTAACTTTAATTATTCATTAGTATCTTTAACCCTCAATTCAAGTTATAGATGTCTATTATATAACAAATAATAAAACAATGAGGAAATAATATTTCATTAAATCAAATTTAAAAAGCTACCTTGTCTTTACTACAGAACATTTACCACCCCCCCCAAAACATTCATTCTAAAACAACAGAACTTACCTTAGTGAGAAATATACTCACTGATTTTGCCATATAGCAGTGGGAGAACCTGACATTGTATTGAGATGGTCTTTGTAATGTGAACAGACAAATATCACATAATCATATATATATATATTTGTTTATCCGTAGGGAAATTAATATACCAAAGGGACTATATTCCTTATGTGCTTCTGCTCTGGGCGAATTTATTTAAATATAAATATAAATAAAGTCCAAATTTTCGGAAAACAAATTCTGTTTCCTTCTCTTTCATTTTGGAGGAAATTTGGGGGGGGATGTTTTTATTAAGAAACAAAATTTGCACCCACTTGCTTCTTTTTATGTGCCCCACACCTGCTCATGTACCTTCTTAAGCTATTTTCTTATCTAATTGGCAGATACTTTTCTTTAATGTAGTAAAGTCTAACTTGATGTATGGAGCATTTATTTTACTGAAGGGGTTTTGGATATGTGGAACAGCTTCTCAGCAGACTAAGCTTAAGGTCCGCAGGTCCCCAGAGATTTGTACTTTTATTTAGACTTGGGGACCAGGGGGCTCTTCGTCTTCGTGCTTGTCTTCTGCAAAAAAAAAAATCTTCGTATTCCGCGAATATTTGCCCGTTCCTGTCTTCTCATCGGGCGAATATTCATGGACATTCTTCGTGTTCGTTTTTTCTTTGTTTTTTCCGGTTAAGGGGTTAATACGGGGTTAACGCGTACCGCAGCAGCCAGGAGTTTAAATGTCCATATGAGCAACTCTATTAGTCGCCTGCTGGCGACCAATGAGCACACTACCATATATGCCTAATATATTCTGTCCGATGATATATTAGCCATATGTGGCAGAGTGTTCATTTTCATTTAATTAATTATTTAAATTAAATATATTCCCATGATCCGCTGGTCTCCCCGCTGCAACAGTTAAATGTGTGCACTCGTGGACATTAATTCTGTCGAACTTGCAAACTTTTTTTCTCTATTTATTTTGGTTTTTTTTTGTTGTATTAAACTATTACACGAAAGGATCGTGGGAGTGTACTTTATTTGAATAAATGCAAATGAGCACACTAGCATACATGGCTAATATATGTTCAGAAAGAATGCTGCCCTCTGTTGGTTAGATACATTAAGTAGCATAATATAACTTTGGATTTCAAGCATATGGAGCAATGCTACTTAATGTATCTAACCAACAGAGGGCAGCATTCTGTCCGAACATATATTAGCCATATATGCTAGTGTGCTCATTTTCATTTATTAATTATTTAAATAAAATATATTCCCATGATCCGCTGGTCTCCCCGCTGCAACAGTTAAATGTCCACGAGTGCCCACTGTTGGTTAGATACATTAAGTAGCATTGTTCCATATGCTTGAAATCCAAAGTTATTAAGCTACTTAATGTATCTAACCAACTGAGGGCACTCGTGGACATATAACTGTTGCAGCGGGGAGGCCAGCGGATCATGGGAATATATTTTATTTAAATAATTAATAAATGCAAATGAGCACACTACCACATATGGCTAATATATCTTTGGGCAGAATGATGCCCTCTGTTGGTTTTACATTGCGTAGCATAATAACTTATTATGCTACTCAATGTATCTAACCAACAGAGGGCAGCATTGAGTCTGAAGTTATAATAAGTTATTATGCTACGCAATGTATCTTACCAATAGAGGGCAGCATTCTGTCCGAAGTTATGTTATATGCTAAGTTAAATGTCCGTACCAGCGACTTGATTGGTCGCTGGCACGGACATTTAACTGATACAGCGGGGAGACCAGTGGTGCCCCCTCTGTGTCAGTTAAATGTCCGTACCAGCGACTTTGTTGGTCGCTGGTACGGACTTTTATCTGTTGCAGCAGGGTCCCAGGTTTTTTTTTCTTCTTTTCTGCATAGCAACCAGTGGTAAGGGGCCGTGCGAATGAGCCTATTGGTCGCTTGCACGGCCCTTTAACCTACGGATTTCTGCTCCCGTTATCCAACACAGCGTCGCAGTGGTTAACGGGAGCGGAAATCAATAGGCTCACTCATGCGAGTGAGCCTATTGGTCACCTGCAGGGTCTTCCTCTGGCATCAACCAATTGGTTGATGCCCAAGGAAGACCCCTGGCGGCAAACCTGCAGATTTCCGCTTCTGTCAACTCCTGCGATGCCGTGAAGATAAGGTAGGCTAGATGGGGAAGGGACCAGGGAGATTAGTAGACGAAGACAAAGACGATCACGAAGATTCTTTGTGGTGTGAGTCTTCGTCTTCACCTACATTTTACCGGCACTGTATTCTCTTCTACATTTCTTCAGACTCTTCGTGTTCGTTTTCATGCTTGCCGGAAGACAAATGCCCAAGTCTACATTTATTTAATGTAATGAAGTGTAGCTGAAGGTCCACAGGAACCCTGAGATCTTTTTTTTTTTCTTTTTCTCTCTAATATAAATTGGTGTTTTTGCTGAAATTTTTTATATTTTATCAAGTGTTTTCCGGTCTAGGCAGAGAAGGACATCGCTTTAGGTCTGTAGGCAGATGATATTGTGACAGTCCACACCTTCCCAGGCACCTCCCTTTTCCCTTTTGATGGAACTTCACAGAATGGCTCCAGGTGTGTGATGGAGGAACCTAAGTAAAAAAACATGATTTTGACTGGAGGAAGGATTATTTAGTTTACTTGGGCACTGGATTAGCTGCTAGGTTCAATAGGATTGTTGTTTTAAACTATTGTCACATATAGTTCTATATTAAGAGGATCTAATAATAGCAATTATGATTAGACTTGGGCGCTGGTGAAGTCTTCCTGTTCGTCTTTGTGTTCACGTCTTTGCAAAAAAAACTTTGTACTCTCCGAATATTTGTCTGTTCCCATGTTCTTTTTAGGCAAATATTTGTATACTTTCTTCCTATTAGTTTTTTCTTTGTTTTCTGCTGGTTGCCATGGAAATGCTGTGAAATGGTGATGAAATCAATAAATGAACGTGTACAAGAAGTTGAACATGGAATTTGATACTTGCCTAACATTTGCAACTTACCTACAACAGCATACTTACCTATAACCTGAATTTGATGGGACAGGCCTGGAAAAAACGGGACTGTTATAGTGTTAATGTAAGGTTAAAGTCTAAGGTTAAAGACTGTAGTTTGGTTTGGTTAAAGATATGTTATCTAATTTTAAATTTAATATTAGTGTTTTAAATTTAGTTTTTAAATTATTTAAATTTGGTGTTAAATTAAATGCATGGTGTCAGCTCACTCAATCAATGTCACTAGGGTCAGAGGATTTCTTAGAGTTTCTGGACACTTTAGAGGCGATTGGGGGCCTTGGTCTACCAGATATAGAAGCATACTATAAAGCAAATATACTATAAAGCAAATATACTACATCCCTTCATATGAAGGAGGGAATCATCCCTTGGGTTGACCAGGAGAACTCTTACATGAAGTCGCTTACTGTGGCGCAACTCATCTGGGTTCAAAAATCAGAGCGACCCCTGTGCTTATTGATGCCTCCAACCGCCTGACATTAGAAGTACCCACAAATAAAGTTTCTAGTGACTCAAAGAGGTTTCACTGGCGGCAGGGAATAGTTCCCCTTCCTCGATTATGGATTTATGCAAGAAGGCTCCGGAGGCCAAGAAAATAAGTGCTACTCATTTATCATTGAAGTCCTCCAGGCTAAGGAACTTCCTCACATGAGAGCATGGGAGGTAGACTTGTGTCATTCCATTACGGCAGTGGTATGAAGCGGAGGAATGCATAAGTGGGTTACCTAATGCAATAACTATATCGAGCTACAGGAAAAGATTTGAACTAGGGGTTTTTTTTTAACAACAACTTACTTGGGAGGAATGTTCCAGAGTGTGTCCTATGAGTGCTGAATGTCATATAGGAGACATGGTGATGCATACATGGTGGTCATGTCTGGTGATTCTTCCAATCTGATCGTGGGTATTTGAATTGTTGCGCACAGTGCTGGGCTATATTGTTCTCTCCTGAGTTAGCCCTCTTCCACTTTTTTAAGGAGGATATTTCTCTTTGATGAAATTATTGATTCACATGTTATTGGCAATAAAACTAGCAATAGCCATAAAGTGGAAATCAGTGCCTCCCCCTACTCACCCACCATGAAACATTTTTTATACTTGATCGGCATAAAAATATGGAAGCTTTCTCATTTTATGCATTCTCTCACAGGTTTAGTGAATAAACATCAAAGTATTCTCAATCTGAATTAACTTAATTGCAGTCAAATGAAATACAATGGCAACTCTGGGATATTTTAACTCCTTGGGTTGCTGGCAGACCTGTGGGGGAAAAAAATTGTAAAAGCAGCATGGGCTTCACTTTCTTTTTCCTCATATCTCGAGGAGTGATAGTCACTTAGATCTTGGTAGACATAAAATCATAAAAAGAATAGTGGAAATTTAGATGTGAAGAGATTGAAAAATCCATGAAGTTTACAGACACAAGAAAAGTACAATAAAACCATGGCCAGAGTATATTTGTACCCAAGAGTAAATAATATCCAAAACAGACAGTTAAGAACATTTTTCCAAATCAGCAGCATATTTATTTCATTAGTTAGCCAATGTTTTATTTTTGATAAATTTTCTTTCTTAAATACCTCTCTATACTCTCAATACGTACAATTTGAGAAAGTAGAATATCCACAAGAAACATAATAAACTAATTTTATTCCATTTTACTACTTTTGTGCTTTAAAAAAATATTTAATACATATGATTACTAATTTTCTAATATTACATCATATCATTGACCAATTACACATTTCAATGCCATAAGTCTTACCAGAGCACTCTTTACCTCTTTGTTTCTTAGACTGTATATTAAAGGATTTAACATTGGAGTCACTGCTGTGTACAGCACTGAGAATACTTGGTCTATTTCTTCTGAATGATCTACAGGTGGTGTCATGTACAACCAAAGGATGGTTCCATAGAAAACAAAAAGAACCATAAGGTGGGATGTACAAGTGGAGAAGGCTTTTCTTCTGCCATCTGCCGTTTTAATTTGTAAAATGTTGATTATTATTTTGGCATAAGATATTACGATAAGCAAGAATGGGCAAAGCCCAAAAAGAAAAGTCTCCACATAGACTACAATATGAAATCCAGTGTCTGCGCATGAGAGTTTAGCTAGAGGTTTAATATCACAGAAGAATTGCTGTATCTTATTGGCATGACAAAAGGATAACTTTGAGGCAAAGATAGTTAAAAAGATAGCATTTGCCCATCCAGATAGCCAAATGCCTCCAAAAATAAGGATGCATCTTGTTTTATTCATAATTATCTGATATTGAAGTGGATAGCAAATGGCAACATAGCGGTCATATGCCATGGTGGAAAGCAAGAAAATTTCTGTACCCCCCGTAAATATGAAGAAGTATAACTGAATAAAACACTCTGTTAAGGATATTGTATTATTCCCAGACAATATCATATCCATCAGCTTGGGAAGAGTGACTGTAGTATAAAAAATGTCTACGAAGGACAGGTTGCAGAGGAATCCATACATTGGAATATGTAACTGTTTATCCTTAGAAATAACAATGATTATAATAAAATTTCCAAGTATTCCAATCAAATATACAAATAAAAATACAACAAAAACATTCACATTTTCTTTTGCACTGTTTGGTATTCCTGAAAAATAAAACTCTTTTAAAATTGTTCGATTTTCCATCAGTTTATAGTCTGTAGGGTGTAAGGAAAGTTGTTTCAATAGAGAAGAAAGGTTTCTATATATATATATATATATTTATTCTTGTATTTTAATTGAAATATATTTTATGTATAGATATTTCTTTTATTGTTTTAAATAGATTTTCATTCAAGCTTGGATCCAAGCATTATGACACGGGACACAAAATGATAAATGAATACTATATTTTCATATTAAATATAATGAAACCAAGATATTATTTATAGAGATAAACTGGTTTACTCAAAAGGAAGATGTAAATGTTTATAATAATAATAATAAGATAATTTCATTAAATGATACTCTTATTTTATGGGGTATGTCAAAGGCAAGAATCTCCTCTTTGTGGTGAGGCATCTATGTCATATAGTCACACAATTAAGTAAAAAAAAATACTTCCAGATTTCTATTTGTTTACTTTTATGTTTATTTCAGGATCACTTATTTGCACCTAGTAGGCTGTTTTTATTTTGTTTTGAGACTAGTAAGTGTTATTTTTGTCTTCTGGACCAGTCTATTGGATTATCACGCACCCACGTGCGCCATTTTTACATAGGCTGGTTAAAAAGGTGATTTCTTACACAACCTTCCATCTCTACTAGTGCAAGTTTTTCTATTTCTCTCTAATCCCTGGAAGAGGTTTACTTACTTCAAATTACTTCAAATTTTAAACGATAGCTTCTTTCAATTTCTGCATTTAGTATGCATCATGGCAATATATTAAATTAATAAGATATGAAATTAATCTGAAACCTCACCTCTAGAATGAGATACAGCTGGACCTTCTGTGTATCATGGTAAATGATGGGCCAAAATACAATGCTATTGCTGAACATTTACTGAGCATATATAACATTTCAAAGTCCCACAAATACAGTTATTCACATGCATAGGGAATGGTAAATTCCCTTATCTTTCCTTCTTCAGGGACAATAATACGCTTTACTCATCACATATGATAAACATAATTTTACAGAATGTCAAATGTATTTTTAGGCCAGTTAGAAATAATACGATTCTACATCGCCTTGTCTTTAACAAAAAATAAACTGCTTCCTTAACTCCATACATGAGGGACCATGCTCACATAGTAGTGACCAATGCAATGCTCAAGCTCGTATTTCATTTAGTTTGGGGGGATAAATACTTGTTTGTAGATTTCCACTGGCTTCTAGTCCAGTCTTATACTGTTTTGGGATTCTTGGGCTTGGGCTGTCTTCTGTTTCCAAAAATGAGGTAAATAGAGATCCGGTGTTGTTCTGGATACAGCTAAAGTCGTCCTTAGAGGCCATAATCTCTTATGTTGCAAAAAGACAAATACTAACAAATTAAAGTCACTTAAAAATTATAGCACAGCTATAATAGTGTAATAATCTTAGAAAGCCCCAACTGGCTTTTAACATAATTTAACATAATTTAAGTAGGTTGTATTGGAGGATCCAAGAATATGTCATTCTATATCATTTTAGTTCCTATAAAGACCGAGGGCTAATCCTCGATGTTGTTTCTGTGATATTTGTAATATTTGTTACAAAGGTTTGCTAATGCCAAATCATGTAAATGAGCTGCATGTAAATAAAAATATATAATACACTTACTTGCTCATAAAGAGCAAAAAATGTGAGTGACAAAAAGCAGAGACCATCTGAGACCTCCAGCGTTTCGGCCCACAGGCCTTTCTCAAGGGTGAGATGTTTATTTGAGTGCATTTAATGCTTTCTACGCCATTCATATTACTCTCATATAACTTTCTATAGGGGTGCCACTACAATCCTACTTTTTTGAAAGCAGACCACTGAGATCCAAGGTGGAGCCTTTCAGTAAGTGGCATGGGCATTGAAAATAAGAAGAAGAGTACGAAAAGGATTGTCAACATGAAACAATAACAGATATCATCCTCTCCATCCCTTACATGCGTAGGATAGTTTCATGCTATTGGAATAGATCTGATCTGACATAAGATGTATTTCTGTACGATGTAGTCTATCCCTAGTGTAAACTTGTTACTTGTGCAGGAAAACTTTAATAAACAGACTTTTTTTTAAAAAAAAAATATATAACTAAAATCAATGTATCAAATGAAAAAAAAATATATATGTTTGGTCCACCTTCTGATGCTGTTTTAAAGTCATACCCAATATTGGTTTGATTTATTCATTCACTTTGCATTTTGTAAAATAGTAAACTTATAGAAAGTCTATATATATACTGTGTGTATATATATATATATATAATATATATATATAAACATACACACACACACATACACACAGTACTTACTGCATCATACAATACCCCCTGCGTGTTCCTTGTGGTCTGCATCTCAGCGAGCGGCTATCCAAGTCCTGTGGCAATCATTCTTCCTCGCTGAGAGTGCATGCCAAGAAGTGGTGACAGTGAGGGAGCGCGATTACTCCACATCATGGGACCTAAACGAATCTCTGCTTTGTGTGACAGGTGAGAGGTATGGATGCATCAGAATGCCGGGGCCATGGGTCAATCGGTGCAGGTATATTTATGTATATTATTTATGTATATTATGTATATTTATTTTGTAGAACGTTATGTTCCCTTTTATTGACATTTGATTTACCTATTAAGCAGAGATACATCACTTGAATTGATGCAAGAACAATGGAATAGTTGCTTTTTCTCTATAAAAAAAAACCGGAATAGACAATTTAACCTTGTTATTGTACAGAAATCCTAAATTTTATAACCTTAACAAGTCTCACCATGGCTCTCTTCATCTCTTTATTCCGTAGACTATATATTAAAGGGTTTAACATGGGGGTCACTGCTGTATATAGAACAGAAATCACTATATCCTGTTTATCTAAATCATCTGATGTTGGCCTAATGTACATCCATAGGAAGGTCCCATAGAAGATGAAAAGCACTGTTAGATGCGACGTACACGTTGAGAAAGCTCGTTTTCTGCCTTCAACAGATTTTATTTGTAAGATGCTGGAGATTATTTTGATGTAAGACGTTAAGGAAAGAAAAAGTGGGAAAATACCGAGAAAAACGGTTTCCACATACATTACAATATAAAATATACTGTTGGTACAGGAGATTTTGACCAGAGGTTTAACATCACAGAAAAAGTGCTGTATCTTATTTGAATAACAAAATGTTAAAGTTGAAGCAAAACCACTGAAGAACAATGAATTCATACAGCCAGAGGCCCAGACACTTATTAAAATACAGGTGCATTTTCTTCTGTTCATAATAAGGTAGTATTGTAACGGGAAACAGATAGCAGCATAACGATCGTAAGCCATTGCTGTCAACAAGAAAACTTCTGTAGTAGCCAAAAAATTGAAGAAGTACATTTGGGTGAAACATTGTGTGAAGGTTATTGAATTATGTTCAGTTACTAACATGTCCATCAGTTTAGGGAGAGTGACTGTGGTGTAGCAGATGTCCACAGATGACAGGTTACATAGGAAGAGGTACATAGGTGTTTGTAAGTGAGCATCCATATATATTACTGTAATTATTATGAAATTCCCCACTATTCCAATTAAATATATAAATAAAAATACAATAAACAAGGTCATTTTTTTATTTGCATCATTTGTAAATCCAACAATGTAAAATCCAGTTGGAAATGTCTGATTGTCCATCATTCTACAACAAAAAATGATGTTAAAACATGAACAAGAATCAACTGAAATTGATGATAACACATAACACATTTAACCCCTTAATGACAAAGCCCGTACATGTACGGGCTCAAAATGCATTGTTTTCAATGGGTTTAGGGACTGACCATTGTCCTTAAGGGGTTAATATAAGGCATTGAAAATGTATGTGGGTGTCGATCCATGGGCCTATCTATGCCTTACCAAAACCCCTATTCCATCCCCAAATAACACACAGACACCAAATTATGATGGAAAATAGTGCTGCAACAACTAATCGATAAAATCGATAATAATCGATAATGAAATTCGTTGCCAATGAATTTCATTATCGATTAGTTGAATCGATTATTATCGATTATAAAATGAGGGTTTTTTCAGAGCAAACGCTCTGAAAAATCCCCCTCATTATATAATCCGTTTCACTGACTCACCGTCTCACAGCAGCAGCTCCTACTTACTCCCCCTCCCTGTAATCACCGTGACAACTGGCCCCGCCCCTTCCTTCTCCAGGCCAGAACCACATGGCTGTGACACTCATCTAACTGTAAGTATATATATATATTAATATTTGGGCTACTGAAAGTTAGGGGAGGTGGGGGGTTAATTTAGGGGCAGTTATGGTAAATGGTTTGTTTAGGGGCAGCTATGTTAATAGGGTGTTTAGGGTTAATTTAGGGGCCAGTTTTATGGTTTAATGGGGTGGTTTAGGGTTAATTTAGGGCCAGCTATGGTTAATGGGGTGTTTGGGGTTAATTTAGGAGCAGCTGTGGTTAATGGGGTGTTTGGGGTTAATTTGAGCCAGTTGTGGTTAATGGGGAGTTTAGGGTTAATTTAGGGTAGTTGTTTTGATGGGGTATTTAGAGTTAATTTAAGGGTAGTTATGGTTAATGGGGTGTTTAGGGTTAATTTAATGATGAGAACTGAGGGTTAATTTAATTAATTTAATAAAGTTAAGGTGCCGTTAGAGATAAAGTGGGGGCAAACTAAGGGGAATCTAAATCCTGGGGGCAGTGAAGTGACATATCTGGGGGTATAAGGCATATACAGTATATAACGCATATGTGGGGAAGGCAGTGTGGCATGTCTGGGGAGGACGAAGTGGTGTATCAGGCTGTATAAGGCATATCTTGGGCCACAGTGGCATATCTCGGGGTAGAGTGGAGTGGCATATCTGGCGTAGAGTGGAGTGGCATATGTGGGGAGGGCAGGGTGGCATGTCTGGGGAGGATGGAGTGGTGTATCAGGGGGTATAAGGTGTATCAGGCACGGTGGCATGTGGGGGATAGAGTGGAGTGGCAGATGTGGGAGGCATCATGGAGTGGGAGGCAGTGTGGAGTGGCAGATTTGGGAGGCAGCGTGGCATATGTGGGGCCACAGTGGCATATCTGGGGGTAGCAGGGTGTTTGAGCTTTGGGGACCAAGATGGCATGAGCAGGGTGTTTATGGGACACAGATGGCACAGGCAGGGTGTTTATGGACAAAGATGGCACAGGGCAGGCTGTTTGGGGACAAAGATGTCTTATGCTGGGCTGTTTGGGGACAAAGATGGCTCAGGCTGAGCTGAAATTTGTGTGTGTAATCTGGGTGCTTGTTCTATGTGGACACCAGGGTTGGCCTTTTGGGGGGGTGCAACATGTGATCTATGCCTGTAATTTAGGTTTTATTATCTGTACCTTTTAATGCTGAGTTTATATGTGATTTCCAGTTAATCTATTCCTTCAAAGCCAGATTTGTGTGTTATTCTGTTGTTGTGTGTTATTCTGTTATGATGCACAAGAAAGCCTGCAAACAGTTTGCTGAAGACAAGCAGACTAAGGACATTGTCAGGGTCTTTTAAGGCTGCGGAGCTGCATATCTCTGATTTCCCTGTCTTGCCCTTTGCTGCAATCCAATCCTGGATTTCCATATGCTCTGTTCTGTGCTTCTGATTCCTTGATTCCGGATTTGCTCTTAGCTTTAACTCTGTTTCCTTTATAAGGTGTGCCCCACCTGTTTGTTATGTTTGTCTCAGTCTGCAGTCTAAGGTATGTCCTTCTTGGTTCTGTGTTTAGGTTCAATGTTTAATTTGTTTATTATGAATTCAGTAATTGTTATCACATAGTCCTAGGCTAGTTCCTAGGACTCATGTTTGTCTGTCTCTTATGAACCTTTGCCCTCCTTTCCCTGAATCATCTGAGGATCTCGGTTCCTCTCTCCTCTCTCCATGTCCCAGTTAAGATAGCCTATCCTTGCTTAAAGGAGAAGCGTCTGAGGATCTTGGCTCCTCACTCCTCACTCAAGGGAGTGTTGTCGCCCTGCACCAGGCCCTGTCCAAACTCCGCTACTGCGCAATAACTCCTGAACACCATCTTTGGGCGCTCTGGGTCATTACAGTCGTCTGTATGGACCCAGTCCCAGACGGACATGAATTACTGGAACCATGTCCTGTGGTCCGATGAGACCAAGATAAACTTATTTGGTTCAGATGGTGTCAAGCATGTGTGGCGGCAACCAGGGGAGGAGTACAAAGACAAGTGTGTCCTGCTTACAGTCAAGCATGGTGGTGGGAGTCTCATGGTCTGGGCCTGCATGAATGCTGCCAGCACTAGGTACTGTGACATACTGAAGCAGAGCATGATCCCCTCCCTTCGGAGACTGGGCCGCAGGGCAGTATTCCAACATAACGACCCCAAACACACCTCCATGACGACCACTGCCTTGCTAAAGAAGCTGAGGGTAAAGGTGATGGATTGGCCAAGCATGTCTCCAGACCTAAGCCCTATTGAGCATCTGTGGGGCTTCCTGAAATGGAAGGGGGGGAACCCCAAGTCTCTAAAATCCACCAGCTCTGTAATGTCATCATGGAGGAATGGAAGAGGTCTCCAGTGGCAACCTGTGAAGCTCTGGTTAACTCCATGCCCAAGAGGGTTAAGGCACTGCTGGAAAATAATGGTGGCCACACAAGACATTGACACTTTGTCGCCAAGGTTTAGACATTAATGGCTGTGTGTTGTTATTTTGAGGGGGCAGCTAATTTACACTGTTATACAGGCTGTACACTCCCAACTTGTGTTGTCACATGAAAAGATAGAATATTTACAAAAAAATGTGAGGGGTGTACTCTCTTTTATCAGACCCTGCTGCCAAAATATATATATATATATATATTATATATATATATATATATATATAATATATATATTGGCAGCAGGTCTAATATTAATATATTAGATCCTGTTGTCAATATATTTTATATTGAAAAACTTGGACCCCAGGAAAGCATTTCCTTGGGCCCCGGTCCACTTTCCCTAGCATGCAATCACTCCCTCTGCTACCACACAAAAAATACTTGCCAGACTGACTGCAGATTAGGGGAAGACTGTGAGAGTCCGTGCAGTCTTCCCTCCTTCTGACCCTACCGTGACATTGAGAGGCTTCCCCCCCCCATAATCATCCCCAGTGTCCCCTCTGCTCAATTCTATGACATCATGTCCCGGCGCTCAACATGAAATGCCTTCACCGTGACCGAGCTAGAGGCCTTGCGGAGGAGAGTGAGGGGCGCCGAGTGACTGCTCGCTGCCCCTCTCTCCTGCGCGTAAAAAAAGAAACAAACAAAAAAAACCACGGTGTTTCAATTCCGGGACAATGCATTGTTCCAGATTGAGGCTGCCTGGGACTTAAAGTCCCTTTGTGGGACTGTCCCGGGCAATCCAGGACATGTGGTCACCTTATCAGCAACAGGTTAACAGGTAACGGAAATGTAGTTGTAGAACAAGCCTAAGTCAGCAACAGGTTAACAAGTCCTTGTAGCAGACAGAGTGACTGGTACAGGACTAGGGACAACATGCTCGGCTGCAGAGGCAAGCTCTAAGACAACTGAGCACCCAGCTAAGGGTGTTTGAGACTTAAACAGTGTCCCAGGGTAGTTCGGGATCCTCCTGCCAAAATTCTTTTTAAGAGTAAGAGTAGGGGTGCATGCGCCACAGAGACTCACCAGATGCCAGCAATGCCAGATGTATGGTGTAGGACAGCACCAAGATGCAGGATTCTTCTTGCCTGGTGAGAAGCAAAGCCTGTAGGAAGGAGAAGGACCCAGGGTAAATGCTGTTCCTGACAATCACATATTTATACAAATATTTTTCTAGGAAACTACCTCGGTAACCAAAGTATGGTGTGTGGGTCAGTTCACCCAGATCAAGTTGGCTTTGTTCCTGACAGGGAGGCCATAGACAATAATATAAAGGTCATTAACCTGTTAACAGTTGCACATCAAAACAAACTCCGCTTTTTGTTGGTAGACTTGTGCATTGGTCTTTGGGCGAAAATGAAAACGAACACGAAGAGTGCATTTTCGTGTTCTTTCCGAAGAAACCCCGAAGAGAAGACAGCGGCAGTAAAACATTGGCGAAGACGAAGACACACACCATGAAGATCTTCGTGATCGTCTTCGTCTACCACTCTCCCCGGCCCCTTCCCCTTCTAACTTACCTTGGCATCGTGGCAGTTCACGGAAGTGGAAATCCGCAGGTTCGCCATCACGGGTTACAGGGCAGTGCGAATGAGCCTATTGGTCGCCTACAGGGACCTCCTCTGGCATCAATAGGCTCACTCGCACGGCCTTTGTAACCCCTGACAGCGAACATATGGATATCCGCTAACATCCACGTTAACCCCTTCGATGCTGCGTTAGATAACTGGAGCGGAAATCCATAGGTTAAAGGGCTGTGCAAGCGGCCAATAGGCTCACTCGCACGGCCCCTTAACCCCTTAAAGTGCAACAAGTGCACCAGGAGCCTAAAAGTCTGTACGAGCAACCAACAGAGTCGCTCGTACAGACTTTAAAAAGTTAACCCCTAATGAAGCAACTTGTCCGGCAGATCCCACTGGTCTCCGTGTTTTAACATTTATGAACTGATAGAACCAGTGGGATGTGCTGGGTAAGTTGCAGCGTTGCGGCTTTAAAAGTCTGTACGAGCGACCAACAGAGTCGCTCGTACAGACTTTTAAAACCCCACACAACCCCACACAATGTCAATTCTCCTATTGTCATACCCCTTGAATATATGTATTGTATTAAGCTCTGTGTAATTGTTGCCGCTATATAAATAAAAGATAATAATAATAATTTACCGCCACTTCAAGATGCAGGGCATCCACCTCCTGCAGAATCTCATGCTGGAAGGTGATTGTTTTACCAGGTTGGATCTCAAAGATGCCTACCTTACTGTTCCTATCTATCTGGACCATCGAAAGTACCTCCAATTTCGTTGGGGCAGTCACATATGGCAATTGAACTCTCTGCCAGAGTACAAAGAGTTTCTCCCTTGGTACAAAGCTCCAAGTCAGTCAACTTTCTTCAGGTCCACTGTATACCTGAACAACACTTCACCCCCCCCATTGTCAGGCGACTGCGTACTCACACAGACTTTGTTACTCGGACACTACACCAGCTGGGTTTCATTGTCAATACCCTTAAGTTGGAACTTGTCCCAACTCTAAGGATAGAATTCCTAAAATTTCCCAGGAAGAACATTCTCTTCACATAAACTGTCTGGACCGGATTGTAGGTTCATTTACAATCAGGAGTCTGGCCAAAGACAGGACAGACTGCTGCATTCTCATTCGTATGGAGAAATGGTGAGGTTCCAGGAGGTTCATTGGCAAAGTAGTCCTCTGTACCTGGATCTCTTTGCATCCAAGAGGTTCTTCAGCTCGGAAGCTGTAGTGATGGACGCTTTCACCCAAACATGGCCACTGTCGGGGGGGGGGGGGGCTTATGCTTTCCCCCACATTTGCCCTCATTCCGAGGGTCATTCATCACCTTCGTTGATCAAGGACCTCTCTTGTCCTGATACTCTTCTTTGGCACTCTCAACTGTGGTTCCCAACACTCTTAGAAATCTCAATTCAAGATCCCCTAGTCCTGGCTGTGTTCCAGTCACTATGGGATGTGGCAGAAGTATTTTATTTATTTATTAAATAAATAAAATACTTCTGTTACATTATCATTTACCTTTTGTATTTCCGAAGAGTTTCTGCCATACAAGCTTTTGTCGCTAACGCCATATCCTTCTCTCCAGAGGTGGTCTGTTTCTCATGTCACAGATGGACTAAATCGCTTTCCACCTCTGTCTCCCATCCATATATACAGGAGGAGCTGAAATTATGCATTGCTACTTCAAGAAGTTCTCCTCTGTGACCCTTTCTTTAGTTTCTTAGTGTTGAAATCACAAAATAGGAGCCTCCTGTCTTTACATTAATTATTCTAGCCTGGGTGACTGAATAATTAAAATTTTCATAAAGACAGGGGGCAAGTATTTTAAAATGCCCTCCCACCCTCTTTTGGATTTCAAATGGTTTTGTTCCTGCTGTTATTTGACATATGTAGATAGGGTCATTGTGTTCTGCATAATATTGATGTCTGCATTCTGTGTTTTCTGATATGTTTCTTCTATTTCTTCCAGCTTAACCTGGTAGCAGGTAGCTTAACCTGGTAGCAGGTTTCTGGATTTAAGTTTTGTTGACCTGATTCTGGATTTTGTTTCTTGGTTTTGTTTTGCGTAGTTTTAG
This sequence comes from Spea multiplicata, assembly GCA_009364415.1. Classification (NCBI taxonomy): domain Eukaryota; kingdom Metazoa; phylum Chordata; class Amphibia; order Anura; family Pelobatidae; genus Spea; species Spea multiplicata. The sequence continues at coordinate 43,298,043 of VKOC01000001.1, forward strand.
CAGGATGGTTCTGAGCAAAGTCTCTGGCAATTTGGGACGCATTCATTTAGAATAGGCACAGTGACATCAGCAACCATGGAAGGTACGTCCTCAGACTTCATCCAATGTGAAGGAGCAGTCAGACCTTACAAGTGCCACCTAGGGAAGTCACAAGAGCACATGATAATTCACTGGCTTGGGAAGACAGGAATGACATTGAAAGATTTTCCTTGCATGTTAGACCATGCTGATAGGAGCTGGGGTAAGCACCTCGTTATGCTGGGGTTAACAACTTGACATTTAAAATTCAGTTGACTTTGTGAAGGAACGCCCTGTGCACCCACCAAATTGTGCTTTCTTTTGCCAACACACCAGCGGTTAACCCTTTCAGCGCTGAACAGGACTAGTGCTGGCGAGATGAAATGGCAATCTAATGGAGCAGTGCTGGGACTGTGGCTAGTGCTAATATTGTTCTGGAAACAAGAATTGTCCACCCTAATCAGACAGAACTAATGCTGAGGTGGAAAATACAAACTCAGTTTATTTGGAACAAGCACAGCTATTTATACACACAAACATAATTAGATCAGGAGTATCATCCCATCACTTCCAGATAGGCTGGTGCCGCCATACAGTTCTATGGCCAGCAATCCCCACCTGACAAAAAGTCACTGGGGGTGACTTCTGGTGGGTAAACTCTGGTCCTAAATATGGGCTTTAAAACCATGGTTCCCAAATGAGCTCTGGGACCACATCCAAGTGTTACCTACCACGAGCATAGTGTAATCTCAAAAGAGCAGTCTGGTGGGACAAAGGATGTCCGTAGCGACGCAGTTCCAATTGTCGGCGGTCAACAATGTGGTTCCTAGCCACTAAACAGTTCCGGTTTGCAGCTAGGAGCCTTTCTGGTCTTAAAGTGCCCCAATAAGCACAGGGTGACATATGAGAGGACTTGGCAGGCCGGCAAGGAGTCTCCCCAGGAAGCCATCATTGCCCCCTTCCCAAACTCAAATCTACCCCATGCGTCCTCAGCCTCTGGGTTATCGTGACAGACTTAATCATCCACTTAAAGATTCTTTTTACTACTCAAGATGATATCTTTGGCTTTCCTGTAGGCTTGTAAGATTACTTCCTTGTCAATGTAGTTTAGGAATCATGCAATGACTGGTCTAGGTCTAAAGACCTAAATAAATCCTGCTGTTTAAGGGCCAAGCGATGAGCATGTTCAATTATAGGTGGGTCAGGAGGATGACATACGTTGGGTTCCAGATCTGTATACGAGATGTGTTCAAGTGAGTTATAGCTGTTGCTGCATCAGTTGCTATGCAGAGAACCTTGGGTCCAAAAGTGGCATAAGGGTTCTCATGTCTTCCGGTGCCGTCTCCTTTGTCTGGTTATGTCCCACAGGAGAGGCCTTGAGGTCTTAAGAAGGAGATGTAGCTTGTCCTAGTATAGTGAGGTGATCTTTGGACATTATTTTTGAAGATTTTGTTTTCTGTTTTCCACACTATTTACTGTTCTTTTGTGAAGATGTATGTGTTTGTGTATATCTATATATCTACATTGTTTTCCTTCTGAGCAGAGATAATCCCTCCCATAAGAAGAGTAGTTGAAGTAACTGTTCTATAGTATGTTGCCAATAGGGTTGTAGTTATAAGATCTTCCCTCTAGATGGCAGTATATGAATGCTTAAGATAAAAATGTAAGCACTGTAAATAATTCTTACCTGAGAATTCCTTTTCCTTGTTACTCCTGGTAGCACAGGAGATATAAAAAAGACACTTAGGAAGGGCAACAAACAACGGACTCCAAGACTCTTCTATCGAACTTGGCATCATCCAGACCTGCAGGCTGTAGGCGGTAATGCTTGACGAAAGTATGAACAGACTTCCAAAGCTTTGCAAACCTGCTCAATAGGCACTCCAGCTGCTTCAGCCCAAGATGTCGCAACTGCCCGGGTGGAATGAGACCAGAACGAGGTTCTTTACCAGCAGCTTAAAGGCTAGAGAAATAGCGGAGATTAGCCATCTAGCTATAGAGGACCTCAAAAGGCTACAACATTTTCGAGCAGTCTTCTGTAGATAAACTCCCAGGCAATGGAGCCGGCATTCTTTGTCATTACTGGGGTGAGGACAGAGGACTGGAAGGACAACACCCTGATAATGGGAGGTGACATGACCTTAGGAAGAAATTCTGGAGGCGTATGCAAAACTACCCTATCCTCAAAGATAGAGACTGGATCTCGGCTGCTCGTCTAGCTGATGTTAAAGCCACTAACAGGACCACCTTCCAGGTGAGAATTTTGATTGTGATATCTTCGAGAGGCTCGAAAGGCGGAGAAGTGAGGCTAGATAGGACCAAATTCAAATCCCAGGAGGGCATCAGAGGCCTCTTGAATGGACAAAGTATCGATATGGCTTTCATGCACCGAGATATCCAAGGATAACTGTTCAGTTGATAGAGAGCTAAGATCTGCCACATGGACCTTCAGGGTAGCTGGAGACAGACCTTTATGGAAACCCGCTAGGAGGAACTCTAGGATGTTGATGGAGACAACAGCCCCCTGGAGCTGTCTGCTAGAACACCAGGAGGAGAAGTACTTGCAGAGATTGGTAACCTGCTTCTGGCTCTTCATCAGGGTTTGAGCTACCTCTTCAGAAAGACCAGCCTGAATCAATCCTTCCCTCTCAGGAGATATGCTGACAAATTGAAGTAGGCGGGATTCGAGTGGAGGGCAGGCTTTTAAAGAAGCAGGTCCAGTTTGTACCCCGTCATTGGGGGCTCTATGGACAGACTGATCAACTCCGGGTACCAAATCCTTTTGGGCCAGTCGGGAGCCCAATGAAGGGATCTGCTGAAAAGAAGGGATCTGCTGAAAAGTCAGACATAGTAGGCTTGCAATTTCAGACATAGTAGGCTTGCAATTTCTGCAGGCAAAATGCTTTGTCTTGGACGTAGCCTTCCTATGGGCTGGTGATTCTTTAGGGAGGTCTGGCTTATCTAGCGACATCCTAATAATGAAGGACAGGAGATGGTTAAAACAAAAAATAAAACTGAAGCAGACAAAACGCCCATAGACTCATAACCTACTTGGGCTAAGAGGCAGAAAAAACCCACAGGATACCAGAACTCTTCATCAGAAGCAAACTGTAAAATAAAAGCAGCGCAAATAAATAGAAAAACCTTACCAAACCGCAGGAAAATGGTCTAGAAACCACCAATAACTGACCTGATCTGGCTCCTGCTGATGAGGACACTGACCTCAGGCGCTCCCTGGCTGTCTGGGAAGAAACCGGAAGTACATCAGAGGGAAGACCTGCCGCAACTGGCGGCCCCCTATATGCCACTGTGCCCCATGATATGCCTTTTAACCCTCTATATGCCACTGTGCCCCATGATATGCCTTTTGACCCCCTATGTGCCACTTTGCCTCCAGAAATGCCTTATACCCCTATATGCCACTCTGGCATTTAGGGGGTTAAAAGGCATATTATGGGGCAGAGTGATATATAGGGAGGTATAAGGCATTTCAGGAGGCAGAGTGGCGTATAGAGGGTTAAAAGGCATTTCAGGGGGCAGAGTGGCATTAAGGGGGTTAAAAGGTCATTTCACAGAGCACTCTGCCTCCAGAAATGCTTTATGCCCCTCATTTAACACTCCCTCCTCCAGACTTACCGGTGCTTAGTCCGGGCAGTGTGTATAGCAATACGCGATTCGCGTAGACAACTTCCGCTGCATCAAATACGGTAATAACATTGCATGTTGTAACTTTTGGCATTTATATACAATAAACATAACCGGTGTTACAGGAAGCTTGGGAAAGAAGTACAGAGGAACAACATTTCTCAAGTAGCCTACAGTGTTCTTATGCAGATAGAACCACCAGTCTGTACCTTAAGTCTGTACAAAGAAAGTTGCTTCTAAATTTCCTTTGCTTCTGCCAAGGTTGAGATGCTGCACCTGGCTACAGGACAGGCCTCTCCACAACCTGCTCTAGATCATACTCTTGTAGCAGTCCAGATCCAATACTCAATTGGTTTTAAACAATGAAATAAACAAATATTTTAGAGGAGAGGCAGTACACCGTGTCACAATGATAATGAGGACTTGGCAGGCTTTAAAAATCACGTGGAAGAACTGAATCACAATACCACTAATAATCCTGTATATACACTGCTCAAGATAATAAAGGAAACATTTAAACAACACACTGTAACTAGAAGTCAATCAAACTTCTGTGAAATCACACTGTCCACTCAGGAAGCAACACTGATGGACAATCAATTTCACATGCTCTTGTGCAAAAGGAACAGACAACAGGTGGTAATTATAGGCAATTAGCAAGATACCCCCAATAAAGGAGTGGTTCTGCAGGTGGTGACCACAGACCACTTCTCAGTTCCTGTGCTTCCTGGCTGATGTTTTGGTCGCTTTTGAATGCTGGCGGGGCTTTCATGGTAGCATGAGACGGAGACTACAACCCACACAAGTGGCTCAGGTAGTGCAGCTCATCCAGGATGGCACATCAATGAGCTGTGGCAAGAAGGTTTGCTGTGTCTGTCAGCATAGTGTCCAGAGCATTGAGGCTCTACCAGGAGACAGGCCAGTACAGATGCCATAGGAGGGCAACAACACAGCAGCAGGACCGCTACCTCCGCCTTTGTGCAAGGAGGAGCACTGCCAGAGCCCTGCAAAATGACCTCCAGCAGGCCACAAATGTGCATGTGTCCACTCAACCGGTCAGAAACAGACTCCATGAGGGTGGTATGAGGGCCTGACGTCCACAGGTGGGCGTTGTGCTTACAGCCCAACACCGTGCAGGACGTTTGGCATTTGAACACCAGGATTGCACAGCCCTCTATGTGCTTGCCAGAGGTAGCCTGACTGCCATTAGGTACCGAGATGAGATCCTCAGACCCCTTGTGAGACCATATGCTGGCACGGTTGGCCCTGGGTTCCTCCTAATGCAAGACAATGCTAGACCTCATGTGGCTGGAGTGTGTCAGCAGTTCCTGCAAGAGGAAGGCATTGATGCTATGGACTGGCCCTCCCGTTCCCCAGACCTGAATCCAATTGAGCACATCTAGGACATCATGTCTCGCTCCATCCACGTTGCACCACAGACTGTCCAGGAGTTGGCGGATGCTTTAGTCCAGGTCTGGGAGGACATCCCTCAGGAGACCATCCGCAACCTCATCAGGAGCATGCCCAGGCGTTGTAGGGAGGTCATACGGGCACGTGGAGGCCACACACACTACTGAGCCTCATTGTGACTTGTTTTAAGGACATTACATCAAAGTTGGATCAGCCTGTAGTGTGGTTTTCCATTTTGATTTTGAGTGTGACTCCATATCCATGGGTTGATAAATTTGATTTCCATTGAGAATTTGTGTGTGATTTTGTTGTCAGCACATTTAACTATGTAAAGACGAAAGTATGTCATACGATTAGTTCATTCATTCAGATCTAGGATGTGTAATCTTAGTGTTCCCTTTATTATTTTGAGCAGTGTAGCCCTGCAAAACATGAATGCTCATACAAGCACTAACGTCACTTTAACAATTGCTGAAATAATGCCTCGCATTTCAAAGGTGTTTATAAGATTTTCAGCTAATGCCCCAAATAATATAAAATATCTCAAAGACTACGCTGGTAAGAGCAGGGCCCTTTTCTTCTTCTGTACCAGTGTGTCTTAATGTTTGTTAATGTTATTGCCAATATTATGCTTTTAATTTTTGTGTCCCTATTGTAATAGTCCCACGTAATTGGCTGGTATTGTAGGAGCCCACAGTTCTCATGAGCCATAAGTAGACCAGCAATTATGGGTATCCTTGCCCGAAAACACTTAAGTTATTTTTTTCCACTTGAGATGCCTGTGATATCTCAAATCTAGTGGACTGCTTGCCGCCCCAGAGGACTGAAATTGTGCAGCGATTGAACTAAAATGTCTTTCTGTATTACACACGCACCCAAACCTAACAAGCTCATGCTCTTTACCGGTTATTAGTATTTGCTTAACTATGGCATTACCATTTATAACTCTCACCGCAAAAGAACCGGGGTCTATTGGTACTACATAAATAAAATTAAAGGAATTCTACATCCCAAGTAAATGCAAATCAAGCCATTTTTGTATGTGTGAGTTAGGAGGTAAATATGAAACTATAACATTTTACTTACTTTGGGTCTTAAACACATAAAACAGAGTACCTTCTAGAAGATGTAGATTCCACCTGAAGAAATATTTATTTGGGAAATGTTTGCATATGATGAAATCCGACTAGTTGTGTCCATTTGAAATGATTTATTATTATTATTATTATTGATTTTTATAGCACCTCCATATTCTGCAACATTACAGTAATTGTATTTAAATCGGCCAAAGTATTAAAGTTACATGATGTAAATGTTAATACAGTGAAGGTGTAGGCATAAGGCTAAGCTCGATATAAGATAAGGCCAGGGACTAAGGAAAGGATTCAGACGTTGGGCAGACTGGATGGTTTTTGCCTGCCATCACTTTCTATCTTTAACCTCTTCACGACAAAGCCTGTATATGTACGGGCTAACAGTGCATTGTAATTAATGGGTTTAAGGACAACCCGTTGTCCTTAAGGGGTTAAATACTTTCTACTGAGCATGATTCTTGGATGAAATCTGCAATTATTAACATAGTTCACATTATTGTTTGTTGCAATAATATACTGTTAAAATACTCTTTTTAGATACACATGCAAAATGTATTTCCATCTATGCATTCAGTGTTTTGTATACCATTGTTACTTTTTATGTTGTTTAAAAGTTGTACGATATAACCGTAAAGAGTTGCAAAAGAAACATACGGCATTGTATTGATTTTCCATGAGCCATGTCTTCCACATTAGTTATTTATGTTGCCCAAACTGGCTGACTTTTCACATGGAATAGAATTTATGCCAAAAAACACATGCTACGCTGTTTACCAATTCATTTTAAATTTTGATCAGATTATAGTGAATTAGGGAATAAAGCATGCAGGAGAAAAAGCACCAATGTAGAAAGCACAGTCCCGCTATGCTGCAGGCAAAGGTCTCTCAACCTGTCTGTTAAACAGATAACAATAATAAACAAAGGACATATGTTGCGCACGTTCACTTATCACAAGGAGACGATGATCTCCACATATGAAACTTAATTTTATTCCTCTCATATAAAAGCACAACAGCATGTTGCGATAAGAGACATCTAGACTTCATCGTATAATGAATTAGTGTACAAGCCTGGGTGATCTCGGAAATATGTTTAATGATATCACAAAACTGAGCTATTTTATGTAAATAGCCCAAGCTTATGTATAATTACAGTTTTAGAAACAGTTTATCATTGTAATAGAGTCTGTGAGACAGATGAGCTTTAATGCTTCTTGGTTTCCAAATGTCTGTACTACCACTGTGTCCCAGTAGATGGCAGCACAATACCTTTTGTAAAGGTACAGCACATCTGTCCTTTAGATCCAAATCCTTTACAGGCTTTACTACTACAACCCACAGTGCTGTGAAGGGCAGACAGAACACCATCTACCTACTTGTGCAGAAAAGTGTCACAAAAGTAGGCAGTTAAATGTACATGTCCAACAGAACGGTCAAAATAGCAGAACGATAAAATTATTCTTTATTTTTTTATCTAAATCTATTTTAGGTGCAGAATGAAGCTGAGCTTTAACAATGACATCATGTAGACTTCTGAGGTATAAGAGGCTTTCCCGGAGTCACAATTTGAATGTGTATGCTATTTAGCACATCTGCATGTGTTCATTTTGCTATTAATCTCACTGCTGCCACCATACTGAATCCACGTGAAATTATTTCAGAAGTGTTTCCGGTTAGTGCATATAACAAGCATTACAGTTAATACACCAAATAGCAGGCCATGTAACTGTATTCTGAGACTATAATGTCTCTATCTGATCTCATAGCAGCGTAGGAGATTTCAGAACACACTTTAGTCTTCTTCTTTCGGTCATTTATCTCTGTTGGGACAAAAGGAGATTTGAAAGCTTGCATGGTAATGGAATTCATTTAGCCAGATGCAGCTATTTCCTAGCAGATCTGAGAACTCTCGTTGCTTTATTACCAGCAGTGAAACCACCAGAGCATTACTGCACTGCACCGGACAGGGGAACCTCGTTGCCGCCAGAGGCGAAAGACTCATTATATCTCTATCCTTAGCCTGCGCCCATCACGCTAACTGAAGACATTCCAGAATAAAGAGTAACTATTGCCCACCGCTTTATCACAAGCTACTGCAACCTTTATTATGTAGGAAGACGGCCATCCTTGCAGAATCAACTTCTGACTAAATAAAGATTGCTTTCACACATTAACAGAAGAAAGTGCCAGCACTCCAGGGATAGAACAGAGAGTTTTAAGGTATTTATACCAATAGATGAGAGATGTAAGATTAAAAAAAAAGTAAAATTAAATATACTTCTTGAATGGTGAGCCACTGTCAACTGCATCACAAATGCCTTTTCAGGTCATCAAAGGTTCACCAGGTTAGGTTCCAATAAATGGAACTGAAATACAAATACCACATAGTCCACTAACATGGTCTAATAGGCCCATAGAACATGTCAGACAGACCCAGCCCAACAGGGGATCCAGTAGTGGTGTAAATGTTACCTAAGCCCCTTATTACCACAATAGATAAGTGTCTGTGTGGGAAAAATTGCCAACACACGGAACAAAAAAAATATTTTTATACAGGTATATCACTGACAGAGTAGCCCAGCTTCTGTTCCTTAATATATGCCCCATTTAAAGGTTAGCAAGCCATGTTTGCTAGTGACTTTGGCTACAGAATGTGTCATTACAAAAATATTTAATTGCAGACGGTTAAATTACCCAAAGCTGGAATATTTAACGTGATTAGCATAACTAAGCTAAAAATACATGCATGTCAAATATTCAGATAACTAGTCTTAAACCTTCTTTGCGAATTAACTTATTTTATTTCAAAAATGTGTTTATATATTTTTCCCCCTTTATTTTGTACATGCATTCTTAGTTTTTAAAATACTTATTTTAACAGGATGCTACAAGCATCTTATTTGATTTGCTGTGATTTAAAAAACATTTATTCCAATACATATAGCTCTGTGTTTTGCTTTGTATGACATATACATTAAAAAAAAAGTGACGTATCCCCTCTGGTTGTCTCGTGTGTTATTTCTCATGATCCTGCAATTTAACAATCCTAAGAACAGTCTCATTTTACAGTCTGCTGTTCACTGGGAAGAGCCTAAGTGACAACATGATCTTGTTATTTCCTGAGTTCCACCATGATGCAACGAGGTTGCTGGATCTTCCGTGCCTTTCTCAGAAAAATGAAATCTCTGGTGTATCCTTTTTTTTTTAATTGTTGCCTGCCCCTAGTTACCGGTTCTCCATCCAGTTTCCCGGTGAGCTTAACAGGGCTGAAGGCCAGAAAAAGAATACCTATTCAGGACCACCATTCAGTCTCTTTTGGCCAGGGAGACAAAAAAGTGTATTCACTAAAGGGAGAGTTGTCAGGAGAGTGGTGTATAAATCAGAGAGGTTTCTTTAGTCTCTGAACCCATTGAACTATGTGTTATACAGGGCCAGCTCAGCCCTTCATGCTGGGAAAAAAAACAATGTGCGCCACTTTCTTCAGGAGTGGATCATACCAAAAAAAAATCACATTTCATTTAAGAGAGATAATGACTTCACATAAACACATTGTGAAGTCCTATTAAAGAGGCATGCCCCTATTAATATTTGGTATTGCCTCTCAACTAAAGTCATTTATTAAAAATGTTTTTTTTTTAAAACTACATATACATATACAGTAACAGAATGACAACAGGAAGTTAAGATGGCAGCCATGTACATGTAACAGAATGACAACAGGAAGTTAAGATGGCGGCCTTGTACAGTAACAGAATGACAACAGGAAGTTAAGATGGCGGCTCCCATACATACACTATTTATATTGTTAGCAGAAATAACATGTGTTATTTAGCATACTGAACTCCAAAATGTAATATCTGGGAAAAATGACCTCTTGCAGCTGCATTAACGAATTGCTACTTTATCCTAACACGACTGAGATAATACACAAACTAAAAGGTAGATCCATGAAAATAACAAATTTGCTAAAAGCCGTGAAAGTGTCTATTCTCTTTTAAGTGAAATGTGAAAAAAAAAACATGATTATTATATTTTATGTAGTTTAAACATTACTACCAAAACACGTGACATAATAAAGACTGGAAAATCAATTGAACGTCATAAAGATGCCAGTAACGCTCATGTCATTGTAAACTCCGCAGGGAGAAATTGAGATGCATAAAAAATTACTTTGCATTAAAGTTATTTTCCATTGAGAATCGCAAACGCTTAATAATTTTATTATATATATTTTATCATAAATACTAGTTATTTAATGTACGAACAGGGTATAATACTTGAATCAAAATCTACTTAGCATTCTACAATATTTTTTTATAAATATTTTGGATATATCATGTTAAATTAAAAAAAATGTTAGAAAAATATAGGGTAAAAAAACATTGGAATCTTCTGGAATGATGGCTGTTAGTGATCAGGTAACGTGATGTTCTCTTTTCAGAAAGTTATACAGATCTTGGCAACAATTAAGAATATCTCCTTTAAGAGTGGAGTTCATAGTGTGACCTTTTTGTGTTTTTTCAAGCCATTATTTCATTTCCAAAGCAAGACTAATCCATAGAGACCATAGATTCCAACAAAACAGGCACTTTTAACTGGAATTTGGGAACTAAATGCATGCAACTCGTTTTAGATTGTAAAAACAAAAAGTTAAATATTCCTTTTTTTACAATAAAAAAAATTAACTAGGATCTAAATGCCATGTTTACCGAACTCCATCAACATTTATTTGAAATAAAGTATATAATAAGGATCTTCCCTATTCCACAAAAACTGAATTTTTTTCCAACTGTTTATTGTTGCATCAAAAATATTAGGTTTAGCTAACGATGAAAAATGTTTCTATGACATATAAATAAAATTAGATAAAAATTGATTTGATTTATCTTTATTTTAACGTCATTTTTATTTCCAGTGTAATGTGGGTTTGAGCTTCCCTATGTGTTGTAATACATATTTTCTTAACTTTTAAGTTCCACCTCTGTGGCCCCTATTAGGCGACAAATTTCATGGTAACCTTCAGTTCTTGACTCTGTGTTGAAGTCTCCCCATGCTCATTATTATTACCGCATGTAGTAGGCAAAATCTCAGACCTCTTATTTACCAATAATTATTCTTTCAAGACGTGTAACGTCAGATACATGCTTTTACCAGTAGAACACTATTTGCTTTAAGGTGTAGATTCCAACACTGAAACTGTTAAAGAGAACTCATTATAGAAAAAAAAATATTTGTACAGGATTTGATTGTCAGCAGATGTCCAATTCCGCCCTGCAAAATGTATTTTAATTAAAATGTCGGTGCTGAAATAAGATTAAAAGTTTTTGATGACAGCAAGTCTCTGATATTGTAGTAAGCATTGTATTGTCAGACATGACACTCATTATATTACATAATTCTACAAATCTATGTTAACGTCTGACAGTTATTTTCTACAATAAGTATAATGTTGATCAAAACATGCATCACCATCAGCATTTTGCAACACTTTGTTGTATTACATTGCACAATAAACACACTAAACTGTCATTATTGAATTTAAAGTAAATATCTAATATCTCAAATCACAAAATGTAAAATAATTCCTGGTTCAAATTTTAGTAGATGGCTGCGTAATCAAAACACATATTCACAAAGAAAAAAAAAAGGAAAAAAACATGATCTACAAACTAAAAGGCAATATACTCAATCTGCCACTAGGGGGCACAGTTGGATCTTAAAGCAACCATCCACTAATCTCATAAACGTGTCCAATGTGGCAGATGCCACTCTATGGGTTTGTACTATAACATAAATTAATAATGCGTGAGACGGTTGTTCGTAACATACACTACTGCTCTGAATATATGTGATCGCTACATAAGTTAGTGTAACATATCTACCACGGAACTGAGTTACATTGCTAATATGCAATTAATCACTTCAATGGTATATACCATACTTATTTACAAAGGTAATACCCTTTAACTTAAAGCGACATGCAATAGCATGCGTTGAAAGTTCTTCACAATACATTTATCTATAGTATACACACAAAATATTAAAGAATTGTTACATTTGCATAGCCCAAAACAGCTACCGATTCAAGTTAGGGAATTGAGGTGCCACCTCTTTTGAGGGGACAATTGAAAAGAAGGTTGGGTCTTTTTTTTTTTTTAAATATCACATATCTTTGTTCAAAAAAATGTCGTTGGGAAACGATATTATACTTCTCAGGCCATGGGGGGGAAAGTAGTCAGCTTTTCTTAAACACAGGGAAGAGGGAGTGAGCTTTTTTTTGTTTTTGTGTAGGGTACCTTCGAGGTAATTAACATGATAGAAGGAGACAGAGCCCTGAATCTAAAGTTGATACTGGGCCCCAAGACTTTTCATGTTGACCTTCTTTGTATGATCTCTATAAATGGTATTAATATAATCGCCAGAAGAAAAATCCGTGCAATCCTAAGAATTAAGATGTCACAAGCAGAAACTCAAGTTAAGCAATGCGATTTGTAGCTTTTTTTCTGCTACTCTGTTATAGCATATTCAGGAAATGAATGTTTTATAGAAGTACCATTATCGGCGATGCTGAAGTTACTTCCAAGCTACCAAAATATACACAACTATTGGGATATGAATAAAAAATATCACTGGGGAACATCTGATACTGGCTTGGAGAAGAAAGAGAAGCTTATGTAGTTTTATGAACTCAAGATAAACGCTACACAGGGATGAAGTTAATAAACCCAGTAAATTTTATTATATAAAAACTTGGTATAAAATTAAAGGTAACTGAAATAAATGGTAGAAAATAATCAATTGGGATGAAATGAGTTCTCCACCACTAGGGGGCACTGTGGAAGTTTGGAATAGAATCTTCATTCCCATATTCACACAAAAGTGCTCTTCTTGAACTGACTTTGAACTAAAAAAAAAATCATTGTTATATATAATGAGACACAACCCCTTTGGACTTGGGCTACTGATAATTAGTTTTAGATCAGCCTTTTTTATGTAGAAGAAAAACAAGTAAGGAAGATACTATACTATTTAATTATGTAAAAAAAAAAAAGTGAAATGTTTGGAAATCAAACCCATCCAATTCCCTGATAACATATTAAAACTTTTATTTCTGAAAAATAAACTTTTCAATGTCAACTGTTGAAATGCTTATTACTCATCATTATTATTATTTATTATTATTTACGCATCATATTTTGTGTACATGGGCAAACAGGATTCATATGTCATATATATGTACACACATTATATATATATATATATATATATATATATATATACACACACAATTACATATATGTATATAAATAAAACAAAAATTAGGAAAATGTATATAGTACATTTAAAATCCCCAATAAATTCTGTCAAGCAATCAGATTGTAGGTCACTGTTCCCCATCACTTTGCAAACTAATAATTTCCACTACCAAATCTATTTCTTTTTTTTTTTTTACTTCTGAAATATCTGAGCCATCACAGATGAGGATAGTTCACATGAAAACTAATTACACAAAATCAATATTTAATCACAGCTCAGCATCCCGATCCTGCAGAAAAATCCTTTTAAAAATCCACTGCAATATACAAATGCTCCTCTAATTTACACACGCCGGTACTTAATTCAACATTATTTATCATCATTATTAGCAATTTTTTGATTTATTTTTAATTATTTGTGTTTGTCATTTATATTTACCTCTTGTATAATTAAATGAAACCGTTTAGGCGGTAATAATTCCATTTTTTGAAAGATTATCCCATGTTTTTTTAACTGGGACCATCCCTGCCCCCTCTGAATTAAAAAGGGGTCAACATCTCAACTAAATGATTAACATCTAAGCGGACACGAACATTTTCTTTAAAAAAAAAATTGAATTATTTTTAAATTATCCAATTCTTTTAATTTTATCAGGTCTAGCACTAAACTGTTTTATTCTTTAAAGCATACATTGGAGGCAATGTATTAGAACCCGGGAGTCTTTAATAATGATAGGAATTTATAGAAATTATTTAAAATCAATTATTAAAATACACCTAACCCAAGTAACATATTTCATCTTTTTTTCTTTCTGCCACAAAAGAAATCTTTCCCTTTTTTTTTTTTATTAAACAACGTCATTTACTGAAATAATTGATGGATACATCTCACCATGCGGTTCAGCGAGATCTGAATAGTTTAACTAAGATTATCGGAATAAATATTTCATAAAGATCGGCACTGATATTAAATTACTCCTATTGATTTTTAGATTTAATTCCCACTTTTGAAGTCTCACCAGACTAATTGATCTTTAAGGAGACTCAACTCTCTGTGAACCAATTTAGCAGCTTAAAGTAAGGAGTTGCGTGTAATTTAATAACAAAATAGCCCACGTAGGGGATAAATGAACAGTCAGAAGCTACAAAAAAAACGAAAAAAAAAACCATTAAGCTTTCGAAGATCTCCGGGCATTTTCGGATGGTGATAAACACACTTCTCCCTTTCGGTACCTAAAACAGGCGTGTGTGTACCTGGTATTGTGTATAGTAGGGATCAAAAAATTGTTGGTCCAAGGAACATTCCATCACACAAATGCTAACATAAACATTAAATTGCATTTTTGTTACAGCATCTACATGACCAATCTAGTGAAATATATCACACTGCTTTCTGTGTATATGTGTGTTTGGAGATTTTATATATTTATATATAATACTATATATATATATATATCTCCAAACACACTATACACACACATCTATATATATATATATATAATCTCCAAACACACATATACACACACATTTATAATATATATATATATATCATATATATATATATATATTATATATATATTATATATATAATCTCCAAACACACATATTACACACACATCTACTATATATATATATATATAATCTCCAAACACACAATACCACACACATAATACTATAATTATATATAATCTCCAAACACACATATTACACCACACATCTACACTACTATATATATAATTATAATTATAACCATATATAATCCTTCCATACACACACCATATATATATGTATATACTATATATATATATATATATATATTTATATAGCAGTTTGTCTCCATCTCCCCTTCCGGTCTGTCCTAGGTTTTGGTTCATACCCTTTCAATGTATGTAAACTGTAAGCAGCTTTCTGCATAAATTGCTGGTGCCTACATAAATTAATAAAATAAATAATAATATATTAATTAAAAAATATATATATATATATACTATATATATATATATGGTGTGTGTATGTGTGTGTGAATGGATGCAGTTTATATCACATTTTTCAATGTCATACTATATGCAATCCATGCAATACGCTGAGCACACACACATATAATAAGCACATATACAGTCCCATATACAGACAATGATTTCTGAACTCTCTAAGCACACAGATAAGATCAAATACACCGAGTTGTTCTCTAACTTCAGCAGCACAGCCTGGATATATATATCCTAATAGAGGACCGACTGGGGGGCAGCAATTAACAATTAACACACACACACACACATACACACACACACAGTACACACACAGTACACACACACACCATCCAGCAGCCCCTTCCCCCCTCCCTTCCCCAAAAAGCACATTGTTGTCTCTCTTTGTGCCAGTTCTTGGTCTCATTCGCATACAAGGGGGGAGCCCATAACAAAAGGATACAGCTCGCTCTGCTAGATAAAAGCTGCTTTCCCAGTAACCGGCTGCACTTGTAGGACAGTAACAGGCTCGTGTAAGTAAAAGATCGCTTTTCCCCCCAGCCATAGTGTTATATGACGGCTGTAAACGGCAGATCTTTAAGTGGAGTAATGTGGCAGGACCACCTTAAGTGTTAGCCCCGCCCCCTCCCCTGCGCTGACATTGGCTGGGGGGGGCGTGCGATAGGAATTGATCGCTGAAATGCAAAACTTGTTGCTGCTCTGTGGGGCTCGGATGATCACAGAAGGGAGACTCGCGCGGCGAGGGATCGAACATTAAGGAAAGAGACAGACATCGGCGGCTGCTGCTGCACTTCGGCTCGCAGAGGCTTCTTCTTCTTCCAGGGGGCGTCCTGTTCATTATGCACAGAACACAACAAAAGGAATAGGCTGAGACCGCAGCGAGAACGGCAGCCGGTGCACCGGGGTCAGCGATCGGGATACACAGTGACTGCTCCCCGTTACACACACACTGTCTGCAGGGTGATCACAGCTTTGACCAAGGATCCCCCCCCCTCCCTCCACTACCCATTGATCCAGATGGCAGGCAGAGCCGTCTCGGCGATCAGCGAGCATCTACAATGCAGGTGGAAAAGCTGAAAGTTGCGATCGCTTGGACAGATCCATCTCCGCGGAGAGATACATGCAGCTGAGGAGCGGGGCTCATTCTCCACGCACAGGCTGCCAATGGACCGAGCTTTACTGCACTACACAAACCCCACATTATTTTTGTAATTGAATACTTTGCACAGATCCGTTTGGACTTTTTTGCCTCCTGTTCAGAACTTTTATCTACTGCTGATCGCTTCGGGACTGCTCTGGTACTCATACATGTGTTTTGGTTTCTAACGTTCTGTAAAAAAAAAAACAACAAAAAAACACAAAAAAAACCAACTAAAAAACCCATCTAGGTCTGCACGAAATCCCGAGAAGAAAGTGTTTACTTGTGATCTCACAGCACAAGCCCGATCAGATTACAACATGTGAGCTCATCTGTGAATGCTCTACACCACATCGCCCCAGCTCCTCGCTCACTTGGATTTTGCCTCCATAGACTGTGCAGAGAGAGAGAGAGAGAGACCTGCATGAAATCGGTGAGTTTTTTGGGGGATTTTTTTTTGGCCCTCGTTATTATTTTCACCCAACGCCTTTTGCTTTTCTGGCACTGGAAGGACTGAGTGTGTAATAGCAATATCGGTGGAAAGAACTGTCATGCCTTATTGATTAGCTTGGAATTATGTTTGGGCTGGAACAGTTTGAGCCACAGATCAATAACAGAAGCGCTGGCCAAGGAGAGAGAAACTTCAACCAGCCCGGAATGAATATGAGCTCTCACTTCAAAAACCCGGCGTTCCATTCTGGGGGGGCATCAGGGGCTGTGGATCCTGCCATTGGAGCTTTAAGTGATCCTGCCATGCTAGGCATGAATCTCAATTTAAATGGGGAGACCTATGGGTACCATGCCAGGGGGCATTCTGAGATGCATGCTGGTGGAATGCAGCCACAGCCTGTCCATGGCTTCTTCAACAATCAGCAGCATCACCACGGACACCCCGGCGCTCATCCTCATCAGCATCACCCCCACTTCAGTGGCAGTTTTGGTGGGCCTGATGCCACAGCGTCCTGTTTGCACGGTGGCCGGCTAATGGGTTATAACAATAATCTTGGAAGCCAGCAAGCTTTCGGAGAGGGCTACGAACAGATGGCAGATAATCAGTCAGGAGAAGGATTTGGACAGCAGAGGTCAGGTAATATCTCAGAATTTCAACACCCTAACTCTAGTGCTTCTAACCATGCAGTCCCTGCACCCTGTCTTCCTCTAGACCAGTCTCCCAACCGTGCTGCTTCATTTCACGGGGTTCCCTCATCCACCTCATCTGATTCTCATAACTTGGAACAAAGGAGAATCCACAGCCAAGGAAGCGTTGATCCCTTGGAATACAATTTCCCCAGTGATGCTCCTTCAGGACACTTTGAGGTACCTGTGTTTTCCACTTCAGATTCAGAGGGCCATTATGGGGCTGGAAGGCAGGTCCCCGGTGGTAGTTTTCCTGGCACTTCTGCTTTGCCCAGACCTCCTGGTATAGTGGGAATGTCTAAAGTCCACCCTCAGCCTCAGCACGGGGTATTCTTTGAAAGGTTTGGAGGTGCACGAAAAATGCCTGTTGGCATGGAGCCTGCAGTTAATGCCAGACATCCCCTCATGCAACAGCAGCAGCAGCAGACTGGTTTACTTTCTAGACAAAACTCATGCCCGCCTGGAATTACTAGGCAACAGCAAACAGATGCCAGCACCCCCAATCCAAACTTACAGGACAATGGACCAGTAATGCAGAACCAACATGCACAGTTTGAATACCCTATTCATAGACTGGAGAATAGGAATATGCATCCATATTCAGAATCAATGTTTAATATGCAACAGGGACCTCCGCAGCAACCTTCAAATCAAAGATTGCAACACTTTGATTCTCCGTATATGAATGTCACTAAAAGGCCCAGGTTTGACTTTCCAAATAATCATGGTGTGGAAAACTGTGCTGCATGGAATAACGGTGGCATACACAATGCTGGCATTGATAGTCATTTATCCCCCTCTGCTTACCCTGGCCTTCCTGGCGACTATACCCCTCAAGTGCCAGAAAGTTTCCCTCCTGGCCCGGCACTGCAGCACCCTAGTTCAGACCATCAGTCCCTTCAACAACGTCAGAATGCAGCAATGATGATTAAACAAATGGCATCAAGGAACCAGCAGCAAAGAATGAGACAGGCTAATTTACAGCAACTGGGCCATCATGGGGATGTTAATCAAAGCAACATAGTCCATGGAGCTCAGGTGGGGAACATACCGCAGCCCGCCTTTGATAGAGAAGGAGGGAGGATTGGTAATTTTGACCCCCAGAACCCACACGTGGCTCCAGAAAATCCTTGGTATCCTGGCCCTCACCCACCTGGAGATATTCTTCAAAGGAGGATGGGAGGGTCAAACCTTCCCCCTGACCCTACACCTCATGATATTAATTTACAACAAAATGGGTCGAACATGCTGTTCAGGCCAGGTGTCAGTAGGATGGGGATACAGGAACCCCTGGGGATGCCAGGGGAAGGACATGTTCAGGCCCTGCATTCTCCTGGCATACACTCTCAATTTGGGAACATGGCTAATATTTCCCAAATGCAGTCACCAGGTGGAGGGGTGGGTATCACCAGTACACCAACAGACAGAAGGGGGGCACCAGATTTTACAGCGCCACCTATAGGAGGGCAGCCAGGGTTTCCATTTGTAGGGTCAAATAGGCAATCAACGCCACATAATCCATCCGGTGTTAATTCATCACCAAGTTCTTACCCAGCCCAGTCAGATTTCCAAGCCAGCCAGCGTTCCACAGCTAGTAAGTTGGGGGCACTTTCCCTGGGTTCCTTCAGTAAGTCTAATACAAAAGAAAGCATGTTTGGGCAAAGCTGCTTAGCTGCCCTTTCCACGGCATGCCAGAACATGATTGCTAGCTTAGGTGCACCAAATCTCAATGTAACATTTAATAAGAAAAGTCAAGCAGAAGGAAAGAGAAAGATGAGTCAAACAGAGACTGACATTAACTGCAACAGTGGGAATAATACTGCTTCTGATTATTATCCAGCAGGCTCATCCCAGAACAATCAGGTTCCTGGTACTTCCAATACCAAGTGTACAGGGCAAAGTGGGGCATCTCAACCCACGCAAGGAGAAACCAGTCTGTCCCCAAACTACAGTATTGAAGCCACTCCTGGGAATGATGGTAAACCAGTTACTGGTGGTGGGCGAGGGAGGGGCAGGAGAAAAAGAGACAGTGGACATGTAAGTCCGGGTAATTATTTTGATAAGTATTCTGCGGATAGTGGAGGCACGGTGGTGAGTCCAGCACAGCAGGGTCAATCAGCCAACTCAGGCGAAGCTGGGGGGACACCACATGACAAACCCTTGACTTCTCCATCTTGGGGGAAAGGGGGTGAGTTACTTCTTAGTGACCAACCTGACCTCATGTCATCTTTGGATAGTGGAATTCAAAGTGTGACTAAATCAGACAGCAGCTCACCTCATGTTGACTTTGCAGAAGATGTCAACACCACTTATGGCAATGAAGATGAAGTTTCATCTAGTTCAGATAATAACATATCAAAACCTAGTAGTTGTCCTTTGGTAACAGGGTCTCCGAAAATTCAGCGGGGTGAACATGGACTTCTTAATGGGCAAAAACCAATGAATCTAAACTTGCTAAATAACACTACCTCTCTCCCGGACAGTTATGGGTTGAGTAGCTCTGGGAGTGGGCACCCTGGTACTCCAGGGATAGAACAAGTGCGCACTCCAACCAGCACATCTACCCAGGATGAGATTCACCCTCTAGAGATACTCCAAGCACAGATACAGCTTCAGAGACAACAGTTCAGCATTTCTGAGGACCAGCCCTTGGGGATGAAAAATAAAAAAAATGACTGTACTGCTCAAAATGTGGACAGTGAATTGAACAGTTGTTGCTCTGACAATGTCAAAAATTCTATGAGTACTATAGACCTTGACTCTCTTATGGCAGAACATAATTCTACCTGGTACATGCCTAATGAGAAATCACTGATGGAGGGAGAAGAAGACAAATCTATCACACCTTGGGAGAAATCAAAGAGCCAACAAACCAACAAAGAAGGTATATATGTTTAATTATAATTAATTGATCATGTGCGTTTCTTACTTTTTGTACTTGTTAAAACGATTGCTATGCTCGTAACTTGAAATGTTTGAATCTTTTATTTAATTTCAGTGACCACAAAATAAAATGCGTATGCTGGAAATTAAAACTTTACTTTAACTTTAGCTTCCATCTAAACAAGTATTGGATTTAATTTAAATCAAGTACTTAAAAAGCTGGGGGAACTGTTGGCTATGAGTATATTTGAATATTACTGTATGTGGGTGTTTTAACAGTAAAATATAATATAGCCACATACGCTTACAAGGAGCCACTATTGTTCCCGTTTATTGTCATGGCAAAATGCTGTTGGTTAATTAATAGGAGCTACCTGCAGGGCAAGGACAGAGGGTAATCAGTGTTTACAGTTCAATTTACGAACCTGGGAAGAGAATTATAGCCTTTGCTTTATCATCATTATCATTTGAGGTATTTCTCAGCAATCTGTGAAAATCTTTTTTTAAAGGTACACGAAATGTTATTTCAATGTGTGTGTGTATATAGACGTATACATACATATATACTGGTATATAATTTTAATATTGCCTTTATGTTTAAAATGATAACAGTTATTTTTTATTGATGGGAATAAAATATGCGCCAGTTTGAGCTTCCATATTTCTTCTGAAACTTGTATAATAGTGTATGTAAATGGTAACCTTTCTAATACATATTTATATACACCGTTAGAGATATTAATAGCTGGTATATTAAAACAAAACAAAAAAGAAATATTGTTATTATTGGATTCTGTGGGATGATTTACTGAATGTTTTATTCATGTTGAATAGTTTAATTATTTTACAAATATTTAAAGTTTCAGAAATATGTTGCTGTAATTTATTTATTTCTTGCATCAATAATTCTGTATGTTCTTTGAATTCGATTCAATATAACTTTATTTTCACAAGTTTCCTAGTTTATTGTCTTTGCTTTCTTCAGATCTCCATTCTAGCCAACAAATGGCTAAACTGTGTATTTAAAGGACTGGTGCATAGTTATTGTGTGCTATATTGAAACAAAACAAAAAAAAAACCCAGTTTAAAATATATATTGAGCCAGTCTGTTTAATAAGAGAAATTCAATTCAATATGGTAATGATAAGTAAATCACATTCTGGATTTTCTAATAGCTGTTTACCCCCGCTCTAGCCTTATAGGATCAAGAGACATCTGATATTAAAGAATAGATTACAGGAAAATAAGAAAAAGAGTGTGGATGGTTTAAAAGTGCATCATTTAATGGCCAGGGGTTTGGTTGGCTTTTCAGCTTTGGGTCTTGAAGCGTGAATAGAAGCCCCCGCTGTTTGCCTCTTTGTCCCTGTTTAATGCTCAGCTCAGGAGGGATACTATTTGAAGAATGAGTCTTTAGCATGCAGAGTGGATTCTCGAGCACATCAGTATTCCTACTGCTTTACCCAAGCAAACGCAGAAATTGGTCTGCTTAGATGCCTTTCTTTTTTTAGCTTTAAGTTGGTTACCTAATGCAGTGTGTGCGTGTGTGTATATATGTATATGTATGTGTGTGTGTGCGTGTATATATATATATATATATATATGTCTTTTTGTCAAGTGTGACTATTTTATGTTTTTTATGTTACGATGGCTTTTTTGTATTTTCTATAGTTAAAATAGTAGACTATGAAATTGTCAATATTATCATTTTTAATTCCCTATTTTTCTATACATATTTAACCTGAGCCCTTCTAATATTAACAGAATTGGTGTGCTTGCAAAGGAGGGGCACAACCTTCTACTAAAGAAATGCCTTTTAGTGAAATAAATTAATATATATCAGATATTCCGTTTGGATAACACCCTTGACATTTAGGTATTGAGATATTTGTATAATAAACTATTTTTAGTGAAATCCATTCAATTTCATGTCCACATGGCTTTATTTCCACAGTTGTCCACACCAGGCAAATGGGTTGAAACGTGTAGAATGTATTGGGATTCTTCATTAAAATTATGTATTAGAATCTTTGATTGAATAGCCTGTACCAAGCACTGTAGCCTGCAAGTCATGTGTACAGCGTAAGCGTGCTTTTTAAATCAAGTGTTTAATTGCAGTGTCTTAAAGGATTTTGACAAGTCATTTCTTTCACTAATCAACGCATTATATTACCACTAATAAATTACATTTTAAATTGCAAGTATGTCATCTCAGAATTAGATAAAAAATGTTCGTTAGATAATCAATAAAATAATTGTGGATTCTCCCCCCCCCCCTCTAGTTTAGGTGCTTTTGAGTAAAGGTCTTCAAGCCTTTGGATGCTGTGTAAGTCAGCAAAATCATTAAATGTCACTGTATATATGCCCCTTATAATCAGCAGTGATAACCTAGTTATTACTAGAAAAAATAAACACTTTAATAAAATAAAAACTTTAAAAAAAATACCTTTTGCTTTAATAGTAAAAGTATTTTTGGGATTCTTTTAGAGTAATTTGTTTCTGAAAAATAAACATTCTACATAAATTTTAGTATTTTTTGTATTAGTAACCCTCGTTTGTGAGTCATTATGGTGTTTTTAATACACAATCTGTTAACTCACTAGACGTATAACAATTGCTCTCTGTTCATACTCAAAGACCTTTAGTGTTTATTATAACTGGCCACAAGCATTTAACCTTACTGCATAACCTTTGCACTTCAGTGACATGTTTTAAAGGAGGAAAAAAAAAATCGATTATTCAAGGAGACAAAAAAAAAGAAACCCTACACGTTAATTAAAAATAAATAAAACCATTTGTAGTTAACATGAATAAAAAAAATAAAAAAAAATGTAGCATTGTAGAATATTTTGTAACGTCAGGTTAGGTTTAATAATGTTTCATTCTTCAACGATATCACTTTTAGCTACGGTCATTCCAAGCTGATTCGTGTTATAATGGTGAACATGGTGAACATATTCTGTAGCGCCATACGGCTAATGCTTTTGTATCCAGAGATACAAAAGTGTTGCAGTAGCTAAGTGGTTAAGTCCATTATGGTTTTTTTTTTTTCCTTCAAAATTCCTTAGGTCTCTGCAAATGCCTTCATTTGACATTTGCTCTACAGAAACATGTAACTTAAAACCACACAGGTGTTATCCGACCTAGATGTAAATGGATACACGTTGCCCTGTTTTTCACTCTTTATTTTCACGTTGAATCTATTTTTTTTTTCTTCTTTTTTTTTCTCTTGACCCCAGATCTAAAGAAACCTGGAATTAAACTTAACCATTTTGGAATCCATAGTTTAAATTATTAGTAAAATTGCATTCAATTTAAATGCACTCTTTGTTTTAAAACTATTTTTTTTTAGAGTCATATGATGTCTTGGGTCTTTCGACATTAAAACATCAATAAACAATAAAAATTCAAATACAAAATAAAAGAAGCTTATGTATAGGAACACATTTTGCTACATATGTATGTGTGTATAAATGTTTGTACACATGATATCTTGCACTTAAAAAAAGCAATGAATAAACTAAGGATAAAGAAATTACAGTTAAAATTAACTGTTAAAATTAAAAGTGTAACCCTTTAAGTCCCAGAGCCTACATAAGTTAATAAGTAAATGAGGCGATTGTGAGATAAAGAACAAAAGCTGATAGTTCATTCTGTACAGATTTTTATAGCTTTTTTTAAATATCATTATTGTCATACTGTATGGTGAATTCAAAAAAAAAAGGAAAAAAAAATTGTAATTAGCTGCCTTACCCCATGGGCAATTAAAGTTTGTCTAAATTTCAATAGCGGCAGGGCATAGTCTGTGACAAATTATAGTCATTAGCAAAAATGCTGTTAAATGTAATTTAAATTGCTTTTTATTTATTGACGTTCAAGTTGAGAATAGCAGAACATTTTTACGTTATTCTTTCTGAGCAGAAAATGGAACACAAGAAACGTCTCGTATGTAATTTCTGATATTCACCAGCATCATTTATGATTCTGTCATTCTACGTCAGAGAATCACTCATTTTCATTGACCGCAAGTCATCTCCCCAGATTATCAACCACAACGTCCTTAGAAACAATGATAACATTTCAAGTATTTACACAATACACAAAGATAACAATATTCTCTCTTTTTTTATTTTTTTTTGCTTGCAAGGTTTACATTGTGTTAAAAAGTGCTTACATTAGTTGTTTTTTTTTTACTCTTATTTTTTTTTAGTGCAGGATTATTATCTTTTTTATCCATACATTCAAAGGGTATGACAAAAAGAACAGACTAAGGCAAACCGATGTATTAGGTAAAGAGGGCCCTGCTCGCCAGCTTACTGCTTTTATACAGGTTAGTGTGTTTTTTAATACAAGTTAAGTTCATGTTACAGTTAATTGCTTAATTTCATTGCTCAGGCCTCTGGCACTCATAGGTTTAACGTACTTGGCCAGTTGGTGTTTGGCCTTGTGTTGCTAAGTTCCACAATAAATTGGTAGTCAATAAAACATTCTATCAGACGCTATCTGGGTGCCTTTCATTTTAGGCCTGTTTACAATATTGTAAAACCTTCAAATCTAGCCAACCTGTGGGGTCAGTAAATGTTTTATCTCTTTATAGTCTCGCTTAGTCTATTGCGGGTGCCCTATTACTGGCGACAACACAGAACAGAACAGTGTGCTCAGCACGAGCTCTATATCTTCACGGAAATATGGAAATATATTTCAATGTATTAGCACTTGAATATGAAAGATCAATAATCGGCGCAGAGACCGTAATGACCAGCTTCCTTGGATTAATGGTAAATTTAAACACTTTGAAATCTATCAATAATTTGATAGTACAGCTAAAGAGCAATATATAAATTCAAGGTGTATATGAGATATTTCTGGTGGTAGTAAGAAATATATATATATATTATGTGCATTTTAGATTTATAGGAATTTTAAAATGTAAAATTTAAAAATGTAGAATTTATATTTTTGTAAAACCAATCACATCTAACAACCAAAAAAGTAGTTCCAATACTAATGGTAATAAGACAGATATTTGAAAGTGATTTAAAAAAGTAGACTACCTGAGAGCGAGAAGAATTTTATTTTTTAATCATAAGGTCTTTATTTTTGTTGTTACTAAAATTCAAATTTGCATATAATTTATTAAGCAGAATTGCCCTCCCCCCCCAATATATTCATATAAAATCTTAACTCCTGTGATATAAACCAAATATTTCCTTTAAATACGTGGTGGCCATGTATACAACCGACCTCTAGAACTTTCTCCACCCACTTATGCATCACCAAGAAAAAAAAGGTCAAAGATGAATATTTCCAATGCGCTGGGTTTATGCTTCAAAGGAAAGGCAGGGTAGAAAGTAGATCAATCACACAATAGTCATACCATACGACTATGTCTATACTGAAAACTGAAAACATACAGAGATATTTGAAATTTACGGTCCTTTATATCCATATAGTCCCGTTACGTCAGAGAAGAATATATTGACAGATGAGCTTTGTAACTTCGGTTTTATGTATTTTTTTTACTTTTGATATCTCCAGCTTGACATATTATTATCTTTATTAATACAGAAAGCAATAGGTACTTGCCTTAAAGACTTATCAAAAAGGCAGATGATCCTCACAAGCTATTATATTGCTTTTATGGTATGTTTAAAAAAAAAAATCCACTTTGTCCACCATCTTACCAGTTAAGTGTTGTTGGCCCATTATCGGAAAATAAGTCGGGAGTTTAAGGTTTACGAACAACAACAACAGCAGGAGTACAAGTATGTTTTTGGACTCACATTTTCATCAAAAGACAGATAACTAAAAAAGTTGACAAAACTCGTCATTTTCAAACTGATGCTTTATACAGACGGAATTTATAACAACACATAATCTTTACATTCTGTGAATTCACTATTAAAATATCATTTATTGAGAAAGCTAAATGCAAACAATACCTCTTCTTTCCGCATTGCATAGACGTTCCTTGCGCGCTGATTACTTGAATGATCAGAATCCCAGAAAGAGGCGCGTGACACTTTAATTAAAGCCCAAAGCCCTCACATGAAAATGATTTTGGATTATATACCCAAAGATCTCACCTGGACATGCACAAATTAATAACTAAGCAGTACTTAACATGTAATTTATAGGTTAAAAATGAAATTATTTGCATTGAGATTATTTTGTATATTGATTTTTTTATGTTGAGATATTTTATACATTATAACATTTAATTGCAAATATCAACTTAAATTGTTTTTTATTATATTTAATAATTAATATTTAAAGACAAAAATATATCATTTAAATAATGAATAATAAGAACAGAACATTGTCGTAGAACCGTGTTTATTTTTATTAATACGTGTAAAGGTAAAATGAAGGATATATGCCTTAGAGTTCTGTTACTCAACCCCATCAACTTTCAATCAGGATACCTCTATTACTGACCTATACACTACACTTAGAGTGTGTATGTGTTTATGTGCGCGCGCATGCATTCCCATACATAATTACATGAGAGCGACCATTAGTGAGCTGAGATGTAACCCAACTAAATGTCAGTATCAGGAGGTGGTGGCTGTTTTTAATTTATCATTTACAAGTTTAAATAAAAACACATTGTTTCATTATTTTTATTGTATTATTATTATTTTTTTTAATGGGGCTCATTTATATAATTATAGTGATTCTTGTCCTTAACACTATATTTTAAACCACAAAATATAAAGTACATGATTAATAGTTCCACATAAATTCTAGAATTTTGTTTTTAATACATTGAAAGTGGCTGTGTTGTCCAAGTGGATAATTCCACTAGTGTTTCTTATACTCCCACTATAAATTCCGGAGATGGATGAGGTATGGCAGGGAGGGGATTATTAGGAAGAATGCAACCTTCATTTAGTGTATCATCCTTGTATGTATCGCCTCCTTTTGTATTCTCAATGCCTGCTCCTATATTGGTTTCTTTAGTATAGGAATGGCTGCAGTGAGCAATAAGTCAAATGTTTCCCATCATCCCCCATTCATTAATGTAAATAGCATTAGAATGCATTTGTATGAACAGGGTAATTTAACAACCCCTTGTACATCACCACCGAATATGATGGTGCTATATAAAACAATAAAGAAAGATAGTACATTTTACTAGAATGCAAGCATGTTGAGTGAAACTCTATAGTTTTAGTTTGTAATATTTAAACGATTTCATGTGAAAACCGATCTAGCAATTTATATGTTAAATTAAATTTGTAAAAAATAAATGAGCAAACAAAAATATTTTCGTGAAAAACTGTCATAACACAGACTTTATAAATGGACCAGATATTGCTTTTACTCTTTAGCCCTGTCCTTTAGTATCCTAATAATCCGGCTTATTGTTAGGGAGAGCCTCTAACATTTACCTTTAATGAAATTTGCCATATTATAATATAAAGCCCAACATATCTAGAATCTGTTATGTCAATCTAGGTTTTTGAAAGAGCTTGAAGTGATATAGGTGACATTACATGGACTTACGTGCCTGGGTGCTCTTATTGTAGAACTAAATCAGTATCTGCTGCTTAGACAACTTCAGATCCACTGACCCCCATAGATGTGCACAATTCTGCCTGCATCCAATGACAAGCTAGGCTTTTAAGATTTGCATTACCATTGTGGGTTACATACTGTGATACCAGTGTTTTACATTTTGGACCATAAAGACAGTCACAGTGGTGTAGACCCTTCATGAGATCAATAATTAGTTGACATGTTCATACCTGGAAACTCTCTAGGTTTGACCCAGAGTCTTGTGCGTGGCTAGCCTCACTCCCTCGCAAAGCCATTCTCTAAGAAGAGGGAGAGCTCCCGGGAGGCTACCTGGGAAGTTCACTATTATGAAAATGTGCAGCTAGACCTTACAGCCGTCAATGGCATACATTCTTTTTATGTACAAGCTGAAGTCCTTCAACCTTAACCTTCCAGCACCTTGTAGATTATTTCTTTGAGAAACCCTCTGCAATATTTCTAAGCCCCTTCACTTTTCATACCGTGATATTTTAGCCTGTATAGCATGGAGTCAGTGGCATGGATTGCTGTGTTTTCAGAACGGTCTATGCAATGCATATAGGTCTCTGTCACTTTTTTTCCCCTTCATGTTGAACCATCTATAACAGCTAATCCATTTCGCTCAAGATACAAATGTATTCAAATTAGAATTATGTATGCAAAGTTATGCATCTAATCTATGCAAATAAACATGGCTAATATATGCAGCACATATACAGTTATTAGTTAATTACGTCCCAACATGCGTTAAAGTGGTTGTCACATTTTCCACTCACACCTTTTTGAGTACGGTGTGAATACATACGTTGGTGAGATTTCTGTCAACTTCCTATGCCAAAAAAAATGCTTATATCCATCAGATTTTGGCACAGTAGGATAGACAGCGAAGACCAGGGATGGATTACGACTTTTATTCAACTGATGGCTAAGAGTCAGAGAGTGGAATTTATTATTGTGTGTTTAAAACCTGGTAGAAGTAAAACAATAGCATACGTAGATATTTTGAGTGATTTATACCAATGTTGTATACACATGATGAGTTAAGTACTGGCTCTATTAAAGTTTATATCAACAATTTCCAACTTTCATGTATAAATCAGTTGTGAATCCAGAATACATGATATGGAGGTCAGTTGATCACCCCATCAAAATAAACATGGATTTGGAATTATCTTCCTATCTAGGCCAGTGGTTCTTTTTTAAATGGACGAGAATTACAGTGTAGACGT
Organism: Spea multiplicata; assembly: GCA_009364415.1. Classification (NCBI taxonomy): domain Eukaryota; kingdom Metazoa; phylum Chordata; class Amphibia; order Anura; family Pelobatidae; genus Spea; species Spea multiplicata. The sequence goes on from VKOC01000001.1 coordinate 43,327,377, forward strand.
TGTTAATGCTGTAAATGACTATTGTAGCTGATTTTTAATGGAATATGTTCATAGGTGTAAAGAGGCCCTTTATCACTTACGTCACTCCTGTGTTGCAATGACACATTGTATTCGCTTGTCTCAGTTTAACTTTAAAACACTAACTGATCATTAGAGAACACTTTTGTAGTTATGTTACACAGCTCGATATTTCCCTGTTCTTTCTTTAAAATAGCTGTGACCCCAAACTTTCGCACAGTAGTGTGTGTGTGTGTGTGTGTGTGTGTGTGTATGTATATATATATTAGCTAGTTTGTTTTTCTAGTTACAAATAATTGTGAGAAACACTTTTGTATTGTTTTATATGGCCATTTCTGGTAAGAACATTCTCACTTTTGGCTAGCTGACTGCATTTTGAGAACCAGTGATCTAGAGACTTAATAATACATGCGAAAGGGAAAAGGAAACACTCTCCAATTAGGTTAATTAAGACTATCGCAATTAAACTGGCATTAGGTAACTCTGAAATAATGGGTTACTTTTAACCCAATAACAGCTGGGTTGACACAGTTTGCCTACCACTGAAGTGTGAGCTCAGCGTTGCTGGTTTATACGTAATATATTTCCTGGCTGATATTAACGGTGATAGCATTAAAAAAATAAAAAAAATATATATATATATTATAATATATTATTTATTATATATATATATATATAATATGATAATATATACAGATTTGAAATTAGAAGACATTTTTAAGTAATACCTCTAATTTTTCTGTATAATCAGACTGCTTACATAAGCACAGATCCTTCTCTTCAAGCCAGCTAACTTTTAACCGGTATACTGGAATGGCCTGTCTACAAGTGACATTATGTACCCTTTGACGTTGCCCTTAGTTTTCTTTATACTTCTATTCATTAGGCCCAGGATAATTTCAGGAAATAGTTAATAACATGCAGATTAGTACAGAATAAACATGTAACGCACAAACGCATTGAAGCCTTTTTGTAACACCGGTACTTTGTTAAATTATGGTTTTCTGATGTTGTCCGTCTCACCTTTGGAGATGTTCAGGTTCATCGATTGCCATTACATACCAAGGCCGTTATGACATTACGTCCTGCCCATGCTGGTTTATTTCTGTATAACTGAACTCGCACGCCAATCACAAAAAACAAGTATGCAGAATCAACCCAAAGGGCAATATTTAGACGGAACTATTGTTTTGTGAGCATAGAAACATTACGTTGGTTACCAAAGCAAATCGGCTAAGTGCTTTGCCCCCAAATTGCATAGCTGTTCCTTTGCGTTAAATGTTTTAAAGAAGATTTACATAAAAAAAGAAGAGTATGGCCCTGTACTATCCCAATATCTCAAGTTTATAGAACCGTGGTTTTAATAAGTGTTACATAGACTATTAGTTTAAAGTTGTTAGCGTAAATAAATCCAAACTATCTACAGCTTGTGGGTTTTTTTTTGGTCTGGCAATTATCTTAATTACATTGGAGATGGAAACTGAGATCAGCGTCTCAGAGAGCTGCGCTACCCATGTAAAGCACATATATTTTACTTATTTAATGCCTAAGCACATCTCATAGGTTTATTGAGTTTATAGAACTTTAACGTAGGATTTGGAAAGAGTGACAGGCTCCCTTTTAAGATAAATATTCACTGTTTCCGTGAACCGTACCTGATCACTTCGGTTCGTACGGGTACGCGTCATTTGTTACGGTATAGTTTTGTATCTTGATACGTTCGACATTAACAATCTATTCCCCTACTAGTAGAACAAAGGAGCGCAGAATCATATGTTTGTAAAGGAATGTTATTTATCTATAGTACAGGGAGACATCGCTGTTTGATAAAGATCACCTCACCATGCTGTCAGTAAAAAAAAAATCTTACCGTCCTAATATATAGGCAGCTGTATTTGGCAAGTGGATTTTCTTGAAGTACTGAACAGGCATTTTTAAAAGTCTAAGCTGTGCATTAAATTGTCAGCGTGCAAGGCGTCTGCTGCCTGCATGCTCGTGGCTGTAGTTTCATATTCAGGACAGAACGTATTGCTTTGATGTTTCTTTCTGTGGAATCGTTTTTCATTTTTATGTAGGAATATATACAAGACTAATTTGTATGTGCCACACTTAGAAAGCATAGATGCAAATGAGCGCTTACATCAATATATATCTGTGCTGGGTGCGCATGCAATAAATATTGTGAGCTAAGATATTCATGGTATATTTCTACGTGTTGTATATTTGTTAGCCACTGACCCGGTAGTTTAGTTTTTTTTTTAGTGTAATACCAGTACTGAATATTCTTATTATGGCTGTATTCTATAGGTTATTTCTTTAATACTTCCCTGGGTTGTTTACCCGGAGCTTCACTCCTCAGGGGTGTGGCTTCATTTAGTAATGGCTAAACTCAAAAAGCATTGTGTGGGCGGGATTTATGTAGGGAGAAGGTGGCAGTGTGCGGAGCTGGGTGAAGAGCGGGCATGACCAATAACCACTCCCCTGCCCAAAGATTGAAGAAACTGGCCTGGAGACTCTGGGTCAACTCCTGGAAAGTTTCCAAGTATGCTTTATATATCAATATAAAACTTACTCTGGCTGTCCATATGTAATTTATTCGGGCCAACCTTATGGATATATATATATATATATATATCTATATATACACACACTCACATATATATATATATATATACTCATGTTAAACCTGATGCTATGCTATTTAAAAGTATCACCATTTGGTGCGAATCTCATTGTCTACTATCGCCACAGAACTGGTATTTCCTGTTCTTAGTTTATATAGAAGGCATTGACAGGAAAAATAAACATTGTGCAAAATCCGCAAACTGATTAGCATAACAATGTAAGGATGTTTTTATAAGTATAAGTTAAAATGTGTGTTACTCTTATAAAAGGAAAAATACCTGAGATACAAGATGCTTCTATGAGAAAGAGCACTTTATTTTATAGATACAATTTTTTAGCTCTGACGTTATATCAAGTCATATAGGTATTTTTGCTTTGTGCTTGCTTTTAAGAACACTTCCTGATCTCATTATAAATTAATACATTTTGTGAGATACAGGAAGAAATGCATTGCAACAGCAAATTACTTCCCCCAAACTACTGGAATACAAAAATACATCAGGGGTTTGGCTTCTCCATGCAATTTTTTTTTCTTTCTTCATTGTTGTCCGAGTCTGTACAGAGTCCAGTTGGTGTTTCAGAGAAGAATGCTTCTGATATGCAGCACAACATATATTATATATATATATAATATACTATATATATATATGCCCAGTGTTTTCTTTCTTTCGTTCTTTTGTTCTTCTGTTGATAGACAGGAAGGTGTGCCAGGAACTACTAGGTAGAAGGCAAATTATTCATTGATGTTTCTTCTAGGGAGAATTACAATCTGGATCCGTCTTGTTTCCATTGCTTCTACAGAAGCCACTGTAAATAATAGCACTTTAGTAATCAAGAGTTTGTCTATTTTTAGAATAAACAGTGGTTCTGCTTGCCCCATATTCTAATCTGGTTTTGATAGTGTATTTATCAAGCTATGACGCGAATGGCTTACTGCAGGGTTCAATCCCTAACCCAGCTACTAGGGGAGAATAAGTGGGAACATGTCCTTCTTAATACCAATTCCAGAAGGCATCTGCTGTAAAAAAAACCCCAAACTAAATATACAAATATATATATAAATAAAAACACAGGCGCATTGGTAAGTAAAACACAACTTGTTCTACAGTAAAATGGCCCATTTAAATAAAAATAATTACACAAAACCTTTGTAAAGTATTTTTTATAGCTAAAACCATATAATACAACTCAAACTATTAATTCTGTTGTGTGGGTGCGTGTACAGAACTGTTGTTCAAATTTTAGCAAATTAAACATGAGCGCTCAGATAATTGTTATGCTCTTTCGCTAATATCTTATCCTTTATGTTTTCATTAAGGGAACATTCACTTCCCAGACAAGTCAGTTCCATGATCGCATTTTACAAAAATAGCTAAAGGAATCTTTAGCCGTGACCTTTTCGGAGGTCTTTGCCCATGGATCTTAGCCAAAAGACCTAACAAGTGTGGGCCACTTGTTATGCAATGTCAGCTAATCAGTGAACTTCAGGTACAAAGTCTTAAACTTCCCCAAAGGCTGCAAATGGCATATGCTTTTCATACTTAGCTACAGACTGTGCTACTGTATTTGCATTTTAAATAAGATCCAAGAAAATGAGCATCTGTGTCACATTCAAGCACTAAACATTTGACAGTCTGAAATAACTGAATGCAGAACGGCAAAATTGGGCTAAAGAAGTCATTTTGCATGAAAGGGTTAACATTGTTAGCCTCGGAAGGGAAAGAAACTTTAATTCCAGACTAATTCTAAATGATAGGTCCTTTGGCTAAAGTTTTTTTGGATTATTAAAACATTATACATCTTCAAGTGTGTATCGAATGAATGTGTGTAATCTTATAAATACCAATATTGTTTTGATATGTTTCAATTTTAAGAAGAACAGAAAAAGTGCAAATTAACATTGTAATTAAATAGTAATGCAGCAATGACTGATTTATTATTTAAAAGAACAGCAACACCTAAATCTTCCAGCTCATTAGTAACTAGTTTTTTTGAGGGTTAAACTTGTTCATAAAGTTTCAAAGACTAATTTTTTAATTATGTTTCGTAGACATTATGTAAATAATAGCATATATGGCCATGTATGTATGTTTCTGAAGACTTGTATGCATGAATGTATGTTTCTGATGTTTGGCTCTAAATTAGCCCTCTTGTTTGATTCCATTTGTCAAATGACATCATAAGTGATATGTGCCACCTATAAATACCTTCCAATGTTATATCCAATGTTATATTCTAGAGAGTGTGATTAAAGGTGCAGTTAGGGGACAAGATGTTACCAGAACCTATGCCACTTTGTGACCTATTGGACTTTACTTAGAATTGTTTATGTTTTCCTAGTCAACATATTAAGTTAGTATATACAGAGGGCAGATGCTGGGGCCACACATGAACATGGTTAAAAATAAAAAATATATATATGTCCATCCTTTTTGGATGCAATTATATAATTATTATTATTTATCATATTATATACTTATTGTTATATATATGTTATTGCATTATATACACTTTATGATCCTATAGTACACAAAGTGTTAAATATTTTAATACATTGTGTTGCTTTGCCTGTACGTTAATGCAGGCTAATGAGGAAATATTCATGTTATAAGTTGGTACAGCATATGATAATAAAATTGTAAGATATGTTTTACTAAAATACATCTGTGAATAATTGCAGTAAACGTTTCATCTCATTCCCAAGACTAGTGCTTGGTATCTCAGGAATGCCAAAAAATTTCTCCGAGAAC
>VKOC01000001.1:43338754-43350277 GCA_009364415.1 Spea multiplicata
AATATACATAACCACAAACACATGTAGATTAGAACAGTTTCTGGAGGACAATGACAAAAAATGTCCTTTCCATTTCCATTTAAAGACTTCACCTTCCAGCAGTAAGACGATGCATGGTACGGCTTATAAGGAAGTAAAACCTTCCAAAACATTTTTTTCATCATTCTAGGTAACTCCACTTATAGAAATATATCAAAGTAAAAAAGGAAGGAAACAAAGGAAATAAATATTTTTTTCATAAGCCACATGAAAGAACCATAACAAAAGAGGACTATCATGAGAACAACGCTTTAAACTATCTACCCCAAAAAGGTCTGGTAACCAAAACAAACATTCCCAGTGCCAACCATGCACTGTACTTAACACTGACTCTTTGTTCTTGTTCTAACTTTAGACTTGTGAAAGGATGTCAGATGTCTGAATAAAGCCTATGTACCACTTCAGAGCCATGAAGAACGTAAATAAAACAGAACTCATTATAACTGCAGTGTGTATTTACAGCAGGAAGATATATTCTTGGTGAATCTTGATTACGACTCCCACCATGCTCAACCAGCCTCTGAACAACAGAAGTTGAAGCCCACAGTAGTTGGACTTCCAGTGGTCCCTTGTCTGTAGGTTTCGAGCCTGACTTGACTGACTTGAGCATGGTCTACCTATATTCTGACTTGAGCAATTACTTATAGCTGTAATCAGGGCTGAGTATAATAGGAGTTGCAGCCTACAGCTACCAGAATGCTGGAGGTCCTCAAAAACATTTTTACGCCATACACAAAGCAATGCCCAAGCTAAAATCGACTCCAGCATGGATTAAAAAAAATAAAAATATCATTTTAGGGACTAGACTATTCCTTGAAGAATGAAAAGGATCCACGCACAGTCATTTCCCTCACAATCAGATTATAATGAATTTCCCTACAACGTATCACTAAGCAATGAAAGTTAACGATCCAGCATTTTCCCAAATACAAGACCGAAACTATCATATAGTTTCTTATACTGCAAAATGTACATTTGACTAATGACGCTGAAAATAACCACAGCATCTTATAAGCACTACAACAATTAAATGTATAAGTTAATGACCCTCGTGCAGACACAAGTAAATGAACAGTTAATTAGCTAATCAGTTACCATGACGTTGCCTTTCCAAGTCAAGCTGAAACAACTTAACAAAGGAAATAGAATTTGATAACTCACAGCACAAAGAAATTACACAACATACTCTTGAGTCTGATAATACCACATTATTATATATATATAAATATATATACATATACAGTGATGTGATGTAATGTCTTATCACCATAGCAACCAATGCAATGGTCCAAACCATCTAATTCTATGGTAACAATATTTTATTATACATAACCCTCAACGCCTAAAAACAGTCAGGGGTGTTAGCGTAGTCTTGGCATTAAGTTATATTTTGAACATAAAATAATTTAAAAATAATTTAAATCTGAACATAAAACATAAAAGTAAAAAAAAAGTATCCCTCCCGGAGAAATATATATATAAAAAATGTTTGCTCCCTACCAACCCACTACTATTAAAAGGTATTGCGCGGTTTGCGCCGCTTCCTGTCCACATGTGGCCCATCACTGCCATGATGTATGTCCCTTATTGTTCAGGCCCATTCTATGCTAGGGCTCGGCCGATAGGCGTGAACGCCGCCTGGGGCGAAGTTTAAAATGCCGCCCCCCCCGCCGGCGTCGGGGGGGGGGGCGGGCATTTAAACTTCGCTGACGCCCCCCCCCGGTATTACCTGCGGCGAGCTCCTGCTCTGCCAACCCGTGCCGGCTTGTATTCTGAGCGGCCGAAATTGAACGCCGGACTTTATCCGGCGGCTCAGCAATTAACAAGCCGGCACCCGGAAAGACCGAAGAGGGAGACTCGCCGCAAGAGGGAGAGACAGGGCGCCGAGCGGGTAAGCGAAAACCACTCGGCGCCCCTCTCTCTCTCTTCCGTTTCAAAAAAAAAAACCGCTCGGGGCGGCAAAGTGCCGCCCCTTCCAAAGTGCCGCCTGGGGCAATTGCCCCAGTCTGCCCTATTGTAGGGCCGGCCCTGATTCTATGTACATATAAAGTGATTCAAGCATGGATATTATTATTGAGAGGAACATGGTGATGATTTAAAAACATGGAAATCTTTCTACTGTTAAAATGTTTGTTAACTCCACAGATTTTCACTCGCTTAAAAACTCCAAATATTTAGTCTAATCAGCGTCTCTAAAAAGACATCATTAATTGGAGAGCTCTAAGTAATGAAGAAGGAATAATTCTGTCTTTTGTGAAACCCTTGCCCTTCGGTAATATAAAAAATGTGATTTAATTTAGGGATTTTTTTTTTAGCAGAACAGATTGCTGCTCTGTGGATAATTAGATCTGGCATAGAAAGCCAATCCCGCTGTGAATTATAGAGAAGTCATCAGAACAATATTATAATGATAGTATAATATTAACTAAGGAGACAGGAATGCAAAATGGTTTGTTCAGGGACACAAAATAGGTAGAAAAGAGATCCAGTAATCGTGTTACAGTAACCCTATCCTGAGAAACAGTACGCCTCTGTTCATTGTGCTCGAGCAGCCATGGTCAGAGGATGCTGGGAATTATAGTCCCACATCAGCCTAAGGCACACTGTGGTCTGGAAATATATATAATAAAGGATATGTTAATGTTCACAAATCTTAAGTTGGGTTCTTAGACACAATAGTTTTTTTTTTTTATCCTAAATACTATTGCTCCCAGGTTTCCAGGCTCTGCCGAGTCTTTCTGTGTGATGCGCGTGAAATAAACACTTTGAAAGACAGGGATCAGTGAACCAAACCCGTTTACTCACTGATCTGTAAAATAATAGACAACTGCCTCTTTAGATACTGCAGGCAGCCTAAAAATACACCATAGCCTTATGTTACTTTGATGAACAAAAGCATAGAGGTTTGGATGCCGCAAAAGAATATGTCTTGTATGGGATTGCGCTTTTTGATTACATCATCAAGTTTTATCAAAGAAATAACGCAGTAAGAGACAGCAGAATCCTACTGCATTCAATAAAGAGCCTATGTCTGAGTATCTGTGTATATTTGTCTGCTTTGTTCTCACTATGTGTTTCTGTATCTCTCTCTGTCTAAGCGTTGTGTATTCAGAAAGCTGTTTTGGCATCCCTAGCGATGTTCTATGCCATGAGGATTTGTGGGTAACATTAAGTCCATTATGTCAGGAAGAATGTCATGCCTTTAGTGCCTTAGGAACAAAAACGTATTTTTCTTTACACATTTCAGCATTTTCACTATGCCTTTCTCTAGCAATAATTTTCTTCCTTCTTTTATATTGTACCCACCAAATAACTATATACTGTAAGTAGAGCTTTCTTTTGAAACCACTCCCATATATAGGATGGCTTGTGTAACTGTAGGGACAACTTAATGATGTCATGATGACATAACCTTTAAATGTTTATTTTTAGTTTTTCCCATTTTTAAAGTTTCTTATGTTTTGTTTTTTTTTTTATTTGTCATTACACAATGATCCAGAAGCAGGACTTTTTGTTCCTACATCCCATACCACACTATGTGTGATCAGCTGCAAAGGAATCATGATTCCTAGTGAAAAGTACTGGTATTGCCTATGTCAGTTTTCTGGTAATGGTACATGCAAATGGCACACAAGTGCAGAAGATGCAGGGGTTGGTAGTTGGTGGTTTGTTTGGGTATACTTGTCAATTGTCCCCCAGTGTTTAAGTTAAGAGTATGCTGTCACGCACTACCTGTTGAAAGTGTTGTTTCTGCTGACCATACGTAGGAAACCAGTAGGATCCGTAACGGAGTTCATTTTGTTGTTAAGTTCATCGTATTGCTGGTCCATAAAATCCCCCGCCTCGCTTTCAGTCTCACTGCTTGCACAAGTCCTAGAGATAAAAGATGGAATTACATTTTTAAATTGGAATTGCATCAGTCTCCAAAATCAAGCCAGATTATTAAATGCATCAGAAACTAACAAGATAAAACAACTGTATTAAAATGATTAGCGCAATGCAACACTTATAAAACCAAAGTTGCAAAACCATATGCCCTGTAAATGATAGGATGGGAAAAATATAAATGTCTGTAATGCATTCTGCAGAATCCGTCGATGCATTAGCAAGGGGACACCACAAAAATGGAAGGGTCTTCTTATCTGTCCTATGCATTAAAGTCCATATAATGAATAATAAAAGTGCCATAGTTGCTCCTTGCCCACCTTTTCCCAATTAGTGACTGCCTTAAACAAAAAAACTAAACAATATCTATTTCAAAAACAGCAAATGTAACACAATTTTAATATTTCTACAAGGTGAAAGTGCTAAATGGAATGGCAAAATGTTTCTGCATCAAATTATCTTTTTTATATCTATAAATGCAGCCATTTCTTACATCCCATTAGTTTAGAAAAGGGACATTTAGTTCCACATAACCTATAATTGTTATATATTTTATAAAATTAAGTCATCTGCTTCCTATGACATCATATGGCTTGATTAAATGTTGAAAATGATGACTAATGACCTATGATGATCCATGGGTATTATAAATCCGTTACACCATGGGAGTGATGTCAATGCAATTTGTTCTATTATTGACCCACCGAGGCTGAAACACGGGTTTACAAAATTGGAAAAAATAGCTTACACAACCTAACAGACACCTTTAAAATGAAATCCTTGCGAAGATATGTTGTTGACTAGTTGGAAGAAAAGTGTTATTCACAGGGGCCTCAATGCCACATCTTCATAGGAGATTGTATCTGAAATCATTTTAGAGAACCACATTATTGTGTCATTATTATTGCATCGGTTCATCCCTACGGGTTCCAGCAAGAGAGTTAAGATATTTTGCAGGCGTGACACGGTTCAACTGATTTGTTTCTATATCTCGTTTCTAATGTTTTCGCTGTGATCTCATGAGTAAATTGAAATGTAGGAAGAGCACTAAATTATGTATAACAGAAACAACAAAAAATATTCTCAAAGCCGCAGCATTGTGAGTTTTACTGGCAATGCAAAAAAGCAATGAAATGTAATCATTTATTTAGGCCTACAACAAAGCAAGTACGTGATCACATTTCTAGCTTGCCGACGGCGTTAATACGTTAATGCAGATGCCACCTCTTGGAAAGCAATTGAATCTTGTAGATCCTTGCCGCTTCTCACAACCATTTCTGCTTGTTCTCTTACTATCTCACCTTACTTTATCATCACTTATATCAGGGGAAGCAACAAGCAGCTTAAAAGGGGAATGGTGCCTAAAAGACTACCGAGGACTACCAGAGCATCATGGCGTTCAGTTGGAGTTCTGCAAAAGCTAAAGCCACATGAAACAGTTGACTTATTTGTTGCATATGCATATATTTAAGTTAATATCTTCTAGCTGGAAAGGTCACCAAATGTTTCTGCAAAACAGATATTTTTGCATTCATTGGTTTTGCTCTGGTTGGTTTATCAATTAATCATAATATATTATACTGATTTGAACGTATGTGGGGTTGACCGGAAATAATGAAGACCCTTTCTAAAAAAACATTCTTAGCTTTCATACTATGATGGGGAGACATATATGGGTATCTTTTGCTCGACTACACACAAGTCAATCAAAATCTCTCATTTAATACCAAAGTTCAAACATAGCCGTTGTTAAATCCTGATTGATAGCCTGGGCTAACCTTCATAAGGTCTAATTTTGATGTCCCTGACAGCCCTGGTAAAAAGACTTTGCTACTTTGTGGTAGCTGTAGCTGCCCTCCTCATTGATTCTTGCTATTGATTGGCTTCTCTGATATCAATGGACACATTTTCTGCACATGGGGGTCTGAATAGCTGGAGCTACTCGGAGGTAACATCTCATGAACAGAAAAAATAGCAGGGGTGGGGAAGAGAAAAACTGCATTCCCATACAAAAATTTAAAGGGACCAGCAGCTATCTGTCCTTAAATGTTGCTAGGAGTTTTGCTCGGGTGGTTTCCACCTGCTGCACATATGTCTCTGGGTGGCACACAGATATGGCTCTCTAAAAAGGATTAGGAGCTGTGGTTGAACTACAATACTCATCAAACTTAGTCTGACAAGAAGGAAAAATAATGTAACATTCGAATTACATTCACATTTCATTTTTACTAACGCAGACCTTTTATAATGCCTGAGATTTTGGATACATCTAAGATCGCTTGTCCTTAAGGATTACCATCATTGAAATGCTTTAGACAAGACAAAGCCATTGGTTTGTTACATACAAGGCACATAAAAAGCACATACTTTTCTTTTATTCTGAATAAGTAAATAAAACAAATGTTCATGTTTAGGAAGTATTGTTTATTTTAAATCTGTTTGTCATATTAGAGATGCCATCTCTTGCGGTTCATTGGACTGTGTTGATTTCAGTTTCAAAACACTGATAATTTTTCCCTTTAGAGTACAAACTCCTTTATGACCTATCAATAACTGCTAATGTATTTGAGTATGGTACTTAGAAAAACAAGAATGTATTCTTTCAATACTTAATTAAATACTTAATTAATTAATGTTTAATTTTAAACATGCCTTTTGCTTATATGCATTTTATTTAGCACTGTAGATCAGTGTGATACACTCATTGAATTTGCTACTAAAGAAGAACATCGAGGGAAGTAAGAGAGACATTTAGATTTGGGTCCAAACTGCCCCTTATAAAGAGATGCGTAACCCTACAATATCATTTTTAATGGTCAAAGGAAATCTCCATTTTAGAAGAACTTCCCCTGTTATAAGACATTTAATCCTAAAGCTGTCAGGTGCATTGAGCTATTTATTACATTCTTGGATTGTCAGTAAAGATCAGAATCAGGTATGTTGAAGCTCTGACTCATGGAGGAACACTGACTGTAAACATAATTCTTGGCCATGAAAGCTGTCAAACTTTTATTTTGATGGATCAACATATAACTCAAGATAGGGAGAGATATAATGGACGTTTGCTTAATCTAAAATTGAAAGGTCAAAACAGACTGGAAGGTTCTAGTGACTAGTAATAAACACTGACATATGTTAATACAGCTTCTGGTTGCTCCTTCTTGTAGTTCTGAACAAGAAGAAGGATGATTTGTCAATGACAGGGCGTCTCATGGTGGACTTCAAACATCATAATTCTGTTGGAAGCTGTCAGAAGAAAATGGGAGATATAAGTAGTTCAACACCTGCACTGACATGCAACCTTCGCTTGTGAGGAATGGGTTTACATTACTTACATCAGATATGGGTAGAACCAGCAGAAGGATGGATTTTAAAGGTGTCAAGTTGGATCAAACCTGTCTCAGAGTTCTTGCCCAATCCTGCACTGAGCTGATGAGTGGTCAAGTTAGGTTTCTAAGTTTAGCTACCCATACCAACCTCCACAATTTACAGTGGCCTTGATATGGTCAAAATTTGCAAGGCTAAGCCTAAATACCTGTGCCCTCATTGGACCTAAAAAATATTTACAGCAGAAGACTGCTGTACAAACTTGCTGTATGTAGCTGTTTCCATGAACATATCATTAATACATTTACAGTGTAAACTGATTCAAACTCCTTTTATATAGATACTGTATATATATATATCTATATATATATATTTATATATATATATATATATATATCTCTAATTATGTTTATTCTCATGACCATAACAGTTGCTGAATGTGTGCAATGGGCAGCAAGTGCGGGCAGAACATTAAAATTTAAAATAGAATCTAGAAGCAGACAGAAAAGAACATGTCATCTGGTAAACTGCACTGCTAAAAGCAGGCACACAAACAATTTGATTACAGGTCAGTTGCTACAACAAAAAGATCGGGGGGAAAAAAAAGAATGGCAATGTTTAATTAATTTAGTCTTCGCAAAACAAAGAAAGGGTCATTCGAGCATTGCCAGCCACAGCTGAGCATTAAGATTAACTGCATCAAAATGACACATCATTAAAATATAATTTATCTCTGCCAAAAGATAAGAAAGAATAGTTTATTAAGTGTGCGCAGGCGGCATATGTTCCCCATCAGCTTTGGTTATTACTGTGCAGTGATTTAAAAGCCGCAGATTGTACTTTTAGAATGATATTCACATGTAAATTATTGAATGGTATGTCAAGAAAAATGCTAAAACTGGTAAAAATGCTAAAATGCTAAAACTGGCATCCATCACAAGGTTATATATATATACATACATGTGTGCGTGTGCACTGTGTATAAATATATAAAGGGGTGTGTAGGGATATATGTATTATGAAGTTGTTTAAGTGGCATAAAAGTAACAGCAGGGCGCCATCAGCTGAGAGAGCCTGTGCATTATGTGCCCCATGGTATGTGATCCCTATGGTATGTGACCCCCATGAGCCCTCATTTCCTGCTCCCCTGGACATACTGCTAGGCTGGCACTGTGGTCCGCGTTTCCGCAGGCCGAACACTCTGAGTCTGATGGCCAGGATAATAAGTTTGTTAGTGTGACAGTATGTGTGTGTTTAAAGTTAGTCTGCGGGTGTGTAAGTATTATACTGTGTGTAGATATGGTGCTGTATGTGTGTGTGTATGTTAGTATTTTACTGTGTGTGTGTGTATATATGCATGAATATAAAAGTGTGATGTTAGTGTGTCTGTGTCTATGGTGTTGTGTGTGTTACTGTATGACATTAGCATTGGTGTTAAGAGTGTTTGTATTGATGTATGGTCCTAGCATGTCTGTGCACAAGTATATGGTGTTAAAATGTATGTATGTTACTGTAAGATGTTAGTGTTTGTGAGCATATGATGTTAGCATATATTTATCTGTTATTGTATGGTGTTAGAGTGTGTAAGTGTATGTTAGTGTGTGGTGCAAGCATAAATGTATGTCGGTTTGTATTTAGTTATGTGGCATGTGTGTGGGGGTATCAGTGTATGATGTTACAGTACATTTGTGTGTCAGAGTATGGTGTTGGATTGTCATGGGCAAGCCTAGGGTTAGTGGTGCCTGGAAGAGGGAGAGGAGGAGCGAGAGGAGGAGCAGGAGAAAGAATGTGTGTGTGTGTGTGTGTATGTAAGTGTATGGTGGTAGATTGTTGGTTATAGGTGGGCCCTGAAGAAATATTGCACCCAGACCCCACTAACCCTAGGCTCTCCCCTGTTTTCATAAGGTGTGCCTATGGGAAGATCTTAAGGTGAAGTGATGGATGGAGCAATGGGTGGGGCAATGAGGTCAAAATTGGGCATGCTGATGGGAGGCGCATTGGGACCAGTCTGTACTGGGCCTCAAGATTTCTGGTGGCCTCCCTGCCCGTAACTTTCTTTCTACAAGCTTTTTAAATATTACATTGAGCTCATTAGGGCTGTACAGACAATGTTAGCAACTCAATCACTATAATATTGTCTTTATTGTTCCAGGCATAGAATCCATGTAGTCATTCTTCTTTTTTTTCTGGCTCTAATACTGAAATATTGAAAGGGTTTATGTAAATGTATTTTATTTAATCGGCTGTGTACTGCACAAAATATCTCGTTTATTGCTTGTTCGGACTCGGGAGGCTTTAGTCGGAGTTAGATTGACAGCTTTGCCACCAGCTAGTGATTCAACACCTGCGGTATTTCAAGCGCAGCTCCACTTATTCTCTGGCGTGGCACCGTTTTGGATAGGTGAACTAGAAAGGATTACGCAGTCAAACAGAACTGTAGATAAGAAGCTCTTGGCTTATTGCGTTTTTGTACTTTCCAACCTATTTTACATTCTCATCTTTCTAAAATATTTAACTGTTTGAACACCAGGGAATAAATAAGCATTAAAAATGTCTCAAGCATTTTTAAGTGACCCAAAGGCAGCAGCGAGAGGCTTACCATTTACTACTCATACCATTCTCACATATTTCATTTTCCATCCTTAGAATACATGAAAAGTGGAGAGCCTTTGCTTTGTGTCTTGGAAACTATTCATTATTCAACTGGTTTATAAATGTGTTTCTACTTTGCACTTGGTATTAGTTTTCACAAGAAAAATAAGAATTATTTCTCTGAATTGGTATGCATCAAAATAAAATATAGCAACACAACTGGGCAAATGTGGGGCAATCGGTAGCACGGTCGCTATGACGTTGCTCCATATTTTTAACTTCGCCCCATAATTTACCTGTGACAGGTACTACCATGAGAGTGGGGGCAATTTGGGTACTAAAGTTATCCAGGGCACCATAACTATTAAAGATAGTCCTGAGTTGATTAGTTTATACTTCCTATAATTCTTTGCCACAGCGTCTTAATCTAAGAATATGCATAACTAACATAACAGAGACAAAAGGCCATTTGACAAACTGACATAAGAATTTCAGTAGGCAAAGGGTTTACTACAGAACACCAGAGTAAGACAAATGTTGGTCTTCAGGGATACTGTGATGACATGTCCCTTGTAATGGCACATTTGAATTGAGGTCTTACATGCCAAATACAACGATAATGAGAGAATGCTGTAATTGTGAAAAGGTAGGCAAGCCAGGTATAGAGGGGCACAACTTGTCCGAGATCCCAGCTTGGAAAAGGACTCAGACGATCTTACTGATGCGTCTCACCTTCTGAGGAGCTTCAGCAGGCCTGATGTTAACACCTACTTGAACTCTAAATGGCTCTTCTAGCTCAAGAGTCATGCAGTTTCAATGCAAAATGTCAGTAAGACACATGGTTGCAGAAGAGAGGAATGAAGAATCACAGAACTGCATGGCCATGCAGCATTCGAAACAGCCCTAATTCATTACTTATGGTAAAATTAAATGACCAATCTAAATGAAAATACTATTATTGTTTTTGTAATCAGATTTTCATACATAGTACTCAGCAAGACAACCAGATCAACACACACAGCCATTTAACTAAGCAAATGATAATTTAGCACATCCTTCATTCAATTTCAAGCACTCATATTTGATTCTAATCTTTAACTATTTCACGTTACATTTAGAGTTTATGAAATCTGCACACTCTTTACAGTGGACATTGATTATTATAATTATTTAGAGGTAAAAAAAAACTCATCTGGAAATTGACATTCTGAACCTGGATCAAAATTAAAAAAAATGTTTTTATTTATTAACACACTATAAAATTAATTCACATTCATGATAACTAAAAATAAACATAAAGGTGATTCTGAAGGAACTTAAATATATATATATATTTATGTAGTCTCCATAAAGTTCATTTTAATCTTACCATTGATGTGATAATAACTTTCAAGACTTTTATTGGGATTTCTTTACAAATATTGCAGAAAACGAACAGTTTTATAGACACTGAGCATGGAAACATCTGCATTGTAAGCAAACTTTCCAAGGACATCGTGACTTTATGCCGCCCCTACTGAGATACAGTCTACAGAGGCAGAAAGTAGTTATTATCAGACTGTATTGATTATGGTGCATTGTTACCATCACAGGGACTAATTCGAACCCTCTAATGTTTAGTATACTCATAAACAACCCTTAGGGTGAGGGTAATGACATGGAATCAATTTATGCTGATGC
>VKOC01000001.1:43350377-43366748 GCA_009364415.1 Spea multiplicata
AAAGTATGTGTATGTACTGTAGCCTTTCAAATGTCTTCTGGAAGCACCATTTCATAAAAAAAGAAAAAAATACCACTGTGTTTTATTCAAAGGACAACATGTTTAAAGGTCATTCTCTGTATAAATAAATATTAATTAAAATATAAAAACTCATCTTGCATGAATGCTCCTGTGTTTCCATTGGCCTTACCTTTTAATGCCAGAAAGAAGTACAGATTTGAGGTTGAAGATAACAGGTCAGATAATGAAAAATAACACATGCAGGAGATTAACGGCCAGCCCCAAACCCTTAACTTCATGTTAGTGGGGGTAGTTTTTTGTACATTTTTTGGCTTTGGCCATGCTGATAATCTTTAGAAATCTATTTTCTAAATCACATTAGTAACAGTTTATGGATCTTGCTTCTGAAGATCACTCAACCCTTAATGGACCCTGTCCCATCATCATCTTTTCCATCACGCTACAACGTTAGCCCCTTCAAGGCAAGATTTTAAATTTTTTTCCACTAAATATTCACTGACAGGTTAATCTAACTTCGGAAAGAGGCACAAACAACTATGTATCATGGGCTGTCAAAACTTCATTACTGTTTTCACGTTGAATGAAAATCATGAATGGCTTCTGTAATAAGCATTCTGTTTTGATCGACAGACATGTCAGAGCCTTATAATATAGTTACTTTTGCAGGAGTGAATCTGGAGTTGTAATGGGAATTAGAAGAGACATTTTATATATGATCCAATGTAAATTAATGTATAACAATAAAAATATATTTTATTATGTTAACCTGGTTTGTATGCTTGAAAAGCTGCCAGAAAAAAACATTTATGTAAAGTATTCTCTGTAGTGCCAAAAGGATACTGATGGCTCCCATTAGAAAACAAGTAACTTTTAATCATTATAATTATGAATGGGCAAATGGTCGGTGGCCAATAGGATCTTATACTTGTCGGTACTGCCTCTTGAGTGGCAGATCAAGTCATGCAGTGTGTAGCCACTGGCTAGACATACATGGCTGCATGCTGCATGAGTATAAAAACGCAATGTGCCGCTGACAGCCACTAGTGCCTTAAAGTGCCAGTCTGGCTCTGGGGGCAAGACTAGACCTAGACAGCCTTTAGTGGCAACAGTGTCCTCTGCCGAGACAATGAAGGAACTGACCTAGGGAGGCACGGATTCAACTGGAGACTATAGGTCAAACCTGTTGAATTCCTAGGTATGTAAATTACAAAAAAAAACAATTACATTACAACAACAACAAGTATTTATATAGCGCTTTTCTGCCGGGGGGACTTAAAGCACTTTACAGGTAAATGCATACGAGAAAAAGAGTGAATTATCTGAAGGATTGAGAGAAAATATGGGTTTTAAGTCTTTTCTGGGGCTTCTCTGATTGAAAGTGGTAGAGAGTTCCAGAATGTGGGAGCAGCATGACAGAATGCGTTGGAGCCGGATTTTACTCTTAGCCAAACTCGCTTCTCGCGCACTTTGGGTAAGAGAAGACACTCTAACTGACTGATTGGGTGGCGAGCAGGGATGTAGGGTGTTAATAGCTCTTTCAGATAACAGGGTCCCTGATCCTTTAGGGCTATAAATGACAACACACATATCTTAAAGTGAAATCTCCATTTGATAGGAAGCCAATGGAAAGACAGTAAAATAGGTGTAATATGGCATGAGCAGGGTTGATTTGTTAATAGTCTGGCTGCGGCGATCTGAGCCAACTGCGGTTTGTGAGGTTCTTTTTCTGGGAGGCCTACATACAGTGCATTGCAATAATCCAGACGAGATATCACAAATGCATGGATTAGGGTGGCAGTATCCTCTAGTGGGATTAGGTGCTTTATCCTGGCTATATTCCTCAGGTGGAAGAAGGCAGATTTTGTTGCAGTTGAGATTTGACGTTTAAGTGACAAACCACTGTCAAGGAGTACTCAGAGATTTTGCACTTCACTTGACCTGAGTAGCTCTGAACCCCTGAATTCTATGCCAGTTGTTAGTATTTCCTAGGATCGGCGCAGTTATCCTTTGTCCTCTGATCAACAGGACTCCTGTTTTATCAGGATTTACCTTTAACCAGCTAGCTTGCATCCATTCTAAGAGATCTTCTAAGCATTTGTTGAAAAGAGATGTTGGATCCTTAGTTCCTGGTGTAAAGGAAAGGTAGAGCTGCGTGTCATCTGCATAGCAGTGGTATCTTAATCCATGTTGTCTGATGATATCCCCCAGTGGCAGCATATATATGGCAAATAGAGTGGGAGATAGAATGGATCCTTGTGGTACTCTACATGTTAGTGGTGTGGAAGCTGAGGAACACAATCCTGATGACACCCTTAGTGACCTGTTTGTGGGGAAAGATTTAAACCATGTTAGAACTGTGCCTCCCAGCCCGCATAGGTCTTGCAGCCGCTCAATTAGAATCTTACGATCAATGGTGTCAAATGCTGCTGATAGATCTAGAAGAATTAGGATTGAATGATCATCCTTGTCTCTTGTGATTCAGAACTGGAACCAGGGCAGAACTGGAACCAGGGCAGTTTCAGTGCTATGACGTTTTCTGAAGCCTGATTGGAAAGAATCAAAAGTATTATTACTTGGCAGATGGGCCTCTAGTTGCATTAACACACATTACACATGTGTATACACAAGAGCATAAAGACCAAATAAGATGCATTCCTTCTTATATCTTACATGCTTTTTCTACATTAATATACAGAAGAAGAGACAAGAGTAGATCTAAAAGCTTACTATCTAATTGAGGTCGAAAAGCCAAGAAAACCATCAACACATCTGCAAACATATTTTCATACTGCTAGTACTGCATGTTCTATAAAAACTATCTCAGCTTAGATGCCACCATTAAAATGAAAGTACTTTATGCAAGCACTGGCATTGTTCCAGCCTCACACGTCTTACATATGGTGACAAAACCAGCCTATCCATAACCAGCCGTATCCTTAATAGCCAATCAGAAGCTGCATACATCGCGGAATACCACAGGGACCGTTTTGATTTATATTTTTCATTACCCAGCAAACATGAAGCTAAACTTCTCAGGATCTGGGAGGTCTCTTAGTGTTATGGATGGTATATTTTAGATTCTAAGAGTTTCTATTCAGATAATAACAAGGACAGAGGAAACACAACTATTTTTATTGCTTTAGTCACCACATGCAAACAATTAAATGTCATAAGGGCTCCAAAACCTTACTCTGTTACAAAGTTAACTTTATCTTGCAGTTTGTTCTTACAATCATTTTAGTTATTATATGTAATCATGAACATATGATCAGTGTCACAGAGTTCGGATATTCAGTGGCCATTTTGTATTTTAGATCTCGAGAATTACCCCAATTAGATACTTGGCTGTTTAGGTATTGATCTGTATATGCTACAGTCAAACTTGTGTTGCCTTTGCTGTGATTTTGTTCTCTCATATATAATATTGTAAGTTTTGGAAATTGACTTGTATCATTGTCAATGTTTTTGGGGTGGTACGGTAGGCGTACCTACGGATTTCCCAAGGTAGTCTATCTGGAGCTCTCCCTCTCCTGGGGACTGGATTTGTGAAGGGTTGGGACTAACCATGTGTGGGAATGGGGCTAGTCTAGGCAGCCTTTACCTGGCCAAATGCCTCTACCGACTCTATGACCTGGGTAAGCAGGGTGTCAGCCGGAGACTCCATGTTAAACCTGTGACGTTCCCACATATGCGGATAACTTAAGCACATTGTATTGGAGAAGACTAGAAGAAAAGTTTTGGTTTTTAATAAAAAAACCCAGCTTTTGGATTGTTATAAACTGTAGACAAAAAAAGAAATTAGGGTAGAAAAAGGCCTGTATATAAATGTATCTGCTATTACCATTCTTCCAGTCTCCAAGCAGAATGACAATTGGATTATGTTTCACAACCATGTGTATAGGACCTGAGCCAGAGGGAAATGTTGGCATGAGGGAAGCAGGCTGAATTCTTGCATTGGCTGTTCAACATGCCATTGATTTAAGCATGCATAGTAAACAAAACATTATTTCTTACACTTGTAGGACTTGACCGTTTTGTCACATCCTTCGTTTGGAAATTGTTTAATGTACAATACTTTACAAATTGGGAATAGAAACATAGAAACATAGAAACATAGAAAGTGACGGCAGATAAGAGCCAGAAGGCCCATCCAGTCTGCCCAACCTCTGAGTACTCTCCTTTAGTACTTGCCCTTATCCTATATCTAGCTTGGCATTATGCCTATCCCATGCTTGCTTAAATGACTTTACTGTATCAACATCTACCACTTCCACTGGGAGGCTATTCCATGCGTCCACTACCCTTTCCGTAAAGTAATATTTTCTGATGTTACCATTAAACCTTTGCCCCTCTAGTTTATGCTTGTGTCCTCTTGTTGCGGTTTTATTTCTCCTTTTTAAATAAACTTTCTTCCTTTACTTTGTTGATTCCCTTTAAGTATTTAAATGTTTCTATCATATCCCCCCTGTCCCGTCTTTTTTCCAGGCTATATAGGTTAAGATCCTTTAACCTGTCCTGGTAAGGTTTATTTTGTAATCCATAAACCATTTTAGTAGCCCTTCTCTGCACTTTCTCCAACATTTCTATATCCTTCTGGAGATCCGGTCTCCAATACTGTACACAATACTCCAAGTGAGGTCTCACCAGTGATCTGTACAGCGGCATGAGCTCTTCCCTCTTCCTACTGCTAATACCTCTCCCTATACAACCAAGCATTCTGCTAGCATTACCTGCTGCTCTACTGCATTGTCTACCTACCTTTAAATCCTCAGAAATAATTACCCCTAAATCCCTTTCCTCACACGTTGAGGTTAGGACAGTACCAAATATTCTATACTCTGCCCTTGGGTTTTTATGCCCCAGGTGCATTACTTTGCATTTATCCACGTTAAATGCCAATTGCCACAACTCTGACCATTTTTCCAGCTTACCTAGATCGTTTGCCATTTGGCTTCTTCCTCCAGGAACATCAACCCTGTTGCAAATTTTTGTGTCGTCAGCAAATAAACATACCTTTCCATCAACACCATCTGCAATATCACTAATGAAAATATTAAAGAGAATGGGTCCAAGTACAGATCCCTGAGGTATCCCACTGGTAACAAGACCTTGTTCTGAATATACGCCATTGACTACAACCCTCTGTTTTCTGTCACTCAGCCACTCCTTAATCCATTCAACAACATTGGGATCTAAACCCAGAGATTGCAGTTTATTTATAAGTCTTCTATGTGGGACAGTGTCAAAGGCCTTACTGAAATCCAGATACGCAACGTCTACTGCACCACCTTGATCAATTACTTCAGTCACCCAATCAAAAAAATCAATAAGATTTGTTTGGCAAGATCTTCCTGAGGAACCCATGTTGTTTTTGATCTTGAAAGCCATGTGACTTCAGATGTTCCAGAACAAACTGATTGCCATGCCTTAGGTTGAATGTGATTAAGGAAGCTTTTATTTCTTAAGTAGCTCTTTTCCAATATACAAGCAACGTGAGGCAAGTCCTGGACTGCCCCTAATTTGCAGGAGACAATTATAACATACATATAGACATACCCACCAAAGCAGGTTAGCCACTTTGCAAACGGTGGCCAGTGGTTCATGTGTGGAGACTGACCACCTCCATAGATCTTAGTACAATATAACATTTAATGTTTATTTATAGCTTTTCCTTAAACCAGCTGACCTTTTCCTTAGTTTCCACTTATCAATTTCATACACATATAATTATTTTTCCAAGTAAATCTTAGATGGCATGTCTTATCTTGCTTTCCTTGTAATCCTAGACTTTAGGAGGATTTTCATAATATATTGCATGTTATTTAACTTTCTAAATGCTATGGAAGTCTCGCAGGTATTTCAACTTTTAGAACATCAGAACAATGTATTTACCCTGGCAATCAGTGCGGTCGCTGCATTTCAAAGATGGAAAAGGATGCATCAAATTACTGTGCAGGAGTTAAATTTGTATTTGTGCAAAATAGTGACCATGTCTTCCTTTATTAAATAGTCTTTATAAATAGATATTTAATAAATGAGGACATTTGTTTGTTACGAGAATGGACTATATTTGCATTTGTAGTACAACTTATTTGTTGACTTAATATAAGAGACTACATAACTACATAAGTTATGGTGGGTAAATGGTGATGGAAACCGTTCCACTTAAATTTAAGGGGGAGTAGAAGTATTATTAAACACTCATCTACACACGCCAGACAAGCCAGAAGGCTTGTTTTTCCCTCAGAAATCTCATGGTGCTTTCACAACCACAAGGGATTCTGGGTAGGCACATGCAAATAAGGTTGCCGCAGAGGAGAGAGAGCGGGTAAGCGAAAACCACTCTCTCTCCTCCACTTAAAAAAAAACGCTTGGGGCGGCAAAGTGCCGCCCCTTCAAAAGTGCCGCCTGGGGCAATTGCCCCACTCTGCTCCATTGTAGGGCTGGCCCTGTATATATATTATATATATATATACACTGTTAAATACTACCATTTAAAAAAAAAATATTTCCAACCTTTCTTAAAGACAACTACCATTAGTATGTTTGTACGTTGCGCATTCCAAATAATTAATACACGTTTAAAGTGAAGCTTTTTTTATTCTGATCAATACCTGCCTTCCACAAATGTACCATTTTCTGCCTTGAAAATAGACCTGAAAAGAAAATTTTAACATGCAATATAACAACATTTTCCCAACATTATGCATTTCATCATAAACATTTCCAATTTAATATGTATGCCTTGTGCTTGGAACATAATATTTAATAGCACGCACTGGTAAGTATTGGCATGTTTTCTGATTGGCAGCAGTCTGTATCTACTTAAATCTTTGTTTTATAACTGCAACAGAAAGCAGAAAAATGGCATGAAAGTTACATAAATGATCAAAATGCCAAGTGGATAATAAGCTAATTGTAAAGTTTAAAACCACCATTTCCTCACTCTGTTTTCCCCAGATAAATGAATGTAATGGCATAGTGTTATCTTATAATTAACATTATTATTTTGTTAAAATGTGTCTCTATATACTTGGGTTCCAAACAAACCATACCTGTTCAGTGTTTTTCTAATGGTAGTATCTCATCTAAAATGCTAACCAAGGCCGGTAGAGTGTGAGATGTAATTTCTCTGAGCATTGCACAGTCTTACCATGGGTTGAATCTGCTGGGCCATCCATACCTGGGAAGATTGGCAACTGTCTTGAATGCTTTCCACTTCTGAATAATCCTTCTTGTCATAGAATGTAGGACTTTACATTGTTTGGAAAATTATTGCTTCCCAGCAGCAATTGCTTCTCTAAGATCATGACTATTGTCTTTCCTCCTTGAAACTGTGTTAACACACACCTAAATGCTACAGACCAACAAACTGCAAATAATTTGGCTTTTATAGATGTGGTCACATTTTGCTGAATTAATCAAGGGCATTTGATTAGCAGCACCTATCTGCTACTGCTACTATGGAAGTAATAAGGGTGTACTTAGTTTTTCACACATGGCTTCTCCATTTTTGCTTTATTTTTGGTGACTGAACGAAGACACAGTGTAATATGACATGCTTTGTTGTTCATCTGAGGTTGTATTTACCTCATTTTTAGACCTGCTAAGGAACAGATGATTGTTATTATGTCCTGATATGTAAAACCATAAAATTCAAAGAGGATGTACTTTCTTTTTCACATGACTGTGTCCAAAGTATTAAGGGTATTCTTGTAACATAACACATTCTAAGCCCATGCTTCACTGAAAATGTATAAATTCCTGCTGCATCAGTTGCGTTCTTCATGCTGTGATTTAGTTACATTAGCTTTAATGTATTTGTTTTTGAATATATCCCCTTGAGCTATGTACTTAAATATTCATTTTAATATTTTGATATTGATGTGGTTACACATTAGATGTTATCTGTTTTGTTTGTCAAGCTTACTACACAGCTATTTCATAAAATTGTACACCAAAGCATACATACTTGGAATTTTTTTCTTCAAAAAGAATGCACAATCCATAAATTAACCAATGCTACTTTGTAGCAAAATTCTTTAGCTTATATTAAAACAAGAAAATCTTGTGGACTTTTCACCTTACTTACACAATTAAAGAGTACAAGCACAATTTATTACATGGATCCCCAACACCTGTATACAAAATATTTAGGATTTGTTCGTATTAGTATTAATTTTCTTGCGCTATATGTGGGGACTGTCATCTTACTACCTTATCACATGTTTGAAAGTACTAATTACTCAGATATTTGTAAAAATTGCTTTATAGAAATATGTAGATTTATGCAATCTCGACTACTGGAAACGTGTGCAGTCTGCAAATAATGCTGGTATGGGAAGTGGGTGAAGTCCTGCAGTATAGTTCCATACCTCTCAACATTTCAATTAGCCAGAGGGCAACTTTTGTTTTAGGGAGTAGGATGAGAGGGATGGATAGAGAGAATGGCTTTTATCATATTTGTACACATAGTAAAGTAAGTTTTTCTTACACAATGTCATATATATACACCTCTGTTTTTATAGATATGCATCTGAACTTAAAAAAGGATAATTAAGCAAAAAATAATATTAACATACTTAGCAGGTGATTTTTATTGTTGGATTCAGTTACCAAATCTCAGTGTGACAGTCTGTTTAGTAAAGGTCAAGTTATCTGTTGAGTTAATTTGGGGAAACTAGAAATATCTATTAAAACGCAAATACCTCATTGATCCGTCCTTAAACGAATCTCCAAGCAATATAAAATATTCAGTATATATATATATATATATATATATATATACAAACAGTATATACAGAACAAAGTAACCAACGTACCAACTAATCCTACCGTGAACCTATTCTGCAATGACTATTATATGTCTCTCTTGGGTGCTATGAATAGTCTATGGTGACCTATTATAGCCGCAGTCATTACTGAATGTTTTTTCAGGGAACAAAATAAAGATTTTGAAGTCATCATGGTATATAGCCCTAATTATCTTATACAGTGACAGTAGGTCATTGAATGTCATTGGACACAAGAAATAAAATGGGACTCCTCTGACTTTATTAGGAAGACAATGGTCCACCTCAACAAATATGTCATGGTCACAGTCCTATAGTATATTTTCTTTTTATTCAGCCTGAAACAGGAGGTCATCTCCAGTCCAAAAAATATTACCTGCCAATGAGAGACATAAAAAGTCGGCAAGCAAAAGATTAAGTTGAACTTGGGATGTCACGGCAATGTTCACTTATTTATTGGCCAAGATGCTCTGCGACAGACTTCTTTGGACCTTGGAATAATATAAGCAGGGGCTGCTAGACTGTAGATGGGAGTAGAAATAGGTTTCTTTGCAAGTTTAGGCAAAATGTTAGAAAACAGACAATTTGCATAAATAAGGATACTTCTTCCTGACACAATGATTTAAGTGAGTGGCTTTTTTAAAATTTTAGTACAGAGCTTTGGAATTCCTTTAACTATATCAAAACTATTACATAGTTGCTTTCAAGATTGGAATCTTATGGGAGCAGTTTGCTTTATATGTCATTTTGTACCCAAAAAAACATTCAAAGAACGTTAACTAGCAAAACAGGGTTTATTCTGAAAGCATAATGGGTGAATTTTAGGGCGATGAAACATTTCATCTCAAGGTATACACAAAGCAAGAAACAATAGACAATATAAGTTATGTTTGGACCTTTATAAGGCAGACTCACAAAAAAATGTGACTTTTAACTCAATCCATGGATGTCCACTATGCTTCACACCACTGTTTAACCCAACCTGTGTAGATCTTTGTTGGTTTCTATAGAAGACTTTGGCCAACCCGATGAAGCACTTGCCATTGATTGTGATAGGTCCCAAGTGTATGGAAACCCTAATGAGTTAGCTACTTAATTGAGCCAAATTTAGAAACAATAGAAATTTTAGAAGAATTACACCTTAACAGGCTCCCAACCTCAAGGCATTTGTGACCCATGTACAGAACGATAAAGTCCAATGGACATAGGATATTTATGCGCTACATAGCTATCACTTAAAGTCTACGTTTTGTTCTCACATATAATCAGTTAATTACAAAGGCTCCATAAATGGCTTTCTGGAAGCATTGAAATGTCACATTGTGATCATTACAATTAATTTAGACCAAGTCTGTTCTATTTAAAGTTACATGCATCTTTCTGTTTCTACACATTTCTGGTTTAATTGCTTTCTTCATTGACACCGAGGTTAACCAAATTGCTCTCATGAATTATTCATGGGCTACACTGATTATTATGGCATAATTTTGCCACTAAAAATACAAACCAAGTGAAGCGGAAATGTATGCTCTTAGCCGTCATTGACAGTCTGCAATTCATTTGGAAGTTTTCTTGCATGTTTTTTTAAATTTTCTTGCTCTAATAATCTCCATCTCTTTGTGAATCCCATATACAGTATATGGATAATCCATATGCAGAAGATGAATTGCTCTAAGGGACCCTTCAAGGTATCATTTTGAAAGCAGTATGTGACTATCCAAATAACTAAAATGATGCGATTTCAATTAGCAAGGGTCTCTAGACATAAGGCACATGTATCCCATAAAAAAAGGTTAAACAAATGAATGCAGGAGTTGGGGAATGCCATTTGAATCAGGGTTAAAAGATAAATTGCATTTTTAGTATAAAATAACATTTAGCAAAATGCATAACTGCATGACTGCTTACTGATGTAATCTCATCCCCATTGTAACAGAATATTTGATACTACCCCAGCAAAAAAAGCATTCAAGGGCCTTATGTGTGAATATGTTTAGAGTCTTTTTAAACTTTTTTATTTAACACTGCAGGAAGAGGATTGGTAGGGCAATGGTAGGGCAATGAAACCAATCAGAAGTTGGAAGATAGAGAAGTAAGATATTTTGTTGCTTAGATGTCTTTGCTTTTATTTCTCCATTCTAGTAGTCATTGATGGTGTAAATTTATGAAGATGCATCTCAGTATACTCAGGAAATGTTAAGGTGGTCTGTGGATTAAGGAAGGTGAAAAGACCCAGCTGCCCATGGACCATGGGTCTTCTATATGTTCTGCAGTTACCATGTTTTGGTTTTACTTCCCCTGAGAGAATTTTACCTGTCAAAGGCTAGAAGAAAAATTTGAGGTGGGGTAAAGAGAAGAGCTGATAAGCTGGATGAGGGCTGAGGGTTGGCATTTGGAGATATTTTAGGGATGTTTATGCCTACTAGCAGAAGCTTGCCCAGGCACCATTCAGAAAAAAAGTCAGCCATGCTGGCAAGGCACATTGGGAAGGGAGCAAGGATCAAGAGTTAAAGCTATCATGGTAGCTATTGTCTGCAATCCAGTTCATCTTTAAACTCAGTGTGAAAAGAAAGGTCTATGTCCTGCTGGCCAAATGGTGATGTTGCTAATGCCAGGTTCCAATGGTCAATACAGGAGATTTTTTTTTTAATAATTCGTGCAGTTTTATAAATGGACAGCGTTAATGTGTTCTCTATTTCTCGATGACCTAACAGATAAAACTAAAAGAAACAAATGTGTGTCTTATAACAGTTTCATTTCAGACATCAAACATTGTCTTTTGTGGATTATATTACATGGTTAAACACCTAATCCATGCATACATATTTTCTTTAATATTGTTATCACAATTTTAATTGTATGCAAAATTACTATGATTAAGTGTCAAATACTGCATAATTTGGATAATGGCTTTTAAATTGTGTCTTATACTTACCTGTAAGGTCATCACCATGTGATAGCTGGTATGCGTTAATTAATTCTAATAATAGTTAGTCTACTAATTAATGTATTTTTAGCAGTCATATACTTGCCATTATTTCTGGTTAGTTAATCAACTGCATAGCGCTATACAGTGTGGGTCTGTTGAGATGCTATGTAAACCATGCAAAATAATGTTTGTGACGGTATGATCTTAAATTGCCACGTATAATTACATTTATTATTTATACACATTTTATATTAATATAACACAGTGAGAATTATAAAGAGCAACTCTTCCGGAAGGCGATAAAAGCGGAGCTGTCGGCACAGACATTAGATTGCTGTTAGTAATGTATTCACCTTGGGCATTGAGCAGTTGTCCTTCTGTGGCCTTCTGTGGCCACCCTCCTTCATGTCCCCATCCTCTGTGTCTTAAAGGGTTAAATGTAATGTAATAACAGGGTGGTCACAGGTAATGTATGAACGCCTTGCAGAAAGCCGCCAATATTATCTCACATGGCAGCAGCCACTAATGTGCTCAATAATATATTATTATGTATCATAAACCGAACCTTTTCACAGTTTGGATGCACGTTAATGATTATTGTTACGTCCGTAGGAGGCTTGATCCTATAAAACTTGGTTAAAACACGATTTTTTTCGTTAACAAAATGAAAAAAGACATGTAAGTGATCTAAAGTTTGTCAGCGTCTTAGCTATGTTGAAAATGACCCAGTTATAATTTCGTTTAAATGGAAACCTATCACTTTACCTAAATAAATAAGCAAAAATAATATTGATTTTACAGCCTAATAAGTCATTACAATTTGTCAGCTTTTATGTTGTAATTAAATTGCCTCAGGAAAACCTAGTGTAGTTTCTCAATTTCGAAAGCTGGTAAAGGTATCGCATCTCGCCAACTTCCGTGTCTTAATTAGCTATAAATTGTTTTTTATGGCTAATCTGTTACCACTCCTTCTTGCAACAGAAAGATTGTGCGCTTATTAATCCGCTACTTTCCAGAAGCCTAGCACACTTAGAGTTACACATGAAAAATGGCACTTATTTTCTGTGCCAAGAAGTACATTTATTTATTGTTTGTTCTAAATACGTAGGAGTCAGTCATGTGTCTTCTTGCCACATAGCTATTATCCATCTCATCTCTTAATTTACCCTCCCGGAACTAACACTGCATCCCTCATCGTGCGTATCGGAGGGTGTATTCCTTTGAAGTGATCTTACGAACTTCTGTACTATAGCGGGATCATGTGACCCTCACCCCGTTATCATGCGCCTTCCGTGTACCCGCTTTGCCCGCCTCAGTGCGCCTCTCTGGCTAAGCAGAGGGCCCGGCTTGCCTGCTATCTTACAGCAGGGAGACTAGGCCCCACTCGACCGGCCAGGCCTGGTAAACCAGTACCGTGCGTACCCCCTGATGGCGGCCTTGCTTAGGACTAGAGAGTGCAGTTGATGTTTTGCCTTTTATATAAATAATATACATTTCTGTTGTGTAATGTTGATTGAAAGTCATATCACACTGGCTTTTATTTAAAATATGTCGTCAAATAATTTCTCTTTATTTTTCTTGGAACATTTTCATTGCTTCTACATAAAAATGCATAATTTCTACTACTTCATTTTAATTTAGGTGTTTAATTTTTATTGTTGCCCATGAAAGAGCAGAGATAAGCTCCTCACACGGCCACTGATTAAGGGTGTAATAAAACATATTTCGGCAAGAATTATTACCTTTTATTAATACTCGTTGGACTTTACTTATCATACTCCACAATCCTGCTCCAAGGGGTTCATTGATGATCCACACGTTCCAGGATACATCTTTTACTGACATTTTTGCAGCCTTGCAACACTTAATTTTAATCCTTTACTGAAATCATAGTTGTCCATTAACGTGTAACAAGAAGGACTACAGTGTGTCACAGGGAACTGCGGTATAAATCAGAACAAATTCATTACTCTCCATTGAAAGGGAATTCAACAATATATTAACAGAAATGCTACAACTGTCAACATGATCATTATCAAAGATAAGCAACACAATATTTAGGAAGGTTGTAACATAGCTTAGTCATCCAATTACTGAATTGTCTACAGTGAAGAAAATGGGTCATGTCTAATCTAAGTTCTAAGTTAAAATACTGGCATGTCTAATTTTAAGAAATGTATGATTTAATGGGGTAAACGCCAAATCCTGTCTACCCATTGTACAGCGCTACGGAATTTGATGGCGCTATATAAAACAATAAAAAAAAAAAAACAACAACAATGTACACAATCTGTAGTGTCTGTGGCAACTTGGTTAGGAAAAGAATTGGTCAGCAAAAAAAGCAAAAAATGGCTGAAGCAGTAAATGGCTAGTCTTTATTGGTCAGTGCTGATAACCTTTTTTTTCAAAGTGATTTAAGGTCCACAGCATATATCGATGTTGATCCAGTATTTAGTGAGTTACTGTATATGAGTTGCATTTGGCAGCATTAGCTACAGATTGTAAGAAGGTCATATCATTTAAGCACAATATATTAATAAAGCTTGTGTACCTAAATATCAATACGGTATATAATATATATATATATATATATATATTATATATATATATGTGTGTGTGTGTGTGTGTGTGTTTATGTATTTCTTTTATTTCCAGTTTGCTATGAAACGTTAGACCTTTATTCATCTTGTGTTAGCATGAAGTAAATGCTTCATGAATTTGAATATTTTTACAGTTTTAAGTTGCTTTTATATTTATAACATCATAAAATCCTATAATTCTAAAGTGTATGTTCCATTAACCACCAGGTCATATTTATTCAACTGTTTCATCCAATAAAAAGTGATAGGATACTTATTGGCATATTTCTAGTGTATTACAGCACTTACGCTGCAGCTGCACTCCCCTAGCCCGTTTTTAGGGACATGTTCTTGGCTGGTTTGCATGAAACTAAAATGTCTTCTCCAAGAAGTAAAGGCAAGCCAGCCCAACTTAGCGGTGAAATGATAACCCTGTAGAGACAAACTGATTTCATGTAAAGATACAAAGCTGAAACATTAGTTTCAGTTCAATTGAATTGCTTTGGTTTTGTGCAGGGTCTTGCCGAAAATGCAAAGTACATAAGAACCATTTGGCCCATCTAGTTTGCCCATCATCGCCGTTCAGTCTTTGGTCCTGTCTAATATTCAGCATAGTCACTTGCCCAACCTATTTGTATTAACGTCAGTCACTTCTACTGGGAGACTGTTCAGTTTATCAACTGCCCTCTCACTGAAGTAGTTTTATGCTGTGACAGCTGGTCCTAGCATGTCTTCTCCTTTGAAATATTCTTCTTTCTGCTACTATTTTACATGCCTTCTTATATCTTTTTTTCTAACTGGAGTCCCTTTCTTTTACCTTCATCTGTAAAACTGAACAAAATTACCCATTGAGGCAGTCAACTAGACATTTATCAAGTCTCCATTAGTAAATACTAAGTCTAGCAATGCATCCTCATTTTTTTTGCTAGCCTTGATGTTAAGGGTACTTGGAGGGGGGGCTGTTAGTGGTGTTATTGCTTGGAAAGAGGTTAGGAAGCAAAGCTGTACTTGTCATGTTTAAATGTGATTCTTATCTCCACAGGCAGCATCATCTGCATTAAGCAGTTTGGGCCATGTATATACAGCTATTGGTGACTACCCCAACGCGTTGGCCAGCCACAAACAATGTGTTCTCCTGGCTAAGCAATCCAAAGATGAACTGTCGGAAGCAAGAGAGTTAGGCAATATGGGTGCAGTCTATATTGCCATGGGGGACTTTGAAAATGCAGTTCATTGTCATGAACAACACTTAAAAATCGCAAAGGAACTTGGAAATAAACGGGAGGAAGCTCGAGCATATAGCAACCTTGGCAGTGCCTTTCACTACAGACGGAACTTTGACAAGGCAATGTCTTACCACAACCATGTCCTCGAACTCGCCCAGGAATTATCAGACAAGTCGATAGAGATGCGAGCCTTTGCAGGATTAGGACATGCAGCACGATGTATGCAAGACTTGGAGAGGGCTAAACAGTATCACGAACAGCAGCTATGCATTGCAGAAACGCTCAAGGACCGAGCAGCTGAGGGAAGAGCTTCTTCAAACTTGGGTGAGTGTCACAGCTTACTTGTGAATTTCTGAAGGCTCTAAAAGCCCAACTTCTCACGCAGGGCTGTAATTAGGGTTCTTGATAGATGTCACCCCATGATTACATCACATTAGCTTCTACAAGCAGATGGGGCCCTTAGCCATTGCTGCTTGCCGGCTGAAGGGCTCCTTTCACCTTTGGGGAGCCTAGAGAAGCTGCCCCTTTTACTCTATAGAAATTATAGCCCTGTTCTAGGATCTGTTTGTACTCGCAAAAGTAATCAATGTTTTTAGCTGGGAAAAGTCTTTTTGCTTTTTGAATCTAGAAAACCATTTATACTTCACAATGGCTCAGATAATTATTAAACAAAATATGAATAGTAATATATGCCCCCATTGTTATTTTTTAATGTCCTAGATATAAATATATGACAAAGATAAAAGCTATGAATAAAATATGGGTGCACTAGATTATTTCCTGTTTTTTTTTTTTAATTACCATATTTATCGGCGTATAACACG
>VKOC01000001.1:43379072-43390259 GCA_009364415.1 Spea multiplicata
GTGATTTCCTGTATTCTTTCCCCCCCATTCTGTCTCTCATAGTTGAAGTGCACCTATGGTGAAATTTACAGGCCTCTCTCATCTTTTTAAGTGGGAGCACTTGCACAATTGGTGGTGGCTGACTAAATACTTTTTTGCCCCACTGTATATGGGTCCCAAAAGTTTAAAATTTAAACCACAAATGTTTATTTTGAAATAATGACATTTTTGATAAATAGCCTATTTTATTATTGGAGAAAGTCTCTGACTGTGAGCCTGAGACAAATTTAATAAGGAAAATGTTCTTTTTTGAAACCAATTCAATTTTCTTATGTGGTAAACTCAATATTGTATTTTTGCTGTAATTTGCATCTTTTTGGCTTTGATAAATAAAAGGCGGTGTAGTTCCAGTCACATTGTAATTGAAGAGATGAGGAATGTCATTGACATTTCTACAAAAACCCTGAACTGGATTTAAATTAATGGCTCTTCTACTTTAGCGCACACAAATAGGTCAACATTTCTGTGAAGCTTTTTTTTCGGCTTATAGAAGGGGATTTACTAGAACCAAACAAGAGTATAGACAGACAACTGGGATTCTTAACTGTAGTTAGATTCTTGCCACAGTTTAGTGAACCGCGACTTCTATTCACATTTTCTGAATGCTTTACATTAAAGTGTATGTTGCAAAATTAATTACTCTTTCAGACTTATTGGTAATAACACCACACTCTTATACACATGTAAATGCTATCCAACAACATACATTAACACACACTGACTCGAACATTATACATAGACACACACTGGGGGCTGTGCACCTAAGGCACCCGTCTCAGTACACCTCTGCTGCCAAGCGTGGGGTTCAGCCTCCCTGTCCTCTCACAGTGCAAGATGGCCCCTGATGGCGGCACAGTTTGGGGGTTTAATTGGGTTACAGTAGATCCCTACCCCATCAAGCCCACGGTCTACATAAACAGTGTAATATGTAAAATAATATTTTGTCCCTACAAAACTTAAAAAAACCTATTGTAACACCTTTATAAGTTGGAAACCCTAGTGCAGGCAACAGTTCACTATAAGCAACAGCAGTGGTATGCGAAGCAAAGCAAGGGTTAGGCCAGGGTCTAAAGCTGAGGGTAGCTCAATTCACATAGATGCTTAGATAGTTTTTTTTAAAAAAATATTATTTAAAATAAACAATGTGCCAGACATGTATAAATTATAGAAAAAGAAAGCCCTATCCGTCTTGAAAAAAACAATACATAATTTGTGTAGGTACACTAAACGTGAGGAATCGTGATCATTTCATTTCTGTCCAAAAGAGAAGGTGAGCATTAAATACATTGCTAAATAGACCTCTTCATTAGAAGTTGGCCATCATTATTGCAGACCTAAGAGAACCATGCATTGACCACACATAATATAAGATTGCCTACAGGCTTTATTTTTTGTTGATGGATTAAGTCTGATTAAAATAAAAAGCAGTTTTCTATGTTGGATTGCTGAGAATTATCTGTATTACAATTCCACTTTACCTGCATTTATTCCTATTAAGAATCTCCCAACTATCAAAAGTTCAAATAATCCTGCCGGTTCTGAAAGCCCCATAAAAAATGCAGCAAACATAGCAATAATATTGTTCATCAATAGAGTTTTTTTCCTGAAACACAAAAAAGTGAAATGTGAAACAGTTTTAGGTAGATAAGCATTAATATCCTCTTTTTCAATATAAAATATTTTAACTTCTCCCAACTAATACTGTATTAAAAATACATATTATATTATGTACAATAGTTTATAGCTCTACAAATTAAACAACATTACATAACAACCAATGGAATATGCCTTTTGATTGGAGCATACTTAAATTGGTGGTATCAAACATTATTTTTTATTTACTCAATGACATTACATTCTTCTTTTCGGATTGCTTTTCATTTATTATTTTTGGGCATTGTGTTTTCACTTTTCTATCTTTCAATAAGATTGGCCTTGCCTTAAAGATTGACATTTTTTATTCCCCTTCTTGCCTAGCTACTTACAGTTCCAAATTTACCAGGATAGTCCAGAAAACAGAGCAATATTATGACACTGCCCACATATTGTGGGTAGACTCCGACATGTTGCTACATTCTCTGGGGTGTCCCAGCACAGGACCCTGAGAAGCATGTGTATGTGTTAGAGTGAGTGTGTGTGTGTGCTAGTGTATATTAGTTACTGGAGGCCACTTGGTTCACCTGTCAGCCAACCCTTCCCTTCTGGAAAGTTAAGTCTGGCCTTGCCTTCAGTGAATTAAAAAATTAAAAATGGTGGTTGGTAATACACTAGCCCCACTGCTAAGTCTTGTAGTGGTTACATATTTTCCTGCTTGTTACATATGTTTCATAGCTTAAAGGTAAGTGTCTGTTGCTGGAACTGATGCACTGATGATTTGGTGACTATACTCAACGGTATAGTCTGTATGAGCAGATGTCAGTGTTAGAATGTCTGGAAATTCATTAAACTTTTGAAGTAATGTCTAGTCCAGCATTGGCTCTTAAGCCCCACATTGAATTTAGTGATCCTGCAAATGTTAACCCCCTTGGTAAACAATTAAGTTTTTTATGAAGCCTTATTATACAACTCAGTAGAATAGATGGCAAATAGAATAATTTGTCACGAGTGCTTAAGAGGTCTGATTATTGAATACAAGCCTTGAAGGAAAAGTCAATGAAATGCTTCAACAATAAACACTTCAACTACATGCTTAACACAAGTTGTGTCCTACATCAATCACATGTATGTTGCTCACAGTGCTGATCAGTAGCACTAATTAAAAATATCCAGTCCAATTGACTGAAGGGTTTGGCATTCTGGAATACATGGGAATTACTCCCCCCCCCCCAGGCAAGTCTTGTTTTCCTGGAATAGTCGCATTCCATGTACCCCAGTTGCTTGGATTAGTATACACAAATAACTATATGTGGTGCAGATTTACACGATTCACTTACCTGCCTAGTTTGTTTGCCATACTTCCTCCAATATATGTACCAAGTAGTCCACCAAGTGTGAATATCGAAACGATAACAGACCAGACAAGTGTCAGCAGACTTCCATCCAAGTTGGACTTATGGCGGATATACCATGTATCATTAATAAATCTTTGTATATACTAAGAAAGATTTGTAAAATAACATCATATATAAAGATTTTAGAAACAGAGGCTTGTCAGTTACTGGTCACGACACATATGGCATACATACATCAAAGATGTTCTTAATTAAAACTCTCAGAATTTTCAAAAGTCAACCTGAAATTCCAGCTGTGGACAGTTTATGATGCTAGCACCAGGGAAATTCCGGAAATCCTGGAAATTCTTGGATTCTTGAGTTGACTTGCAGTAAAGCAGCTAAATGATAGAACTTGTGTGCCCCCTGCGCTCATTCATGCCCATTGGTGGAGCCACAAATTACAATACCCTTTCCCTCACAAGCCTTATTATTCAAAGAAAGGTAGTGTTGTAATCGAATATGGGGCATAACCTTTGAGCAAATTTTTTTTTCTGGTAAACAACTTCACCTGGTGTCCATAGTATCTTAGACTATTTCTGCAGTCTATCTTTTTACACAGTAAAATTTTGAAATTCTTAATTTCCTATAACATATACAGTAGCAATCAACTTCTTCCACCTTTATTCATTCAACCTATAACCACATTTTACGATCATGGCTGGAAGTGCTAGTATTTGTGCGTTATATAACACTGCTCTATCTCTGCAAATATAATACGGGCACATACTTTCATTATGCCGCAAATTGTTAAATGTGATTTCTTTTTTTTCCGCATAATAATATTTATTGTCATAAACAAACTAACACGAATGATTGCAGTAAATGTGTACTTACTGTGGTAGGTGCATTAATGATCGACACATTATACCCATATTGAAATGTCCCTCCGATTCCAACTGCGCAGACCGCCCAAAATAGTTTCTGTGTTGGGGGCTGCAAAAAAATTATGTTTTCAAAAAGTGTTACAACATATATATTTTATGTAACTTATATAACTCACTCCGCATCATTTATAACTTATTTGTATCTGTATATTTTTTTCCCTTCTTTTTATGTATTCTCTTCCCTTTCCCCATCTTTCTCCCTTCCTACATCTCAAATATTATCTCACCTCAGTGTTATATCCCTTCTTCCACTATTTAAATACCGTATTATAATTAACCTTCTTCCTCTGCTCTCGTGTCATTATCGCTGCCCCTTTTTCTTTCCCATGCTATTATCTCTTCTTTCCTCTACTCTAGTGTAATTATCACATACCAACCTTATTACCCCACACTGGTGCAACAGTATTCCCATTTGACCATATTTTTTAAACCTTAGCGGCACCGCCTACATATATGATTGGACAGGAGTACATAAATCGGATTGCAGAGGTAGTTTTTTTTTCTGGATACACATACTCGATAGTAAGAGTTATAAAAAATTGAAAATGATCATAAGCAAACATGGGAACTTCCCAATGTTGGTTTCTTTTCGGGGTTCGGCTCCATCCAGGTGGTGTGGTTAACCCCCGTTAGACTGGTGTAGGGAGGAGGTGAGCATGACCAAACATCGTTTCCCTGCCAAGGGATTAAAGAAAACTGGCCTGCTTTTTCGGGAGAAGCATTTCTATACCTGCCGACTCTGGATCAAACCCAACAAATTCCCTCAGAGTCCATATAACAAAACTCACCCATAAAAAATTTTTATAGAACAGAAAATATTTTTTTAAAAAAGTAATAGTAAGTATTTATCAATTAATTTTTTAGTCCTCACAAAGGTCCTTTGTCAGGATATGTTTTTGTTAGCATGAGTGTTTATTGAGTATGTGTTAGCATGAGTATGTATGCGGAAGTGTGTATGTGTACGTGTATAATCAGGGTCGTTTTATAATCGAGCAAATACGGTAATTCCCCGTAATCCGTAGGTAATATGCCCAAACAAAGTAAAGGGATATACCCAAATAACCAAGCAAGACTAGTCTTTAGGTACAACAAGAGGACAACTGATTTATTTTAAACACAGATGGCTGGATATATCCAGCAAAACACACATTAACATAAAAGAAGATATTGGGACACAAACCACCCCCTTAATCTGCCTCCCAGAGACAACAGGGGCAGTAAAGGGATTAACAATACAGAAGGATACAGGCGCCACTAAAATAAGGAATGCACATTGTCTTGTTAGTGTGCTGTGTGTAAACGGTTAGGAAATAATAAAATACATTTTCTTTAATAACACACAAAAGGATAACATGGCACTCTTTACCAGGGCCCATAGTCTATAGTAAGGAGGCTGGCACTCAGTCCCCTCCAGGAGCCCATGGCACGGTGGCTTCCGTGACATAAGCCATGTGAATTATTTTGGTGTGGCTAAGTCTCTTCTGACAACTTCCCAATACATAATTAGTTCTGATGAAGTTAGTTACGTTAAAAACTGTTACGTTAAAACTGTCACATTCCATTTTATCAGGAGTTCTGTATAAGTATGCGTTTCTAGTCAACCCAATCAACTGTTCCCAGATGTCTAAGGACAAATACATACAGTAAAAATTTATTTTGGTGTCAGTGCTGGTAGGAACAACTATACAGCTTAAATATAAAAACAGTTAATTTATGTTGTGCCATTAGGGACATTATTTCAGGTTTTTATCTCACATATATCATATAGTGAAACGCATTTATCATATACTGAAATACGGCCCCTCATACTCCATGGCAATCCTTGCCTTTTCTCTTATCCATTTGATGTTGTTGTTGTACAGTTTATAATGACACAGTCATGAAACTGTAATAGTTCATCTAGATTTACCAACTTTGGCTTCTAGTGAAAAAATTTTATTAAAATGAAGCATTGTATTACCCTGCTCTTCTTATTCCACACATCTTAAGACGAAGGTGTTCATCAACAGCTTAACGGTTAATAGGGTTTTACATAACAAGTTCAAAGTGACTACACTGTATTACAAAAATGCAGAATTCTGCAGTCAATTTTGGCCAACCATTGAATGCAGGACCTGTGCTGGACTAAAAAAAAAGAAAACCACTCAACCAACACAAAAATAATAATTGAGATTTGCGTGCCTTCATTTAACTCATGACTCAATTCAAATTCACTTGCCTGCAGGTCTGTGAAAATTATGAGAACCACAGTTACCAGAATGTAGACTGATTGTCTGTTGGCTATAAAGAGAAAGCTTTGAAAAAGCTTGCTGTGACCATCACATGTGAGAATGTTCTACTAGATATTTAAGTGGAACTGAAGGCTTTCTGTTATCTGATAAAAGGTTCATGTCTTGTATCTACGTAAAAACATATTTGACCCACTATGGTTTTCTAATAGACACACACTACTTTGATTGATATATCATTGACATCTTTGAGATGGAGTTTATCAATGTAAGTCATTCTCCAAGACAAATAAATATGATGTTATATCATTTAGGTCAATCTGTTTTCCATTTGAATAAATAATAGTCCAATTGCTTAAAATAAGCCGTTCTAGGATCCTTGGTCAAATTTATTTTTAAACATACAAAGTATTACATAATTATAAAAAGTATAGTGGATAAATAAAATTATGGAACCTATTGCTTTTCTTAAAAAAAGGGAAAAAAGCAGTAAAAATTAAGGTACCTCTATGTGAATAACATCCTCAAAGCAACAGTACTGTCTTAAGAAGTATCAAGACATTGGTATCTAACCCCTATTGACTTGAATCTATTAAGAAGATCTCTTCAGATCAGCACACGTAGTTTGATCACAAATATATACTGACAAATATGCTAATTAACAGCCGCTTATGCTAATAAAAAAATAAGTAAATAGTGAGTTATTTTAGAAATCTGTCTTTGAATACATTGCCTGTGAATATGTTCAAAATAAGTCTTAATGCATCAAAGTTTGAAACTCTCATATCACTTAAAATGTAACAAACATTACATATACCACATTAAATTTATTTATAGAGCACCAGCAGATTCTGTAGCACTATTTCAATAGTGTGAGAGAGAAAATGAACAATATACAAATGTGACAATGATAGTACCACACTTTAAGAAATACTAGTACAGAAGGAGAAGAAGGCTTAACTTTATTGATGTATTAATTTATTATTGTATTGGTAATAAAGAGAAACAGGACAAAAAAATTGTAATAAAGTTCACAAAATTTTCATAAATTTCATAAATTTACTCACAATTTTGTGAGTAAAAATAATATCTAGTTGTAACCAAGGGATTCTGCCAGAGCCGTAAGAAGGGTGAGGCGAGTGAGGCATTTGCCTCAGGCACAGCTTCGAGAAGATGTAGAAAGCAAGCAAATCTGGAGCAGCCGGGAGCCACAAGCTGGATAGGCCCAAAATAAAGTGAGTATATCTTCTGTTCAGACCTCTGTTTCACTGCCTTCTTGCAAAGTAGGCCAGCTATTGATGCTGAGGGCTGGAATATGATGTCTTGAGGCTCAGCACTGAAGCCATGTGCACCACAATGTGCACTGAAACAGATGTCAGAAAGGTAAGAGATGAGGGGAAAACTGGAGAAATATATAGTGAGAAAAGCGAAGAGATAGTTAAAAAAAACTAGATAGGTAAAGAGAATGATATTGTTCCCTGGGCTCCAGTGCTCCCTTGGAAAGGGGAGCTGAGACACAGCCCGAGCGTTCAGCCCCTGCTCATTCCGATAGCGGGAGCTGCCTTCAGGTCCTCTCTGCTTCTAGATGCGTGCCCCCGCAAGGATTGAGGGATCAAGACAGGGTGCGGATGGCTATCTCATGAATATTCATGTCGCTTCTTAAAGAGACATTTATCTTTTTTCCTCCTCCCCCTAATTGGGTGGGTAGGAGGTGGGGGGAAATGGGAGAGATCATAAGAAGGGGGAGATAATGAGAAGTGGGAGAGATAATGAGAAAGGGGAGCAATAGGGATAAAAGGGGAGAAATAAAGTTAAATAGGAGGATAACTAAGATAAAGAAAAAGGAGAGATGATGAGACAGGGACATCAAAAAAGGAGAGAGATGTAAGAGAAAGGTGAGGGTAAAGGAGAAAAGGAAGAGTAAAGAGGAGAAGAGATAAAAGAAAGAAGAGAGAGAAAGAAAAGGAGAGATAAAGTGAAAGGGTGGGAGATAAAAAAAGGAGATATAGAAAAAGAAAGTGGAGAAATAAAAAGAAAGAGCAGAGATAGAAAGGAGAACTAAAGAGAACGAGGAGGAGAGATAAAGAAAAGGGAGACAAAAAGGATAATGATAAAGAGAAAGGTGAGAAGTAGGGAGAAAAGGGAGAGATAAAGTGAATAGGAAAGATAAAGTGAAAGGGGAGAGATACAAAGAAAAAGGAGAGATAAACAGAAAATGGAGAGATAATGAGAAATGAGAGGACAAAAGAGAAAAGGAGAGGTAAAGAGAGATTATAAGATGTGGGAGAATTTATGAGAAAGGGGAGAGAGAACGTGTCTGACAGAACATCAAAGGATCTGTAGTGCACAGCTAACATATTGCCTCTTTTCCATTATTTATTTAAATGTATTCAATGCATTTTCCGTTATTTACATAAAATATATTTGTTTCTAGCTTTTTCTTATTCAGCTGATGGCTTCTATGTTTTAGGTGCTGTGTATTATTTTTATTAAATATTTTCCCCCATATTTGCCTATTTTGCTTTTGTTAGCAGCTGCTGCTCCTTATTTTGTCTTTGCTTGAGCAATTTTGAAATTTTTTACACTGTATGTTTTTAATAATTAACAGGCACATGGGAATTTATTATATTTTTTTATGTTGATTGACGTTTTAGAACTCTGGACTCTTAACATCATCTGATGATTAGTTTTGTGCCTTATGCTTACATATGTTTGTATATTAATAGATAGCTGATGTAATATGTTATTTCAATAACATTTTGTTCTATTATTGTTGTATTGGTTCATATATTATTATATACATTGAAGGCACTTGAATCCAATCTTAAGGAGCACACTATAAATTTTGGTTATATCTCTTGAGGAATGAATTGTCATGAAAAACACTTTTCTTCCATTTAAGTTTGTATAAAATCTGAATTTATACTGACTGCACTTTCTTTTTTGTGTAAATTTGTATTTCGTAGTTTTTTGATACCTTCTTTAAGTTCATTTTGTTTGTGATGATTATGATTTTTGTTGGTCATATGTAAGTTACATATCTTCATGAATCTTATCTTTCCTCAAAATAACCGCTATAAAATGTAGTGTGTGCGAGGGGGAACGACTTTCTGTTTTTGCCTTGGGCTCAAAAAGAGCTAGCTACGGCTCTGGATTCAGCTGTGCGTTTTCTATGAACAAACTGAATAATTCTTTCTGCTAACAAAATAAGAAAAACACAGTACTAAAACCATTGCTTTTGGATGCTTCAATGATTATATCTATGCTATCTGATGCAATAAAAATTACAAGTACAAAGACAGTCAAAAACCAGAAAATAAGTCTTTCAAAGGGTATGGCTGTATTGACATAA
Organism: Spea multiplicata; assembly: GCA_009364415.1. Classification (NCBI taxonomy): domain Eukaryota; kingdom Metazoa; phylum Chordata; class Amphibia; order Anura; family Pelobatidae; genus Spea; species Spea multiplicata. Next base: position 43,388,569 of record VKOC01000001.1, read on the forward strand.
TAATAATAATAATAATAATGCATAATAAGATGACGTATAATCTATATACTGAATGTAAGTACTTGAAAAGTTCAATAAAAAGAAAAAGGGTATAGACGCTGCAACGAGGCAGTATTGTATGAGTATAATGCATGACATCATATGTCATTGATGAATAGAGTCAAGAATATAGCATGCCTTGTGAATAAATCACAATATGAAAGACAGATTTACAATTTGTTAAATTGCAGTGACAAAAAGACACTCATCCAACTATGTGTCTGTGATTTTACATACTAATCCAAGCAAGTTTTAAATTTAAAATAAGAAAATTACAATTATTTTTACAATAACACTCACAAATGCCAGGCTTCTCCGATCCAGATAAGGAGTCAAACTCCCCAAGAAAAGCAGAAGGTGCTCAGCAAAACACGGGGGTCGAATTCAGACCCCTTTGCCAAGAAGGCACATGCTCCAAAGATACAAGTGGCACTCGAAATCCGCAATCTACAAAGCCAGTTGACGCCAACGAAGAAAGTATAAATCTCTTTAATTTTCAATCAAGCATTGAAAAGGACTTAGAGCTGGATACACCGACAACTCTTCAAAAACTTTATGCATTTAAAAGCTCAGTGTGTATCTTTAGTTGGGAAATTCCAAGTATGAATTAGCCACTAAGTGAAATCCCATGATCATGATGCAAAATGTATCCAGACCATACTGCTTGTATACTGAGAGTTTACTGTCCCACTTACCTTGTTCCCTGATGTCTTGCTGAGCAGAGGACGATATTCCATCCTGGCAGACAGTTAATTAAGTGCCACTCTGATGGTACAGTTAAGTTAAGCTCTTCTATTTCAGACTATTCTGATGCAGAACAAACAATATCCTACATTGTACTACCGAGATAAACCATGCATGTTAAAAGAGATCATGCAAACATAATTTAACAGAAGCAGCTTTTAAAGTACACGGGAACGCATGTCATTTTCCAAGTCATTTGAGTCTTAGGGAAACATGCTAAATTAGACACAAAAATTAAAGATACCTTGTTAATCTCCATTGGATTCTGTCTTACATGTGGCTACAGACGTATTGTTCTCTAAAAAGCATGTGGAGCTTTTCATGTGACTCCAGCCTTTTTTCGTTCACATGTTCAGTCTGAAACCTGCAAGTCTCTAATTTCAAAGTACACTTACAGAGAGTAGAATTATATCAAAAGCCTGTCTGATTGCCAACTCTTCATGGACATCTCATATCACTTGGCACAGAAAACTAAGAAAAGGATGATGAATTAATTACGTTCCAAGAATTTAATGCCATTTTTATCAAGAAAAAAGCTACATGAAGATAACAAAAGTTGCAAAAAGTTTGATGGCAAAATGTTACTGTCTTGCCATTTTAGTCTGCAGGTACCGGTCAGGTAGGAGTCTCTGTGCAGGGATAGGTGCAGGCTCAGACCTCAGTGTGGGGCAGGCAGGATTGGATGCGACTAGTTACAGAAGGGCCCATCTATGGGTACATGTGATAATGGAGGAGTATGGGGAAACTGGTAGATGACAAGAGTGGAGTCTGTGAAAAGTGGCAAATTACAATGGTGGAGTCTGGGGAAACTGGCAGACGACAACAGAGGAATCTGAGGAAACTGGCAGATGACCACTGTCACAAAACTAGGGCTGCAGAAGACTGATTACATCATTTGTAGTTGTTTT
>VKOC01000001.1:43390359-43438673 GCA_009364415.1 Spea multiplicata
AACTATATGATTACTCTACCAATGTATTTGTAAATGATACAACAATAATATGATTCTAAATTTACACAAATGCCAAACCCAGTATTAACTTATGATATCATGAGATGGAAGAATGACAATCACAGTCAAGTGGATGAGTGACTCATTCTGACAATGGATGATGGTCATGGTAGCCAGTCAGTTTCAGAAGTGTGTGTGTGTGTGTGTGTGAGGGGGTATGTACAGTGTAACATATAACATTTAGAACTTTAATAAACATATTAAAAACAAAATGATTAAGTATAATTACAAATATAACAACCTCTGGTTGAATCTGTACCTTTTTAATAGTTTATGGCAAAAAGAGCATACCTAGTTTTTTTGGTTTATGATGTAATTTGTGATTTACATTAGTTTGTAGTCCTAGGGCCTTTCTTTTTTATATTAGTTTTTTTTCCTAATACCTTGGAAATATCGCAACTACTGTTGTCTTGTGCAAAGACTTTGGACTAGGAATCTTTGTTGACCCCATAACTGTGTTTACACTGCTCCGTAAATTTAGTCAATTGAAAATGAATATTAAGTGCTACAAATGTACTATGGACAGTGCTGATCCCAATAGACTGCCTAGTACTTTGCTAACAGACTGAGTTACCTATCAAGAGAAGTACTGCATCCATATCACTTTAAAGGCCTCATTTAGTTCATTGGGTACAGTACTGGAAACTCCATCTGCAGGGGGATTTTTGAGTTTTGGAGACATTTTAGAGAAAGACAACTAAATAGTTCACAGGATAAAAATTATCAGGGAAGAGTAAAGTATATGAATTTGTATAGGTTGCAGGTGAGACGAGAGCGGAAATACAATAAAAACTACAAAATAAGAAAATAGTAATAGAGATCAATGCATAAAGATGCTTTCATTGCTAATTAGATTTATTCAGATAGTAACTCATTGCAAAAACACATTATGCTATGGACTATATTGTAGTTACTTGGAAATGTTTTATTTAAAACCTGTAAATATTTTACTTTCTATTTTTTAGGATATCTTTTCATGGATTCCCTATTTAAGTATGTCTGCTATTCTTGCTTTCATATTATGCTTTGGACTGGGGCCAGGTAAGGGAACACAGCAATTCTAAATATCTGCAAATCATCTCTTGTGTTTAGTTACCATCTGACAACAGCAGTGATGTATTTATGAGGGTCAGTATTCTAGGCCTGGCCCAGGGCAGCTCCCCCAAGCCACCTTGTAGGACCTACCTCTAGCACGTGCACCGCTCTTCCTCTTTTATTTTGATCACTGGGATGAGATGTTATGTCCTGACGTACAGGGTGCTAAGAGGCTATTTCAACTAGATGCAGTACATAATTCCAAGGTACAAATTGGCCAGATCTCTGATTTCCCAAAGCACTCCATTGCAATCAGCATACCTGAGAACTCTCTGGATTCGCATCTGGACATTGGAGCCACACTCTGACACACTCCCCACCCATTTTCCCCTTAAACAGTCTGTGTCCTTCAACCTCAGCGGAACCACACACTGATATCAGTGAGACACCGCAAGGTGGGATCTGGGTAGTCCGAGCCATAAAGTTCCTAGGTTTGGTAATCTGCACTTAAGTATTTCAATGGGACATTCTGCCCCCAGTAATGCAGCAGAGGCCAGAATATGCTGCTGGTTACTGGGTTGTCTTTAGGAACATGCACACACACACACGCTCTAGCGACACCTACCAATGGAGTACGGTATCCATTGTAGAACTGTGTGAGATCACTAAATGAAAGTGATCAGGATTATACATTTTTCAAGCCACATCATGTTTATTGCAATAATCATTTCACATCCTTCTTTAATTTACAGGAGGTGTTACAAATACCTTGGCAGCAGAATTATTTACACAATCGTCGCGATCTGCAGCATTTATGATTGGAGGAGCGGTAAACTGGATAAGCTTTTTTGCTATAGGAATGATATTCCCATTTATAGTGGTAAGTATGAAATAATACCGCTCAATGCTTTAAACCAGGGCATGTGCATTTCACATCAACTAAGTGTCCTACTGCCTCCCAAGCTGATACCGCTCTATAACCTCACCTGGGAATTTTATAAATAGCTGACCCCGAGACTCCCTTTAAAGTCAAAGATCCCATTGTAGCGACTCCGTAATGATGGTAACCACATGGTATTATTATTTCTTTATTTTCTTATACAAAAAATTGATGTTTGAGGTCTTTTAATAAAATCTTTGCTCTCAGATTCCATGTTAAACAGCAATACTATTCAGTTTCTCAGCTCCAAAATCTATGGCTATGGGGAAGTGTGGGGATTGTTTAAAAAATGTCAAGGGCTTTTTCATAGTCCCTAACACACAGGGTCTAATAACATACTTCTGTGTTTTCTGTAAAGGTTTGATAAAATAAAAACAAACTTAAAATAACTTTTTAATTTCCTTGGCAACAACCTATCAGTCCCTTCGTTTGTGTCACATGACAATTAAGCACTTCCTGAAAAATTATGAATGTTGCAAAATATTTAATGAATACAAATTATTTTGGGGGAGGCATTTGACATTCGACAGTACTAGGGATGATATTTATAACTTTTTGATATACTTTATTTACAAAGTTTGTGGATATCTGACCACCACATCTTTATGAGCTTGATGTATATCCTATTGCAAAACTATGCGCTTTAATAAGGAATTGACCAACCCCTCCCACCTCCATTGCTCCTGTAGTAGACTTTATTCCACTTGGAAGGTTTCCACAAGATTTTAGAGTGCGTCTGTGGAAATTTGCCCATTTACCCAAAAGAGCATTTGTAAGGTCAGGCATTGATGTCGGGTGAGAAGGTCTAAGCTTGCAATCAGTGTTCCAGTTCAAGGTCAGGGCTCTGTGCAGGCCACTAAAGTTCCTACAAACTAAACTCATCAAACCATGTCTTTATGAACCTTGCTTTGTACACAGGGGCATGCCGAAACAGGAAAGGATCACCTCAAAACTGGTGCCACAAAATTGGAAACATGCAATTGTCTAATATTTCTGCATGCTGTAGCATTAACATTACCCTTCGCCAGAAAGGTCCAGACCCTAAAAAATAGTACCAGACCATTATTCCTCCCGCACCGAACTTTACAGTAGGCGCGATGCATTCCCATAGGTTGTGTTCTCCTGGCATCCACAAAACCCTAATTTGTCCATCAGACTTCCAGATAAAAAATGATTCATCATTTCAGAGAACATTTTTCCACTGCTTTAGGCCACTCTAGCCGATGCTTGCCAGTGCTCATAGCGACCTTTGGCTTGTGTCCAGCTGCTTAGGCATGGAGATACACTTCATGAAGCTCCTACTGCACAGTGCATGTGCTGATGTTGCTTCCAGTGTAGAACTTTCCGGGTGACTTCAGCAGTGACGCGACACGGAAGGGAATGCCTGATCGTGCGATCGGTCATTTAAAACATTGCTTAATGAATATTCTTGTATATGTGATTTCATAATTCCTTTTGTTTTATGGCTTTAGGTTTAAGTTAACGATTATTAAGATAATGATATTCTGTATTTATTTATTTTTTAGGACGGATTAAATCAATTTTGCTTCCTGTTCTTTTTCGTGGTATGCATTCTTATAGCTGGCTTTATCTTCTGCATTGTTCCAGAGACCAAACACAAATCATTCCTTGACATCAAAGCAGATTTCCAAAGACTTAACTTTGGTCAATTAAATTCAAACTCCATAGAGGACCACGTTACCCAGACTACAACCGAGGACACCTTGTAAAAATAACTTATTGGGTGCTGTATAATTAAATATTTCAGGCTACTTTATTTCCTTTCTACCACACATGACAAAATAAAATCCGAACAAAAATATCTTAAGCGTTACATAGAAATATCTAGTGTAATCATAACTGCTGGATGGTTAACCTACCGGAGGTTATTTATTGTGTCCTGACATGAGAACAGATGTGTACTTGTATAATGTATATTGAGCAGGAAAACACAAAAGAAGTGTATCCCCAAAATAGGGACTAGTAATAGGGTAACTTCTTAAGTCTAATATATATATAGCCAAGCAAGGATAACTGTTAATACAAGGTGATAATAGTATAATGAAACTTTAGTTTAATCATTAAAAAAGAAAACACTAAGCAAAAGGGAATGGTTCCCCAACTCTGGAAGATCACTTGGACTACAAACATTCTATATGCAAGTACCCAGAAACAGGCCCGGACTGGGACAAAAAATAGGCCCGGGCATTTAAGCCTGAGCAGCCCATATTTATTTATTTATTTATTGTTAAAGCCCACCCTTCATGTACCATCTTTGCATTTAATCATTCACACAAATCATTAACACATTCATTAATGCAGTCTCACAAATCATTCAAGCAATTCATCCTCACATGAATTCATTCATTCTCATACGCATTCACACTACCCCCTCTCTTCATCTTATCTGCCCCTTCTCACTATGTTCCCCCTTTTCACTATGTAACCCCCTTCCCCACTTCTCAATATGTACCGCCTCTATCTATCCCCTCTCCCCCTTTCTCACTATCTAACCCCTCTGCCCCTTCTCACTGCCCCTCTCCCTCACCCTACTTACCTTTTTTGCCGGAGCAAGCAGCAACTGCGACGGCGCCTGTGGCAGGGCAGGATTGACTTAGGGGCTGATGGAGCTGCAGCTCCAGGCCCCCAACTTAAAATAGGCCCAGTCAGGACCAGACTTACTGGGCCTATATGGCCGCATTAACGCAGAGCCCCTTAAGCCCGCCGCAACTACCCCCTCCTAACTATCTACCCTCTCCCTCTTTGAAGTTCACTTACCTTTCAGGAGTCCTGCGGTGGGGGTGCAAGGCCTCTGCCTCCCAGCCCTGCCACTATATGGAACAGTATAGAGTGATGGGAGTTATGATGTACTTTTAGAGCATAATTAGATCATAAAAAAAGACATTGGAAATGGTACAGCATAACACCCATCACTCTCACACGTATACACCAATCCACACGTATACACCAATCCACACATATATAACAATCCACTCTCACTTAATACTTTCCTACCTTTCTTCTTTCAGCTTCTTCAGTTCTTCTGTCTTCTCTGTCTTCTTCCGGGTCAGAGGGCACGGACAGCGGTGGGCGCAGCTTCAGTGCTGTGCGCCGGGATCTGACAACAAACCCCGGCGCACAGCAGCTGTTGCCGCGCGGATCACAAAGGAGCGGTATCGGAGGTCTTTAACAGACCGGGTTGAACCCGGCTTAAAATCACTCAAGGGAGCCGGAGGTCTGTTAAAGACCTCCGATACCGCTCCCTTGCGAGCCTGCTCCTCCAGCGGCGGACATTACTGTCCGTCTCTGGAGGGGTGCCGGGTGCCGCAAGTTGGCACCCCCTGATGAGCAGCACCCCCTGATGAGCAGCACCCACCAGGGCCGGCCTTAGGGGTGTGCGGTCGCACTGGGTTTAAATTAAAACATAGAGGTTTTTTTTCAACTTTATTTAACATCCTCCATGTTAAATAAAGTTAAAAAAAACTTTATTTAACATGGAGGATGTTAAATAAAGTTAAAAAAAACCCTGATGTTTTAATTTAAACCCAGTGCGGCCGCAGACCCGGCCTTGGTGGGGACTTCTCAAGCCCCTTAGAGTGGCGGACCCGGTCGCAGTTGCGGCGGGTTTAAGGGGCAGGTGCCCCTTATGCCCTGCGTTAATGCGGCCATAGGTCAATGCGGCCCTGCCGTGGCCCGGCCCACCGGGCAAATGCCCGGTGTGCCCGATGGCCAGTCCGGGCCTGCCCAGAAATAACACCCCAAAAAGGGGGCACATTTACAGTTATTCATAAATGTCTAATAAGTGTGCCTCAGTGGAAAACTCAGACTAGAAGCAATGGCCCAGGGAATTGTTCCCCATTTTCTCAGGATTTACAGGGGCCGAATTATAACTTGAACCTATCCCTTGTATTTTTTTTTTTATAAAACCTTTTTCGTTACTTCTTCAAAGTCAATTTGGAAAAAAATACATAAACATTATGCATTTATCTTACAACTTTAAAAAAAGAAAATGCAGAGAAAACATAAGGTTTTTAAAAAAATATGTAGAATCACAACCTACTGAAGCAAAATATACCACTGTTTAGTAAAAAAGGTAGAGGAGAAGTTAATAAAGTACACAAGGATACAGCTGCACTAGTGGATTCCATCAACCTCAAGAGCCAGAAGACATAACCACAGGCCTTGGAAACAGACGATTAGCCTCAAGGGAACAGTCTAGTTTTGCCGATTGTAACATTCTATTGGTGGCTTTGGGGACAACCTTTCAAACTTTGGCATTAGGATTAGTGCAGCAGATCTGGGACACTTGACTGGGGGTGGGTTGCCATCGGCCATTGGGTGCTGGGCCTCACTAATGCACCACAGCTCAAAATGGTCAAGCTAGGGAGATCAGCAGCCTGCGTTGAAGAGAGGTAATTCCAGCAACCCATGCAAAACGCACATTGCAGAGCATCCTACAATATACCATGTGTTGTGAACTTTTGTAGCGTAAGCAGTCAGGGGGACCCCGAGACTGATGTACTTGACATACAAGAGAGAGAAGCAAAAGCACCTTCTTAATAAGGGCTCAGAAACAAGTGTTTTCAGTGAGGACACAAATACCCACATGTGCCACCTGAAAAGGCTAAGTTCTGTGTAAATTAAACATTATTCATTTCATATATGGATATCCTTCAAACTGAAGAGACCTCACCAACAGCAGCATATTGCAGCATTAAAAATGGCATTGCTTTTTTTTTGCATTGATACATATTCTGAAACAAGGGAATACGGAAAAGATTCCTTTTGCCAGCATTTTAGTAAACGTCAATTTAAATTACCATTTCAAGGGACAGTTTATTGCCCCACCAATGATGAATGTATATCAAAGTACTTTTCAAGCACTTGAATAGACCCTGGAACTCACACTTACCCCAGTGTTCCAGCTGGTTTGCCAGTGAGTGCTCTTGTGGGTAAGCAACAAGTCTTAAGTAAAAAAAAAAATACGTCAGGTCACTGGATGCTAAACAAAAGTGTATATGAAATAAAAGTAATATATAAACGTAAACTTAAGTAAGTTGGGGTGGGACGCTGAACTCAAAAGAGCAATCATGCAAGAAGTTTCTTTTTTTTTTTTATTCAAAAACAACCTGAAAAAGTACATTTCTCGGTAATAACTTGGAAAAATCCTTACCAGTGGCTTGACGTTTTGATTGAAATGATTTTAGAAATGCTACATTAATCTTTTGCTAATATTTTTTATAAAATATTTTATTTACATAATTCACTAATTTCTGGGGCACGTAAACTACTGTTTAAACATTTTTCCACCTACAAAACATTAATATATGAACAATATGCCAAGTTTAAAATACACATTTTGTTTTGAAACATAGTATATTGTTATATAATGTTTGCAAGACAGAAAGACGTATTGAGCCTTTTCCATCAACGAAGGATCACGGGGGTGGTTTGAAATAATGCGAATATTCCATAAACACATCAATATTGTGAAAAAGGTCAACACAGGCAATAGAATTGTGAGCTCTGTTCTAAAAAAAAAGACAGGTCTCTTCTTTAAGGCCTTTCTTATGCAAGCCTTAAAAAGCTTACCGTATGTATTTACGCATAGGAACGTAGAGACCACATGCTCAGTAGAACAGCACTTCTGACAAAAAAACCTCACAACTTAGTGCACAATCCTCAGCACTCTCACAATTCTTCTACGTATACCTGCTACATCCATAAACATATCTGTTTGCACCATGGCAACCAGTCCATTCGGCAACGATTCCAATATTCTCTGATAAAGAAGCGTTAGACGACATGATGTAGGCATTGCATCATAGGAACGTTACATGTATTTAGAGTAGGCCCAGCTACATCCTAAGTCACCTGATCAACAAGTATAAAATGTACAAAACAGTGGCATTTGTTTACATCTACAGATCACAGGAAATGCAGCTTGCGGTCAATTTCTGGCTCTTTTTTCAGTAGTGGCTGGTAACGTCTCTGAGTGTTTTGAAGTGCTTGGTTCTTGTTCATCGTAGCCACGTTTCCGACTTATGGTTTTCTACAGAACCGCGGGGGTGGGGAGAAAATGAAGTGTAATATTAGTCACTAGTTTTGGATCTAAAGGAGGCAGACAATTCCTTTTATTTATACGACGTAGTTTATCGTCATGCTTATTAGGAAAGATCATAAATGCTTAAGGTGGTTATGGACAACACAAACACTTACATTTAATAAGTAAAATATAAGCAATGATTATTACATGTTTTAAACATTTCAGATATGAAGAGCTTTGGTGACTACTGAACAAAAAAAATATTTGCACACGTAAGTTGGCCAATGTTTAATCAATCTAAACTAGAGCTAATGAACAAATAAGAATGTAAGTTATTATTTCATATGCACTCTAGTATACATACATTTTAAATATTTTACACAGATATTTGAGTGATGGCAACATATATCAACTGAGGCGGAATAGTTGGATTCCAAGTCAGACACCAAAATACTCTTCACTATTGATTACAGCCAGGGTGGCAAACGCGTGGCCAGTCAGTGTCATAAAAAGTAAATGGGGGGACATTATCAGAGCAGCTGTTCCTTATCGGATTAAAGAATTACCAGGAAAATAAAATTAGGAGACAGCAATACAAATAACAGAAAATATATGAGAGAACTAGCAGCAGACTTTATATCATCCCGTATTAATACACATAGAAATCTTAGTGCTACAAGGCGAGGAGCTAAACAGATGAATCCAACCTTTAACTGTGTTTCTATGCCAGAATATCGTAGAATATTGCAGTTCAGGAAAAAGGAGTATCCTTTTCTCACATAATTGATTGGACACTAAACATGGTAAAAACAGCACAGGAAGATAAGGGAAGGTGAGATTCATCTGTATGGCTCTTCCCCGCATGCCACTAACATTTCTATGCATATTAATAAGGGGCTAGATGAACTATTACTGTTCTCCTCTCATACGTTTGGTATGGTTCGTCATCTCCTAGGTTAATTCTACTTTGGTTCAGCCATTCATTTAGGGGGATTCATATAGCAGCAGCATTCATAAGAATAGTTTTGCGCATAAGGACAGGAGCTTAGTGATTTTGACATTTACTTAGACAAAAAAAAAATTACCTGCGAGGGTGGAGGCATAGCGTGGACTGCATCATACATTAACCTTCCAGCTATTTGTTTCATGTCTTCATCCTGGGGGTAAACAGATGTATGGCAGTCTTTTGTATACAAAACAAAAAGAAGCTAAGTATCCATATTAAAATTAACAAAACACATCTAGCCAGTCTGACCCCCAGACTTTGGCAGTAGGTCTCCTGCTGGTATAGGCTTGAAATGCTACACGTTTCATGCCTATACCAAATGTCTAGCATCTCTTTATTGTTAACGTATACCTGTAGCCATGGGTGTTCCAGGGCTTGCTTGGTGGTAAGTCTCTTTTCTGGATCAACAACCAACAACTTCTTAACAAGATCTAAAGCTGAACAGAGAAAAATCTGCATGATGTCAGTGAAATACAGGTTCTATGCCTCCTTCTACCTATTAAAAGTGGGGCAGGAGGGCAGTAGCGCATATAACAAGCAATCAAATCCCCAACCACATTCTATTTAGATGCTGAGACACAGGGGACCGTATATAACCTCAACCAAAGTTATATAAGCCACAATCGCTCAGCCATCTCTGCTGCCTGCATGGCAAACTTATGAGCAGGTTATGAGCAGAATGGATGCTGATGCTGCCTGATTTATCTTACATGCCATCAGGTTGTTACAGATTAGGCAATGCTTTTTATACCGGTATCAGGTATTATGATCACAATATGTAATCTATTTACAGGATATTGCAGAACAAAGTGCATGCCTGCAATGTATACTCAAATGACAGCAGAATCAAAGGAGACTATAGAAAAAATCCAAAAGTCTGCTTTTTGAGCCAGTGAGGTATGTTTCCACGGAGATCAGTATAAAATGGCACAAAGATGTACAGGGCTAGAAGTGTGGCTACCTAGCGTTTGTCGAGTCTTGTAAACACATGCTATGTATATTTGCTACACTGTCAGGTGTTAGGCATGCAAAGTTGCCACGACAAGCGCATAACAAGCCATGGAAGGCTTACACTGAGAGTGTCGCAACACTCAGGTCTCCAATCCGTTTTACACCTAGCATAAAAACTTCAGGGGGGGGAGAAGGAGTGCAAGACAAAAATGTAATCCATTATATACCTGGTTCAGACACATTTTCCCAAGCAGCAGCAATAAATGTGTAGTTTCCCCCTGCAATCTGCTCTTTCAGCGGCATCTTGCCGTTCTGTTCAGAGAACGGTGGATAGCCACTAAGGCTAAATCAAAGAGAAACAAATCAGTCATTAGCCACTGTTAAAATGGTTGATTCTGTGTACAAACTGATGAATAAATGATTGAGACTAATCTTATGATAGGAAGCGCACTTACCATACAAACAGAATTACCCCAAGACTCCAGCAATCCACTGCACTGCTGTACCCTCCTGTACCAGCTGTGATCAACACCTCCGGAGCCAAGTAAGTTGGAGTCCCACATAACGTCCTCATCAGAGAAGTTTCGCCAAGTATTTTGGACTGGCCAAAGTCCGTTATCTGAAATAGACAAGCATTTTATAAGTTTCACAATTATATACGGTATATAAAAGAAGAGCGGACACGGTATGTCATTTTGTGCCTGAATTCTAAATACAGCAGGATGTACAATATAAAAAAAGAAATACAATCCAGTGGGCATAAAAGCAGCACATCACAGAGGAAAAAAGCGCAAATCTATGAAAGAAACGAGAAGTTTCAAAAGTTCAATACAGAAACAAAAATAAACTACATTCAGACATGCCATTAGAAATAAAGCCACGCGCTGCACCTTTTGCCTTTATCCATAGTTGACTCCATCTATTCAATGTAATGACATAAGTGGGGACGGGACACTGTGGGAAGGGAGGAAGGCAAAGAGGTAGAGACACTTGAGGGAGCAAAGCATAGGTCAGGGGCCTCCAACTTGCGGACCTTCAGCTGTATGCTGCCCATACTCCTCAGCCAGCCCCTTAGCTGAAAGAGCATTATGGGAGATGTAGTCCTGCAGCAGCTGGAAGGCCGCACGTTGGACGCCCCTGGCATAGGTAGTTGTATTGATGCTGCGGTGGGGAGAGAGAAGGGCACGGACACAATGGGTGGGAAAAGTAGAGGGCAGGAGACCTACCATTAATTGTCAAAGTGACCCTTGGCAGGCATAAAAGTATGTATACGAGGGGGAAGAGGGATAAGGACAGCAGGGAAAAGGATGGAAGAGAGGGATGGATTTTTGAGAGTAGAGGCGGGGATACTGGGAGCACAGGAAAATGGGAATAGAAAATTGTGCAAAGTAGGAGGTTTCAGAGAACACAGGGAGCGGTTGGAAGGCTAATAATTCCTGATTGTGGCCCGGTAGGCAGCCAAAGACTGGCATTAATTGATATATATATACCAGAATTCCTTGGGACATGCCTTCTTTCTGCTTGGCAGCTGATTTTAGATTATATATATATTTTTAAAAAAGTATCATCTTCAGGTAGCTTCAGATAACTGCTCGCCTCTGCCCAAAGCCATACAATGCATTTTGCGTATTTAATTTTTTCAAAATATTAACCAAAAATAAACTGAGCATTATTGCCTATACATTGTGAAACAGCAAGTTGGGGGGGGGGGGCAGGTGACGCAAACATTTCCAATAGTTGCAAACTGTCTCCAGAGCGCTAAATAAAGATGATGAATAAATAATCCTTCCGCCACATGCTTGGCACAATGTTCAGGGGGTATCACACAAAAGGGTGATTGCTGATCTGTGCAAAGCATTGCTATTCTCACCTCAAATATTCATCCTTTTCCCTGAGGATATGTGGTCAAGAGTGAAACGTCTAGGGGTATCTGTGGCAATGGGAGTTTATGTTCATGTTAATAATACATGGTACTGTTACATCAAGGACACAGCAGGAGCTTATAGGACATGCTCTGCTAGTTCACAGTACTGTGTGTCTACAGTGGGGATTGCAGAGTCTGTATGCTTAAACAGGAACATTTATGTCAGGGTTGGGGGTTCAATTTTATGTTCAAGTCCAGGACCCTCTAGGTATAATGCCTCAACTGATTCGCCGGAGGCAGTGATCAGAGGTCAGCATATTAGCATATATTGTATTATCCCAAGACAAGCTTAGGGAAAGTTATTCCCAAAAAAACACTTCAAGGTCAAACTTTCCAGGTGGCTGATGCCTTATCACATGCATTGAACATAAAGCAAAAGGTGCCATTGTTTTTTGCAGTGAACAAGTTGAAACCAAATGATAAACCTCTAAGCTGATGAATTTCTGTCCTTGAGGCTACCAGGTTTTTGAACCAGAATGAATTGCTAATATATGGTAGTACTTTGTGGTATTACTTTCTGAGATCAGGCCCTGTATGGTTACTGCAGGTTCTGTATGTTTTGCCCCATAGAAATGCCCTTTTAAATATCTGATGTAAGTATTACAGAAATGCTGAAGGCTAAGCGTAAGCAATGAATGGGTTTCAGTATAAAATGCTCTGCAAACAATGATGGGATACTCTGCCACGGGAATAATTCATGGACAGAGAAGCATATGAGCGCACCTTTATGCAGCATTCTTCATTAGTTGACGACAGTAGCACATTTTCTGGTTTAAGGTCCCGATGAATTACTCCATTTTCGTGAAGGTACTAAAAGGGAGAGTATATTTAATGTTTCAGCAGGAAGAACATAATTCCAGCAACATAAGGCAATTAGAATAAGGACAGGGCAACTTTTTAATGTGGAGGGGACCAAATTACTGTAGTTGTGCCTATAACTATTGTTAACAATATATTATCAATTAATCATTGATTCCATCTATACTGATGCCCAGTAGCTGTAGACCAGCTAAAACATTTCCATGGCATGTTCTGCATCCATACACCACCTAATAGGATGCTTACAGGTTCTTTCAGGACTCCTAGCCTGGTGGGCACACTTGAGAAACACTGGTTGAGAGAGTTCTATTTGTATACCTTATATACTCTAATATCTACTGTACCGTATGTTAAAAATATTACTTAAAGGTAGTTTTGATACTGTACAGCCAATTCTGCTCTAAAAGTAACAGTGTTAAGACTTGCTTAGTTCTAAGATGTTCTAGAACTTTCTAAAACCACAGGGCTACAGACCCTTTATAGCTGATGTTCCTTGATTATGTCTGAGTTATTACATACAGGTTAGGTTTCAGCTACTAACTCAGTTGTAGAGTTGAATAACCCATATTGATCACATTTTAATATAATGGAAAAGTCCAAATACATGAATTATGATGGATGTTGTAATGTATACAACCAGAGATTAGCTATTAGCAGTTAGCTATTAATATTAATTGTCAATATGTGTCTGTCTAACCTCTAAAAAGGCCAAAAGAGCAGCAGAACACTACCTTTTTGATGTGGGGGATTTTTTTAGACTTTAACTGCAGGATTTAATTAAGTGACATTTTTTGTGAGGACATATTATATTCTGTATTGTTATGGAGTTAAATTGATCTTATCAACTGGTTGGTATTTGTTCCATATAGCAATCTGTGCTGGTTCATTTAAAAAAATAATGTGTCATGTATTTACAAAAATGTATAATATCATGTAATTGAGAAGATTTCGATCGGTTACCTGAACAGCTAGCAGCATCTGATAAAAATACAGTTTTGCCGTTGATTCTTTAAGCCTGGTGGATGTCACCACTCTATCAAATAATTCACCTCCTTCCATCCTGGAATGAAATAGATCACCAGGTCACATGAGTCCCCCGCTATCTCTCTCAATGAATTCTAGTGGATCATGAAATCAGCATGGACGTTTATTGTGTTAGCCTTGAGAATGGAGCTGGCGATATCTCTTGAGTTCAGTATCCCTAATGCACATGTGAACCTTTGCAGCTCATAGAAACATGTAATTTGAAAGCACATAAACATTTGGTCCATCTACTTTGCCTGTTTTTAACCCCTGGTGCAAAGACTTTACTATATTTAGCAAATTCCATTGTATGTTATCACTATTATAAAGTCTTTGTTTTCTTTGGCAATTGCCAAGCTAACTATAATGGTAATTAAGAACAAAAAAGGTTAGTCTAAGCTCAACGGTTGAGCTGCTCTGAATACAAGCCTCTAAGAACACTACTGAGGCTTTCCACGTTCTTATTAAAGACTACTATATATTAACAATGTTGGTACACTGTCATTCCAGTAATGCCTGATCACGCGATCAGCATTCCCTTCTGGTAGGTGTCATTGCCAACATCTGCTGGAAGTTCACTTGAAGACAGGAGAGCCTCAAGCAGGGTCTCTCTTTTCTCCTCCTCCTGGCCAACTGCAACAATTACAATCTGCAATGCAGGGCTGTGGATCCCTGCTCGCTGATCACACTGTGATGAGCACAAACAGATCAGGAGGAGAAAGGGTAAAAATAATCCCCCTTTACAAGAAAATAAAATAAAAATGTAAGGGAAAAATAAAATATAAAAAAATAAAATTGGAAGCCCAGTGATGTCACCATGACATAACTGGCATGAAAAATTAATGAGATCCCCAAATTAATGCTGAACTGTACTGCACTTGGAAAAATACAAAAAAATTTAAAATATATATTTTTTTCTAAATATGTAATATGGGGTAATATGTAAAGTATGATGTGGCCCCCTGGGGGTTATGACTGTAATCAGATGTTGCTGTACATAGATTGACTCATTGGTCAGCTGTGGCACCTATAGTGCAAAAAATAATATTTTTTTCTATTTTAGTATAGGATTGTTTTTATCTATTATGACTAATAATTATTGCTTTATGTATTTCTATTTGATAAACAATAAGAATGCTCTCCATATGATCAGAACATGAAGGATGGCGTACTGCTTGCGCTCAGGCCTGTTCTAAATCTTACACTCACTAGTCATCAAGAATAAAAGTACTTACAGCTCCAATACTATGTAATAAAAATCTTCAGAGTCAAAAAAGTTTTCAATCTTGATTATACAAGGCTGTAAAACAAATACAAAAATAATATATAAGGATCAAATCAATTATTTTAAATGTTTAGATATATATTTTAACACACACTTCCGAGGGTTTTTTTATATTCAGATTGCTGGGAAAGATGAATATAAACCCTAATAAAATAGCTAATATAATAACTCATAATTAAAATTTTATCAAGAAACTCAATATTACATTGGATTCTCTTATCACATTTCACATTTAACACAAAATATTGCCCAAGAACTGCATGGATTGTACTGCAAACAATCCACTAATCAACTGATTTACACTCCATAACACAAAGTAAAAATCAGCATATGTGTACAACTGCATTACATTGAAAGAAAAAAAACAAGTTGTTATTGCATCTTGCTACAGCTTATTAAAATTAACATTTTGCTTATAAATGTACCCGCTAGGGAACAAAAAAAATGTTCCTCACACGGTTCACTTACATGATTCAGCTTCTTTAGAATCTCAATTTCTGTATCAACAGATATGGGTTGTTCCTAAAATAGAAAGGAAATTAAATAAACTATAATTAAATAACATTGAAATTAAATAACGTTGAAATTAAATAACATTGTGCATCACTGAGCAATGTCTTATTTAACATATGGAAGAGCAATTGAGTTTGCACACCATGAGAATTGGATATGGCTGGCTAGCAGGCAAAACAAAGCATATAAATAAGGCTGTTTAATATGTTTGTGCTGAATAATATTTTCTGGAACGTGAGCAGGCAAGCCCTGAAATAAAAATGCTCTATAATAAGCTTCCCAGTGCATCCCTGCACTTAATATTTATCATAAATTATCCGCTTTAAACTATTTTGTTTCTGGGGTGCAGGCAGCACTGATGCTGGAGTAAATATATGTTATTTTAAATAATGAGACCCGCGTTAAAGATGGGTTCTAAAAAAACGGCATGAGAGGTCTCAATTTTCAAACTTGGTGAGAATGTCTTGCTATATCAGAGGACACAGGGAGGTTACACCATTTATGTATATAATGGCCTCATATACATTGATAAACTGTGTGTGAAATAATTCATACGTACACTGTTACCTGAACTGTTCATCTTAAATTTTCTTTTGTTGATGATTTTTACCGCGACCTTCTTGCATGTAGACTTTTCAAAAGCCAGTTTTACTTCTCCACAAGCCCCACTAAGGGAGGGGAAAAAAAGAACTTAACCTAGATACAACTCCATATTAATGTGTACATCAATTATGAGAGAAATAGAAATAAAATCTAATAGTTTGTATAGCATTTTAAGATACAATCGAATTTGGAAAAGGTGTCACAATTTCTAACTAGCACAATCACTGTCTACCTTTAACAATAAACTACAGGATAAGTTCTTTCGTTAACAGGGTTCTTATGTATGGTTTTATCTAAAAAAAAAAAAAAATAATCCTGTGTCGTACTACCCAGGACCAAAAAGGGACCCCACAACTAACACAGCAACTCCTGATCAGACTTATTCAAGCAATTTTCTTTCTTTTCAGTGAACAGTGAAGTGAGAGAAGATCTGCTCATTTACATACCTATTCACTGGCAGATGACTGTTACCAGTTGGCAGTGTGTTTTAATATCAACTCTCATTACATTACAATTGGGACTGAACCCATAGAAGACGTGACTGCCCAACTGGCACACAGCTCTGCAAGACAGGCTTAGGTGCCATATCCCTAAAACTGGAAGGCCTTATGAGCTATGCAGAGTACGTCACATTGGAAGGAAGAAAAAAACACACGTGTTTAGGAGACTTCAATTATTCTGCAGTAGGAAAAGTCAATAAACACAAATTCCTTTAAAGATGTGCAGATCAGCAGTTTCCTCCAGACTTCTAAAGGTGATCCAACCTCACCTTCCGATTGTTTTTGACATGATAAACTTTGTTCCAAATTCCTTTGGATAGGCTGATTGGTCATCTACCAACAAATCTGAAAATACAAAAACTGCAGACCAGCCTTGGTTATTAATGATCTCTTTTCTCTAGATGTACAGCAGCAACAACAACAACAGTAAAGAAGGCGAATTGGAGAAAAAAAAAAGAAGAAAATTAAATTATGGTATATTTCTCAGTCCTCAATTGTAGCATTTGCTATTTGGAATGCAAAGTGTAAAGGAGAAGTGACAACATTATGAAACTGCAATTTACAGTTTAAGTGCAAGGGTTATAACATGATATTTATAAAAAAAAATAAGTTGACCCTTCACAAAGCATAATGGTATCAGTGAGATGTAATGTTCCCCCGTCCTGTAAACTCTGAACACACAAAAATGCTTTGATTTCACACCAAATTTGTTAGTAATTGATGCAAAATTGAATTGTGTTGCCACCTAGTGGCCAAAATTACATATGGCTATAAAAACCAGACAATAAATTAACTGTAATAATTCAGATACTCTGAATTTAGGTTTAATGAAAGCATAAGATGATCTGACAACACGAAGGTCAACATTATCATTGTCGCACGTCACCTTTATTCGAAGGTAAAGAAAGTGCAATTTCTGCATTATTAGTTAAAGGCAACTTTTTCCCACGTCCAATGATCTCCTTATTCAAGTACGTTCCATTGCCACTCAAATCCTCTATGTATGCAACAGAGGAAAGCCCTGGACCGATTTCCTAGAGAAAAAGTCAAACATCACACAAATAGTTATGCAATTTTTATTCCTATAAGTTTGTTAATGTACACATGAAATATGATAAATCATTTTATCATTGTGGTAGACTTCCCAATGAAGGCCAAAATGTTTGTCTGGGGTTGTTGGATCCCTCATGCCGAGGAAATTTGCCTCATATTTTGGTTCTGGACTGCCCTTTGGGGCAGGATGAGACTGACATGTAGATGGAGATTTTTCCTCTGTAATGGCACAAGAAAGCTAAAGTTTGAGATGCTCCCAAGCGGGGACGCACCGTAGGATAGGTTCTTGGTGAGTATCTCATACCCTTTTTGTACAGTAGACTTGCATAGTAACCACATTATTTTGTAACGCTTTGATCATGCCTCTGGCAACAAAAGTGTTAGGCTAGGCTTGTAATCTTTAAAACACGCACCAAACACTCACCCTAAAAATCCGAAAGTGCTTTTTGCTGTAGGTTTTGTATCGGTCCGTCTGGTTTAGTATGGGTTTATCAAAAGTATAGTCACATTGTTTGTCTCTGCCAAATATATATTCATCATATACACAGTCTAGAGAAAGAAAAATGAAGAATTTTAGCATAAAATCCTGGCAGAATACAAATTAAGATTTTTACTTGCTGTGTAGTGATCTGCTAATCACAAAACTGGCTGACTTTTAATTTTAACAACTGTTTTAGAAAAACTGACATACCGTGGTTCACAAACCCTTTCCCCAGAGCCCAAAGACGGCCCCATGGCTGAGGATTATGGTCTTCCATTTCTTGATCTTCTGGTATTGAAGCGAGATCTGTCAAAGGAACCGTGTCCAAAGAGCTTGCGGTACCAGATGAAGACTGGCTGTATGAATGAGGTCCACTGGATGAAGAACTAGAAGTTCCCTGGGACTGTTGGGATTCCCCCTTTGGGTCACGTGACATTGTTTTGCTAGATTAAAACAGAATTTAAATTAAATTTGATGCTGGCTAAAATATATATATATATATATATATACCGTATTGGCTCGATTATAGGCTGCACGCGAATATAGGCTGCACCCCTAAAAGTTAGATGCTTTTTTTTTAAAGAAATTTTTTTCTTAGAAAAAAACAAACCACTTACTGGAATAGATATGCTGCCACTCTGCCCACCTCAGATATGCTGCTTCTCTGTTTCCCCAGATATGCTGCCAGTCTGCCCTCCCCCTTCGAGATATGTTGCCACTCTGTTCCACCAGATCTGCTGCCACTCTGCCCCCCGAAGTATGCTGCCACTCTGCCCCTCACCCCTCCGAGATATGCTGCCTCTCTGCCCTTAAGATGTACCCCCCCCGTAGACTTACCAAAGCAGACTCCTGGGTGCAATACGCGTAGACAACTTCCGATGCCGGTGTGGCATCGTGCAGACGTTCACCGGCTGCGGCGATGCAAGCATAAACAACCTCCGCTGCCGACACGTCTGCACGATGTGCTTTAACAATCTCCTTTGCCGGCACCACCCCCGTGGGAAGTCCCGGCAAGGGATACTGTTAAAGCACATTGAGCATACGTGCTGGCAGCGGTTGGTTACGCGCATCGGCACAGTCTGCACTATGTCCTTAGACAACCTTCTGTGCCGGAACTCTCCCCGTGGAAAGTGCGGGCAGGGGAGGCTGACTCAGCGTATCGGAGAGTAAAATGCAGGTTCCTTGCAGCTCTGCGGGAGATCTGTATCCGAACCCTGCTGCCTGCCCGGCGCCCGGAACCGCATGTCCCGGGCGTCGGGCGATACGAACTGCGCATTCCTGCACTAGACCCAGAATATAGGCCGCGCCCCCACTTTAAAGGCCTATATTCGGGAAAATACATTAAACATGGTATCCATGCTAATGTAAACAACAGTGTCACTGGTTATACGTTTGGTATTCCTTAGATTACCTGACATTTGCAACAATATATGGTATGTACTTACAACCGAACGTTTTAAAGGGCTAATTGCGGTATAATGCCAGTAAAATTGGCACAAAGAAATAAGAAAAAACCCGGTAAAAATACCCCTAGGGCGTGACACTGATAATCAATTATATTCAACAGTGTATTTTATTTTAAAGGTAATCTGGCGTGTTGCCATTAATTTACCAAGCTCCTCCGTTTGAAAACAATACGATGACATACTGCGTTACTCACTCAGTTACCCACGTGTGTCGTATTATAGAGATATTCTGATGCCAGCCATTGATAAACTACCAACTTAAACAAGGCAAGGTAAGGTTACATGTCTATGATCCCGTAAAATGCCTATCTCTCAACTACTGTTGATGTTTATTCCCTTGTATTTGTTTTACACATGTAACGCTAGAGGTGTTGTCGCGATTGGAAACATTCACCAAGATGAACTCCAAAACAAAAAGCATTCCCCGTGGCAAAAATATTATTAATAATGTTTACTAACACTATACGGTGAAATAGATGCTCGGTAAACCAGTATGAGTAATACGATGTAATTGTGTCCTATACGCTATCCCACGACTGCTGTGATGAGGTTACTAAACAGGTTCACAGTATAGCGGGTAACTTATATCCCCCCGCCCTTAATAGAAAGGATTTTGCCCCCACAGACTGGAGTATAATATATATTGGGCAGATGAATAATAAAATGAATAGAAGAGTCTCACTGAAACGCCCCTCCAAGTGTTTGCCACCCAAGGGAAGCTGTAATGTATGCATTAAGCAGGTTGATATGGTTCGGGAAACTTTAAGCACATTACAAGTTTATGTGTGGTTTGGGACCCCTTTTGATCTATGAGGACACGTGATCATGCTTATCATAACCCCATCGCTACACTGTATTATACTATACATACGTCTATAATAAACCCTACATGCGGCATTGATATCTTCTATGCGTACCAGTGCGAGCAGGAAGTAACGTGAATACACCCAAGGGCAGGAGACCATAACCCAGAAAGTATAACGTGTCGCGCTCCGCACGTCAGTGTCCATAACTGGCGTTACACCGTGGCCCTTGCTGTCAGAGTACGGGGCTCACCTTGTGCGGGACTGCCGACAATAACACAAGACGACGAGCAACTTTCCTTTGGCGCCATACACAGTCAAGCAGCGACGACCAACCAGAGCGCGCGACGTCACGGAGCGGAAGTGACCTTTCACCTCTCATCCGATAGCTGGTGGAGCTTTGCGGGAGAAGCTCCGAATATGGATTCGGAGCCGTGATTGTTATGCAGCGATCTGGCACCGTGTCTGAAGCGTTCGTGGAGTTTATTGCAGTTCACTGAGGTTACAGGAAACAGTGTCCCGGACGAATCATCTTTACTTCCGGGTCCTGAGTATTTACCGCTCTCCTGTCAGTCATGGAACCGATGAGAAGTCGAGTGCTGAAGTTTTGTTACAGCCGCTTGGTAGGGAGGCGGAGCACCGACACGCTTACCCGAAGCTGGAGGAACGTGATCGCACGGTTGATAGGAAACAGTATTCCTCATTATGCGTGTTCCCGGGCATTTTTCAGCAGTTGTGGGAACATTTCATCACAGAGCAAGCTGCAGCCGAAAAGCACCTGTAGTTACTATCACTCACGGACGTTTTGTGCGTCTCCTCAGAGCAGGTTGTGCTGGAGCTGTCAGTCTGTTGTGAGCCATGCTGATTTTTTCTGTCCCTCCTGCCATTCTCTGCAGCCCCCCGATGAAAGGAAGGACTATTTCCAAGTGCTGGACTGGTAAACCTATTGTTTTACACCTCGTGCTTGTGTGCAGCAAGGCAGAGCAAACACATTGGGGTGTTATTGTTTGTGTAATTAACACAAACCACACCATGAGGTTTACTAAAGTGAAAGTTATCAGGAGACGTGGCTCCAAACCCAATGAGCCTCTGTCGCACAAAAAGCTTGGTTGGCCCTGTATAATGTATAGTTTAATCGGTGAGCTTTCTTCAGCTGAGTTATGCAATATACACGGCCAGATCAGTTCTTAAGGCTGGAGAAACCAGTGTGGGCCCTTCAGTTAAAACCACAACTCTCCCTTTAACGAATACACCCGTGCATGTTGACTGGATATTACTAAATATAAATACAGCTTTCAAAAAGTGCATTTAAAAAAACATAGTCCTGGCTATATATATATATATTATATATATTACACACACACCACTGCATAAGGTTGATTGTGGAAGTATTATTCAAGACAGAATTCTGCGTTTAATGTCTCTTTACAAACTGGACTATATCACGCCTCTAGATCACAATACAAACCAAGTGAAGGTGTTTGTCTAGGTTGTAAAAATGATGATTCTTGAATCATGCCTAATCTGACCAGGCTATGCCATGCTATCACACACACATTCATTCACTCATTCATATACTCATACTTGTATTCATTCCCTTAATCATACCTGCTCATACACCCTCCCCCACCCCTTACCGGAACTGCAGAGCTCTCACTCGCAGACTTAAGTAGGAGCCCTGCTGCTTCCCTCTGTCCTCTATGCCCCCCGCTGAGGACAATTATTTTCGGCCGTTTTCTTTGTATTTTGGCGATAATGCCCTTTTTGGCCGAAGTATTTCGCGACCGGTTTATGGGTGCATCCCTAATATATAATATATATTATTTTTTTATTTTTTTTTTTTAGCAACCAGTGAGTCACGGCTCTTAAAACTTCTCCTACACTTCTGTGCTGTTTCATAGTGATCTGCGTTTGTTTCACCGGCTCTTATAATTTATATGAATGTTTACTGGTGAATGTTATGTAAAAATAGATATATTTTTTCTCTACTTATTTGTACTTTTGTTTTACAGTTAATCTGAAATGTTCAATAAACTGCTAATTAAGAGTTAAACACACATATTCTATATGCCTAAACATACGAAGAATCATTATTATTTTGGATAATTACCAACTCTCCGTAGTCCATTCCAATATACTGAATTCCTTTCTCCAAGCAAGATTATAATTTTTACATGTCAAAGCAATAAATTGGATTAAGGTGGCCATTTGAATCCTGCGTTAATCCCTTTTGTGTGCTTTCCTTTTCTAGTGAAACATCGTTTGATCTCGATATTCAAGAACTGCAGAAAAAATACCGAAATCTCCAACGTTTTCTTCATCCAGATTACTTTAGTCAAAAGTCTCAGGCAAGTAGTTATCTATTAGAACGACACCGATTGTTTATTCTCACAATGTCTGTTTCTTCTCGTGAGCATATAGGCAAGTAGTGAGTTATTAAAAACCACTACAAACATTTTTCTTTTCTTGCCCCCCTCCTTAAATTTTCATACTTCAAGATTGATCATCAGCAGTGTAATCGGTCTTACAAGACTGGCAAAATTGGCTTTAGTTTTAATACTCCATGATTCAGAATATGCTTTTTAATTTGTTGAATTATAACTAATGGAGTTTGGTTAGCGTGGGCTTTGAGGTTAGTCATTCTTCCGTTATTGAGCATATTACAAGCTGTTGCCTTGGATGTAGTAAGCCTGGTAAATGGAATTGTGCTTAATGTCTCCACCTCTTTTATGCCCTGTAGATTGAAAGAGATATTTCAGAGAAACACTCTTCTTTTGTCAATAAAGCTTATAAAACTCTTCTGTCTCCGCTAGAAAGAGGAATATATCTGGTAAGTGTTTTTAGATCTATTGCAAGAATCCTATATAACATTTGTGGAGTTTCACACTATACAGATAATAAAAACTGTGTTTCGACAGGGCCGAGTAACATATCAAGTTATTTTATTCTGTAGCAATACATTTTAGTTTGTATTGTCTTGAATTGCGCAAAACTCTTATCTAAAAAAACAAAAGTTTGTAGCCATAAAACATCTGACAGACATGAGTATGTTAGTGCTGGGATTCCTTTTCTTTGTTTGTATGGGGTATGTTAGTGGCTGTTTTTCTTGTGCTACTTAGTAATAAATAAATTTAGATCAGGGCTCGACAAATCCCAGGTCGCCATGGCGACTGAGAATTTTGTCCTGGGGCCTAGGTGTTTGTCAGCCTGTTACATCCCCAAAAATGCCCACACGTCAAGCGTGGTGATCGCTGGGGTGCTGCTGCTGTCTGCCTAGGTGTCTGGGCAGACCAGCACAGCCACCCCGAGCCTTTGGTCACTCCCACGGAGTTATTCTGTAGCCTGAAAACACGATTGCCACAGCTTCAGGGAAGTATGACACATTTGTGGCATTGCAGGGGTTAACATTTGTCCCCACAAGCTTGTGGGGACTAAATATCAGTCAATGATATGCTTCAATGGAACACAAGCATTGAAAGAGTTAAAAAATAATAATAATAATTTATAAAAACAAAAATAATAATAATAAAAAAAAAAAGTCCAGGGTGCTTCCAGGTCAAATGCTGTGAGTTTAGTAAGTGGGCTGATGATGATCAGATCACTCCTGACCAACTGTTAGTTTTAAAAAAATCCTGGCTCCTAACTTTTTTAGCTGGTGCCTAGAGTCACAACAAATTTTATTTAGATGATATCAAATTAGAACTGTACGGGCAAAATCAGTGATCATTAGCTTAGCTGTCTCCATGGAAACTAGAAAAACACCCCTATTTTTTACATTTTTGTAGCAATGGTTCCCAGATGCTAACAGAGTAAAAAAAAAAAAGAGAGAGAAAAACATAGTATATAAATAAGTAAACTAAACAAGGGATGTACAATAATACCTTTCAACTGCCTGCATTGGTAGCTCACAACCCGAGTAGAATTCCAGATTGATATTTTTTAATTAATTAGCTGCATTTATTATTTTTTTAAAATGTTATGTCAGTGTTCCCCAACAAATGACATCTGAATTGATATCCATGAAATAATCCCAAAAAGTACCACCTGTAGGAAAAATAACATTCATCACAGTGCTTTCAAATTGCCGTCCCAAGAGTACAGATTTCCTTCGATTTGTTTTAAAGGAGGTGGTAGTGCAACTGTTTTTAAAATACTGCCTATGCTTTGTCTAACTAACTATAACTTTGAACTAAAGGAATCCATAACAAGTGGTTAAATAATAAGAAATATGTTTTACTTGTAGTGGGGATTTTATCAAAATGTTTATAAAAGGTGACTTGAAAATGATTTTCAGTCCTTTTGTTTAATAATAAGCTTGTATTATCTTTACAAATCATTTATTGATTTCTTTTCCCCTATAAAGCTCAGTATCCAGGGCATTACAATTAAGGAAGGTGCTGACAGTGGAATGGGCCCCGAATTTCTAAATGAAATATTGGAAATCAGTGAGCATCTTAATGAAGTTAACACTAGTAGAGAAATTGAAGATGTTGGGCACACCATGCAAGGTACCACTTGTTTTATTATTTCATTGTATGTAAAAAGGACACTACTGAATTTAGAACCCAAACAAGTGTGTGTGTGCATGTATATATGCATGTGTGTGTAATAAATATATATATATATATATATTTATTTATTTATTTATTTATTTATTACACACACACACTACTTTTCATTTGTGTATTGTCCAAAAGCCAAGATCCTGGACATAATAAAATTCAATTTACAGTATCATGGGCTTGATTTATCGGTAAATCATCAACAGGCAGAAGAGTGCATTATCTAATGGAACAGATTTACCACAGGATAATTTCCTAAATTATCGGATGGGTTACCATGGTTTTTTATTCTTTGTAAATCTACTTCCGTTGTTTGCAAGGTGTGTGTGATTTTAATCATAATTTTATTTAAATTTGTATCCAAAGTGTAACATTTTTAAAACACACTTTTTCATATAAATATACTGTATACATTTTATACAGAAAAAAACAGCAGGACCACAGTTTAAAAAGATAAAATAATGCACTGTGATCATATAGTCAGTTTGCTTACCATAAATAATCTGATTATAGTTATCCCAAGTACCTTTCAAACTTTTGTATTTGTTTTTTTTTGGTTATGAATAAACATAATTGTGTGACTTTTTTCCCCTTGCCTTTATTTGCACAGACAAGTGTGAAAGACTAATAGAAGATATCAGCAATGCATTTCAGCAAGGTATTCTGTTTGGGGAAAATCTGTGCTTGCATACATGTCCCATTCAATACCATAGACACGGAATTCACAAGTCTTTCTAAATTACATGTTAAGTAGTGGGGACTAAAATACAGAAACTTGGGAATTGAAAAGAATTGGGGAAGCCAATCACCATCATGTAGCTTGCGTATTAACCCATTTATACGAAGGCATTAAAGTGTTTTGGTAAATGTTATTTTAAAGTTCTCAATAAAGGAGCACAATATGACATTGCCCTGGATTGTTGCCGAGTTTTGCTGCCTGTGTGTCTAGTCTGGGATACAATGTGCAAGACATTTTCAACACCGTTATATAGGAAAATATAGCAGAAAAAACTAAATATATATTTTTGTTTTTACAGGTGACCTTCATGGAGTTAAGACCCTGTTAACAAAGATGAAATATTATTCAAACATACTAGACCAAGTTAAGAAGAAACTAATACCTTAGATATTTTTCATACTTGACTTCTACTGCACCAAGTAAAAGCACTCAACGATTTAAGCCATGAAGAAACCATCTATCCCTTTCTAAGCATCACAGATTGTATAGTAAACTGGCTTCGGATGAATTTTATGCTGTTTTATTAAACAAGTCTGTGTGTCCTATGCTTACATAAAGGAACGTGAAGGGTTTTCCAGGCTGTCGTACTGTGAGACATCGATTCTGAATGTCTGAACCAGCCTGTGGATGGAAGCCGTAACTTATAGAGAATACAATTGTGGTGGAAACTGTTAAAAGTGGTGCAACTATCGCGCCAACAATGTAGTGTTCTGACTCTTTGCTTCGCTTTCCTCATTTTGTACCAGGGGCGCTCATAACTTCCATTTAACTGCTGCAGTCTGAAGATATTGAGTAGACAGATCAAGACTTAAAACAGAATCACGTACATCTGCACCTTTTGGCATAGGTACATATTTTATTTAAAAGTACATCTTTGAACAGGTTTTATTCTATGTGATGTTTGTAGTGCAATAAAATTAAAATATTCATTGAATTCTTTTAAAATGTTTTATTAAACATTGGTGTAAAAACTATTTTGTCTTTTGTTACCTCTCTGAATGATAAATTAAGGAAATATTAATTTCATGGACCCCCCCTTAAACATACACTATTCATTTATGTGGTCAATGCTTATATAAATTTGCTGTAGGTTGTTTGATTCTCTTTTGTTTCTGTAATGGTCATGTACTGTTTGCTATGCCCTGTTTCCCCATTATGCCACACTGCATTTATAAATTAATAAATATTATTAAAAAGAACAGTACAAATGAAAAGGATGGGGAAGATGAAAAGATAGACATACCAAGAATGTCCACAATACGGTACTAACCATTTTACTTTTATACCAGTATTATTGGCCCACTAATTGTATCAAGGTATCAGTGAGTCGGGAAGAGGGAATCTTAATAAAATAAAACAGAAACCCAAAATGTGATCTTAAGAGAGAGCCTTTAACCCGTTACGCCATTTGACAAAGTGAATAGGAGAACAGGTCCTCTTACAAAATTAATTTGTATTCTGGGTATTTGGTTATGGTGCGTATATATATATATATATATATTATATATATATATATATATATACCGGATATATATATATATATATCATAATTATATATAGATATATATTAAAAAACTGACACAAGGGATATTATTCCAAAGTTTCAATTTGTATACATTTTACAAAACGTCAGGGTATGAAAATGACAAATCCACAAAAAACTTTGTTAAGCTCTTTAAAAAAAAAAACATTTAGAAATAATATTTTTTACATAAATATTTTACATATTTTAAAAATGTATTGATAACAGATTTGTAACAGTGATACCAATAAGGCAATTTTGCCAAAGTCCATAGCTTAACACCTTTGAGAATCACTGTTTTACAGTCACTATCTCCATGGCACCAGTACAACAAACAAAAATGCATTTGATTTTGTTTCCATAGCCATGCCTGTGTTGTGTGATTGGTTGAATGGAGCTTTTGCGCATTTCATTGGCTAGTAGAAATGTCACTCACATACCTGACCCTGCAAGTTCAGTTGCTTGCACGTTTTAACAGCTCTAGCAGAGGGTTGCAATGCAGATGTAACTGTCAGTGTAGGAAACATTATGCTTTCTGGTCCATTAAATGGATTGGGTTTTTGTTTTTTTTAACTCTTAAGTTCTGGGAACATATTCTCTAAACATAGAACTGATTTGCACAACCGTTTCAGAGATATCATTAAGATGGTGTTAAGTAAGAGGTTTTCTAAGGACATCAGCTCAGTCCTTCCCTCAGTAGAAGAAGCCAAGGATGCAGAGGAGGAGGAAACAAGCCAAATCAGCTTAGGGGGGATCCCAAGCAGACCACCTAGCAGACCACTAGCAAATCTGAGTCGTGGAAGTGTTGACAGCAAAGTAAGTAATTTTATTAAAGATTTTACCCCTTCTGATCAGAGTGTTCTCAAGGAACTTCCATGGCTCCTATGGGCATTTGCCAATTTTTAACTCTCAAGTTAGGGTTTATTTGCTAAATGGTGAGTTTGTAATTCAGCTGAGCTGAGATGAACCATTTTACATATCAATGTTTAACATTGCACTAGGAGTTGTCTACCCCAGCAAGTTTCTCGAAGGGGAGCTAACGCCATTTTTTATGACTATTATCACATTAAAAAAAGTTATTGAAATATTGTGCTGCTTTTTATATTTCTCACATTACATGATGTGTTTAGGTAGATGCATATTTTTCCAATGTGTCCTAGATGTGTTGTGCTATCCCAAACTACTAAACACCCTAACTCTTAATCATTCTCTCTGTGGTGAACAATACACTGGCTTATTGACTGATTCAGCCAACCAGACACTCTGACTAATGAAAGTCAGTAAACAGCTGGACCTCATTAGTAATGCCACAAAGAATCAGCTCAGTGTGGTGATTGTGCAGAGAAAGCTACCCAAAATATCACGACTGACAACAATTGCTGCAAGTAAAGAAAGTATTGAAACAAAATGAGATAAAACCAGTTTTTCGTCATTGCTAGCCCATGTTACTGTATACAGCACTGTAATTCGGGGTTGGTCCTTCATAGAGCTCCATTATTCCACCACATAGCAACTTCTCGATCCAACTACAGGATCCTTTTCTAACCATGATGTTTTGGGTTGGGTGGAGTCCTGCTGGGGCTCCAAGAAGTTGAGTGCTGCCCAACACGAGGATTGCTTCATCCCATTTTATCAGACCTACCCTTTGAAAATGTAATTCTTGGATTTCTTTATGGCATGTTTTTTTATGGCAACCCCTGTTTTGGGGATGACAGGGCAAAATTATTAGTGATTTAGGAAATTAAAGAAATGAAGACCTATCTTCACTAATCTATCACCTATCTATTGCTAATGCTTCCTAAAGCAAGTGATGTGGTTGAAGGCTGTGGTTTGATAAGAGCTTCAGAGGATGCAGATTGGGAAGTGTATATTTCAGATCATTGCCAAGCAGGCAGACAAGATGGTAGAAACACCAGCAGGAGACTAGAAGCACAGTCAGATGTTTTAATAAATATTTAGTATTTTATTTCTGAATACAATGTGCTTGCTATCACCCTTTTTACTTTTGGATCGTTTACTGTTGCTGTAAATAAACATTAGATTAGCATTTGTAATGTTCTCAAATACAACACTGGAAGACATTGTCATTATTCGGAACAATGCGTTGTATCATTCACCGTGGGGGAAATGTGAAACCACATCAGTGAGAAAAAAAGAAGAAATATACACGGAAGTTGAGCAACCACCATGAACAATACTCTGGTTGCTATGGCTTGCACTTCATGTACCACTTTGCATCAAAGTTCTTCTTTTGAGCAGGCCCTCCTTGTCTTTAGTCACAGTCGTTATGTGATGCAGTACTTATTACTGTATTTGCTCGATTATAAGACAAGGTTTTTCCAGAAAAAAACTTCTGAAAAATCGACCTAATCTTGTAATTATTCACAATTTGTGAAGAGCAGCACAGATTGTCAGGTAGGAATGATTTGCATAGCTGGTTCCATTAGGGGCACATCTTAGTGAACTACATTTCCCATGATTCCCAGGGTGTCTTAAGCGTGACTGAGAATCATGGGACATGTTGTTCCTATAGTTGTGCTATTCCTTTCTGAGCCATTGATTGGTGAGCAAGAAAAAAAACACTCCACACATGCAATAAGATATGACAAAAACAGTGGTTTTAATTTTTTTCCCATTAGGGTAGTCTTTTATTCAGGCATTTTTTTTCCAGAAAAACAACGTAAAGGGTGAAATAAAGCGCTTGAATAAAAGAAAAAAAGCTTCAAAACCAATACTCAGGGCAGTCTCCCTTAAACAAACCCAAAATATAAACAAACAACAAAAAAAACAAGTGAGAGTATATATATATGATAGCGTTTTATAAATAATAATGCCATATTGCTTGATTGAAATCTGCATTAACAAAAGTAGGTGTATTTATCATTCTTGTCACAAATCCAGTAATAAAAACACATTTTGCTTTAAAGCAGTATTACCTGGCTGCTAAAAGGCTTTACTTCTATTACGATTGCCTCATCGGTGTCCATGGTCTTCTGTACAGACAGTGCAGAAAACATCCAGAATAAAGTCAGAAGATGATGATGAAAATGTGGATGCCAAATCAAGCGGGGTCCAAGATCAAGAATCAGAGGCTTTAGAGAAAGTCACGGACGAACAGTGTGCCAAACCTAAAGAAAATGAAGAGGATTGGGACACCGACTTAGAAATAGAAGGTTGGTGATATATTACCATGTTTCTTCTTTCATTATTTACTGCCTTTACTCACATACGGAATGCTTCACTATTGTCGCAAGCAGTGACACTTGAACCTACACTGCAAAAAAAGAATATCAAGAATATTTATGCTAAAAGTCCAGCACTAATTAAAATAAGATTATAAGTCTTGTTAAACATTGAATTGAAGTGTAAGTTGTCTAGTTTCATTGGCAGATGTGTATATTTATTTCAAGTTAATATGTTTTTCATTTCTTATTTTTGATGGTCATTTTTTGCAGTGCAGTCCAGGCCGTTTACATATCATAATCTAACAGTATGTACAGTAGTGATCCTTATCAAACAATAGCGTCATTTTGCTGTCCATTTAAAGTGACACAGAAGCATCTGCTTACATAATGTACATGGAGGAGATGAGGAGGCTAGACTTAACCATTTATTATTCTTGACAGCAGGCCCAAACTGGCCATCAGGAAAACTGGGCAGATGTACATACTTAGTGTGGCCTGAACACGCCAGGTGTGATTTTTATCCCCGGTCCAGCTCTGCTTCAGAGTCCTAGGAGAGTGTAATATCTTCCTCTGCACAAGTCAAGACAGTAGCTTTACTAATTGTGAAAGGCTGCATAGCGTAGAGTTGCCATTTGTTCTCCTCTTAGTATGTGTCCCCCCAAACAATGTGCTTAGACTGTGTTTGGACTGATTGCAGGGCTGGCCCCCAGGACAGTTAAGATCTGTAAGCAGTTTCTTGCTGACATTAAGATACCAAGTGGAGGTGCCTTCACTATCTTACCCCTACCCAGGCAACTATGCTATGGATGGCCCAGACCACATGCATGTGTTATAATTCTTTGTGGTTTTTACTCTACAGATGTAGCATTAACCTAACATATCTGTGAATTCTTCCATTCTAGAAGTCAAGGAATCATATGATCCCACTGGAAAAGCTAGATATTTGTCAGCCTGTCAGTATCTTGGTGTGGTACCGGTTTCGTATTTCTTACGCCACATGCAAGATTCTGAGCTTGTAATGAGACACCATGGATTGGGGCTGCAGGTAAGAATGCACTATAGGGGGGGAGTGATGCTGTACAGCCCCAGTGTGTAAATTATGTATATGGGTCCCTTGGGTGGAGTATTTGCAGAGCATGGTGGGCCAATGCTTCATTCCCCTGCCCAGTGAAAGTTCAGGTCAGACTTTGCAAAAGACTTAATGTCTACAGGATCCAGTTTGTGATTCCCGTGAAGCCTGCATCAGGTACAGGTGCTGGACATTTCAAATCCCCTGAAGCCCAAAAATCAGGGAGACTATTGAGTGGAGAAGAAGCTCCCCTGTGATCGCAGGGCAAGGAAGAAGATCTCTGAGCTAAGTGTGGCATAACCTGCCTGGACCCATGTGTACTGTCTGCTAGCACAATGTATATAATGTGTCACACATACCTGCAGTGGACACGTTGTGGGTGTCAGGGTCACTTTAACCCTTGGAGTGCCGTGCGCCTGGCCAAATTTCTTCCACTGGGAGACCAGGACAGTTTGAACAAGTTTTGCATTCTTTCTTGGGAAAACAATATGTTGTTTTCTTAGGCAATAGTTCATATTTTATTGGCTGCTGACTTAACGTGAACGTTTTCTTCAGGCTGTTAAAGCCCTGGCTCTTTCTTTGGTGACCAATACTTCAATTGTGCGCTTGGACCTCAGTGACAATTGGCTGGAAGGAGATGGAGCTGCAGCAATTGCCGACATGCTGAAGGAAAATTGCTACATATCAGGTAATTTTGACTTTGTCTCATAAAAGACTATTTATACCTTCCTTCCTAAATATGTAGGAAATGTTGTAATATTTGCAGTAGACACTGCACGTTACAAAGGCCACTATGATAAAACAGGTAAATGCAATCCCTGCAACTAAGACTGCATGAAAAATAATAGGTCAGATATAAAGAAAAATATATTCTTCAAAGTAGTTTATAGCTATTTGAAATAAAGTTAACCAACATTTCCATAGTGTGATATCATCAAGGTGCTTTGTAAAATATAGCGTTTGTCATGCTATCTATTAAAATAGATGATGTAGACCCATGTATGTATTTTTTCTCCTTGTTAATAGTCCGCTCAATGAACCTCAATCCTTGAGAATTTACTTGTTTGTGATTTGTTTTGCTATAGACAGTGTGTTGTAACCATCTGATTTTTTTTGTACAGAGATCTACCTTTCGGGTAACAAACTTGGACTGAAAGGTGCCAAAGCCTTGTCACTTATGCTTGTTGAAAATACAACACTGAGAAAAATCGGCCTGTCCGGAAATGAGTTTAACGACCAAGCAGCTCCTTACATTTCTGATGCCTTCATGAACAACCAAAAGCTGGAATCAGTGGACCTCAGCCATAACATGTTTGGAGATGGATCAGGTATTGACATATTTAACGGCTTACTTGCAATGTTTGCTACCACAGAATCATTTTTCTCTGTGGTCTGAAGGTCCAGGGCATTGTGATTTTATTTATTAACATGTAAATAAGCATGTCCACGTTAGTTAAAATAAATGCTGAGGTCTAAAAGTGTCAACAGCAAGCGTAAGGGATAAATAAAAACCATCTCCATACTGACTGATCTCCCATGCATTGGCATTGAGATCTCTCTCCTGATAGGAAACACGCAGAATGTACTGTTGCATCCTATGATCATTATTATCACTTTTTTTCAGGCTTAATATTATGTCCAAAGGGGCATTAGTCAGTTAAATCGGGAGGTTTATTTGTTGTTTATAAAAAAAAAAAATCATAAATGCCCTCAAGACTAATAATGTGATGTCAGGTGTAGATGCATCTGGTGATATTGTAGCAGATGGCATAGCTTGCCTTAAAATAGCTATGAAGAGGTTAAAAATTATTTTATCCTATTAAGGATAGCAAAGCCATTGTTTGGGCAAGAATTATTTTATGTTTCTTTTTTGTAATTTATTTAATTTTGATTTAATTTGATGATTAAAGAAATCATTAGATGTTAATAATGATTTAAATGAGTTTGATTTTAATCCAATGTACCTTGCTTAAATCTCCAAAGATTTTAATTTAAACAAACTTCATATTTCTGTTAAATTTAATTTATATATGCTTTATGACGAGAGAACATTCCTAAATATTTTCTCCTTAATATAGGTGAAGTTCTTGGTACGGCAATTTCTGAAAACACAGGAATATTGGAGCTCAACCTAAACTGGAACAATTTTCGTGGAAAGGGAGCTGTGGCCTTAGCAAAGGGCATAGGGGTAAGCGCATGGTATAGGAAAAATGATTAACATATAATTATTTGCTAGTAACATAGGTTTTCAATTGGAGTACTATACCATATGTTACACTTCTGTTACTAAAACATAGTTTTCCTTTGGTAAAGTGTAAACAGCAACTGTAGCATTCTTCTCATGTAGCCTAAAGAGGAACTGCTGCCGTTGCATGTTTTAACATAAGAAATTAAAAGGACACTTCAATGTCCCTGGCAGCCTCACCAACAAAGAATGCATTCTAAAGCCACTTGAAAAAAACATTCATTTGCTTTATTTAAAACCTTAGAAAAGCTACAGGTTCAGTGCTCCCAGTTAATGAGAGTCGGCACTGGAGCTGGCAGGCAGGGAGAATTCCTGTACCTGCGCACATTGAGCTTCACGCAGAATAATGACCATGTGGCCTATTCCAGGCTTCTGGCATAATGTTGTACAATAACAGGTGTAATTAGCGCAAAAATGTATTGTATATACACCGGAAGGGTTAGGTCTCTGCCCTATAGAACTTACTTTCTATACGCCAGTGATTTCGTATGCTACACGATGTGTAACCAACTTAGCTAGACTAAGCAACCCAACTGACTGGACATTATCTAATGCAAAAACCTGCTCACATTAGGACAAGGATCAGTCCGTCTCCTCAAAAGATATGGCAAGATAGACTTCAACATTAACTTATTTTACTTGCGTTTTTATTGTTAGGCTAATATCTTCATCAGAGTGCTAGATCTTTCATATAATGGATTTGGCAATGATGGAGCCACTGCCCTGGGAGAGGCTCTGAAGGTTAACAATGTGTTGGAAGAACTAAATATCAGGTAAATGCCTAGATCCTAAAAACATATATACGTTCTGCTAAAAATAGTGCACCAACCAGAGTCGTGTCATTCTCTTCTTTTAACCTAAGATATTGCTAAGATTCTGTGTACCTTACATATGAGGATTTAAGTATACATACATTTTCTATAGAGAAAAAAAAGCCTGGAGGTGGCCCTACAATGCAGCGCCAATTTTGTTAAGCTGGCCCCTAACCAGTATTTGTCAGCATTCTGCTAAAAATTCATATTCATACAAATAACTTTTTTTCTGGTACTTGATGGGTTACCCTGAGTCTTTTTTTTTTTTTTTAAAATTTGTGTTAATGTTTAAGTCTAAAGATATATTTTACTTTGCCTACTTCTATATCTCGCTATATTTTTTTTAAAGCAACAATCGCATTTCCCTGCAAGGAGCTGTACGTTTCGCATTGTGCCTTAAAGAAAACAAGGTTTTGAAAGTCCTAAAGGTCAGTGTCCTGTCATCGTATCTAATGGATCGCTAGCCAGGCTTCTGATAGACTGGACATGTCCATACATTAGAGGCACTTATTCCCCATTTCTGTGGGGTATTTTGAAAGTAAACATAGACTAAAACCATTTACAAAGTCACCTTGCTCAAGATTTAAGTGATATTAAGACTTTCCTGATAAGCATTAAACTCCTACGCATGGTTTATGTTCATTTGACATATGAGGAGGTTAGCTGAGGTTTAGAGCTTAGAGCCTCCCGATACATTTAAAGCTGGTCCTCTTCCATGGCACAACAAGTCAGATTATTTAGCATTCTCCACTAAAGAAAGACCAAACACAGACAGAGACCAAACACTGCCAACAGAAAAATGCTGCTTTCCTTGCCATTCCAGGTGGCACCAGGAGAGATGGCTTGGCCTATCAGGTAGGGCAGAAATAAGATAAAAAGGTGAGCCTTCACCTTCCTCCCTAGTGTTTTTCCTGCAAATCCCTTTTTGATTCTACAGCACTTTTGCTAATTTCCAGGACCCTTGGGGTCCTATTATCCTTTACTTCCGTTCACATTGCTAGGTGCAAGATGGGTGCTGCGGGAGGGTGCTTTGGGTTTTGGGGGAACATTTTACCTTCTCCCTCTTCAAAGGTCCTTGGGGAGACCGCCATGTTACCCCGGCTCACCTTTGTTTCCCCATAGCCCTTAAGTGGGTTCCCTGGGACAGCTACCTGGAAGAGTGTGCAAACTTTCCCCAAGCTAGACCCCCTGTCTTCAAGGGATTCCCCCTCGCTGCCACCTGGAATGGCAAGGAAATTGTGAATTCTTACCTGGGAATTTCTTTTTTCTTGTCAATTGCAATGGTGGCACATTTTTCCCATCCAAAAAATGTGTTCTTTTACATTCATATTTTTAAGTACGTCTTTTTAATTGTACTGGGGAGGAAGTGGGAGGTCCACCTTTTTATCCTGTTTCTGCCCTACATTTCTTTTTTTAGTATGAATTCACTATCAGGTATATTTCACATATGTTAAAGCATGACCAATTCTGGAGTTTATTGTTATCTGAAACTAGTGTGTTTTTTTTATTAAACAGACAAATAGCAAATCCTAATTTATAGTTGTTGCCCTTCTTTGATATTGAATTCTAATCTTTCCTGAAAAAAGAAATACCGGCAATATTTTGTGATGGAGGATGCATAACAAAAGTGTACAGAAAACATAATAAGGGAAGATGCTTTTATGAATGTTACAGATGTCTAGAAATCCCATGAAAAGTGAAGGCTGCTTTGCTATTCTAAAATCGGTCCAGGCAAACTCGGAGTCCGCCATAGAATGTTTGGATTTCTCAGTAAGTCTTGAAACAAAAGTACATATTTTGAAGTTCACACTTTAAGATTCATATAAAGCAGGGTCTGCAAACTTTTCAGTACGAAGGCTACATTGTATATTTTACACATTGAGTTTTATTTGTATCTTTTTATTCAACCGAGCGACATGTACAAACCCGCATTGTGGTCAAATGAGGACCATATGGAAACATAGAGATCAACTTAATATCAGATGCAAACCATTACATTGCAAGTTTAGAGCATCCGAGTAACAGATTAAGAGAAATACCTATGGAGTTTCTCTTTAATAATTATCCTAAAACTCTTCATTTTTAATGTATGGTGTTGGAATGGCTGTATGTGTATGTATATGCAAGCGTATGGTGTTGTAGTGGCTCTGTGTGTTGGAATGTATGTGTGCCATGTGTTAAGTGTAGAGCTGCCTCTGACCATCATTACAACCACCCACATCATAATTCATATAAATCATGTCCCCCAACCACCATATTTATACCTCTCACCAACATCATAATCATATTCCTCCCCATCATCATTTCCATACTCTATCATCACCCTATATTGCAACAAAAGCATCCCCCAGCATGCCCTGATATTTTTGTGTGTGTCAATCACCTTACCTCCCTGTTCCCAATCAAGTCTGTCAGTCTGCCTGCCTGTAGGTCTGTGGGGAGATCGGTGCCTCATCGGTATAGATCTCTTTAACGGCTACGGCTGTGGCCACACATTCAGTTGGCCAGCCCCAATGTCGTGCATTGGCCCACTGGGCATTTCCATCAATGTACATATGATGGCTGGAGTGTCTCTAAGTATCCTATAGACAAAGATAGGGGCTTAGATTTTCACACTGAAGTGGAGTTAGTCTATGTACAATACAATCCTTTCAATGCAAAAGTATTTTACTAAAGTCTGTAAAATATATGACGAGAACATAACTTATTCAATATCTATGTTTTCAGGATATTATAATTAATAAAGAATTTGATGATTTGTGTAACTCTGTGAAAACAACAATGCCAAATTTGTCAGTCAAACATGGAGGAAGTAGTGAAGACTTCAAACGAAGTAAAACAAAGGTAAGACACAAGTAGTTTGTAAGACACCACAAGTTATTATTCTGTAAATAAAAACTAACTCCAGCAATGACCACTGTGCCATGTACAAGGGCTGTCTGAAAATTAGCACAAGTATCCCTGTGGCATTGTTTACGAGTGCAAGCTGAGATTGGCAACACCCTGTGGCATGGCCAACATTGACCAATTTCCTGTTGTAGCCTTATTAGATTCATTTTATTTAAAATTGTAATGCTGTGTATGGTCTGCCATATCACTTGGGATTTGATGGGTTAATGAATTTATTACATAACAGTATATATTGAAGATATACAGCTAGTTATTCGTTAGCATTATTTCTAAGTCGGAGAAAGTGGATAATCTTGTTCCTGCATGCAGTCAATCAAACATAAAATGTTTGCTTTTGACAGAGATGATCATGGCATGGGGCATTAATAGGAAGTGACCAGCATGGAAAGGGAGGAGATTAAACAGGAAGAGCTGGGATCAGAAGGGGCGCGCCATCACATTTATTTATAACTATAGCCATGCCTAGCAATAAGGGTACCGACAGGTGCCAGTGACCCTAGGCTCACATCTGATCTCAAGCATTAGGTGGGTGATTAATATATACATATTGCTTACTGTAAACACCCTTACATAAGTTTAGCAAATTGGAAATGTAGGATGTGGGAAGCGTGTTCTAATTTGCATCACACTTGTTCTCAATATGCTGCACTCAGTAAGACATGCTGTCCTACACGTAACCACCAGAGGTCACTGGAGTTCACTTTAATGCCAGTAATGCAACCACATAATCCAATTGGAAAAGTTGAAATTTTGATAATGTTTATTGTTTGAACCATTCACGTGCTCCTTTCAGGCAGATCCAATTAGCAAAGTCAGAAAATACATTGCAGGCAATAACCTTCAGCTGGCTGAATGGATTGGTGTAACAGAAGCTAATACAACCATTTCTATGACCCATGAGGAGTTTCGGCACAAGCTTATGGCAAGTTATCCGAGTATTTGTGTACTCTGACTGCTCTCACTGCAACAGTGCTTCTGTTTACTTTTTCAAGTTTGTTTACGTGTCTGAATTGTGTATCCTTTAATAGTTTTGACAGTTATGTCAAGTTAACAGCTCACTCTTCCACATGTCTGAAAGGGTGATCATGAGGACATGAGTGTGGCTAGGCCCCAGCTCTTCTCATGGCCCACCACACCTTGCTGGCGTCGGGCGTCTGACTTTTTCTTCTTAAAACACATTTCAAATTTGCTGTCCTTCTAGAGTAATGGAATTTCCATGGCAGAGGATGAAGTACAAAACCTAATAGATTTTCTGGACAAGGATAAGAGTGGCGCCATTGATTTCAGGTAACAAAGACTGCTAAATCATAAAGCACAATAATTTGGGGGGGGGGTTTCTGGTTTTTTTCTTTACATTAACTGAAAATCTTAATATGCAGATAAACCCAATTAACAGAAAAGGGAAACCATTGTGTACACTACTTTAAAAAAAAAAAGAAATCTTACCCATTTTATCAGCCAGCATAATAGATGTCACGCTTGCTATGTGGAATCATTGTGCACCACTTTTCTTGTTTTTTGTTTGATTTAATGGTGTTGTTCCACCAACCCCGCTTTCGTAAATAAATGCAGCACAAGGAACATAATTAATGGTACTGTTGAATGCCTAAACCCTTGATATACTAGAGTAAAATCAAGGTCAAATCTGTGTATCCTTACTGCTCCTGGGAATCATAACTATGTGTCAGATCTCTGCAGAAGCCTTTGATGTCTGGGTGGTGACAATGATGTCTAGCTCTGATGACTACTAGTCTTGGTTGCCTCCACTCATGCCAGCCTCATCAAATAAGAATGTAGTATTGTCAGTACTTTAATATGCATTCTTAAAAAAAAAAACCTTTTTAGCAGAAGCTGCAGTTTGGGGCAAAATCTCTATTTTCATCTTTTGTATCGTAATGTTTCTTCCTTTGGAGATTCTGAAACTGTGATGCATGTACTCCATAAAATACCCATTCAAAGGTGGACCGTCTACGTACATGATTTCCTACAATAGCTGGAGCCCCATTCTTGACCTCCGGAGATCTACTGGTTTCATGACTTTTACTGAACATCTATCAGCTGTTTTAAATTGTTTATTTACAAATTGTATTTTATTATATATTGCAGCGCATTTCAGAGAGCTCTGTCTTCTTGAAACAAGCGGGATATTCCGGTGATTAACTGACAGTTTTTCCTACTGCAATAAAGTATCCAACTAAACTTCCAAAATTATTGTAGCATTGTTATTGTTGTAAAGTTTTAGCTGAACCAGATACTGTGTTGATTTTCTAGAAGGCTTTAAAATCTTTTAGATGATGCCCTTCCTTGTACAGCCACATCATAAATTCATGTTTAAAAGGCATAGAAATGGGAGAAGGGTATGACCATGCACTAAAATGACATGCGTCATTTCATTACTTGCAAAAATAAATGGAATGGTTGATGTGCGGAGGATCTGCTGTCCTTTAGTCGTTCCAGACTGGGTTTTCCTGAGCCTGCAAACTTACTTACTTTTATGTAGTCAGAGTCTAAGATGGAGAAGAATCCCAACGAGTTTAGGCTTTAGTTGAGCTGAACATAGTTGTATTCAATGTTCTTAAAACAATACATTTTAAAAAAGATGTTCTCAGTCCGGTACAAAGAGCGTTACCCATGACTATAGGACTGAAGGTAGTCCAATTCTTTTATGGCACGCCTGTTGCGTTGCTCTAATAAACCCTGTTATCTAAACATGATTTTCATCATTTAACCTATAAATAAAAAAAATCAAATGTTTTCTGACAGTAATAATTTGTGAAATTTCCGTACATTAAAAAAACATCTGATCTTTTCTTGACTGATCTAATCTCTATTGCTTCTAACTCTTTGAATTTCAATATCCAACAATACTTTAGGACAACTTCAAAGACGAAAGTTGCTATTAATTTATTGTAATGTATGTTACAAAGATCAACACTAGGATGAATCTACTGGTACTACTAGGTATACATTTTTTTATTTTATACAAACTTAATAGAATATAGTTTAAAAGACTTGATAAAAATTCATTTTCACAGTAAGAAATATTTTATCATGTAATATATATTTGTTCCACCAGGTGGCAGTCGCTCCATTTGCTGAATTTACTAACCTTGAAAACCATAAAGTTCTCTACTGCTTCGGCTCTCTTTAGGAGACATAATTCAAATAAACAGGTTTCCTGTGTCTTTAGCAAACATAAATATAAACATGATAGCAGGTTTACATAATGGGCGATTATAACAGGGTTATTTGTTAGTGAGTTAAGAGGAAGCATTTAATCTCTAAATGAACTAGTGGTGTATTCTGACCTAGGCCTTGACCTTCCTGATAATGAGCCTATTTCTACAGCAAACATCCCCCGTAATATTTATTCACCTGTGTGTCCTTTTGAAGCAGAGGTTCAGCACTCAGCACAGAGGATCCATGGTGCAAGTGACTCCATTATTTTTAGGGCAGTGACCCCATTAATATCCTACTGTCTATATATTTAGAATATGAGGCACACTTTTAATGCAACGAATTGTAATAAAATTGCCTGAATCTGCTAGAATACTCTTGTGTTCCCTTATGGCCTCTGTTGGGCTAGCAATCAGGGTGCTTAAGTATTATTATACCTGGAAACTCTCGAGTGTTGATCTGTAGTCTCTGGGTGAAGTGCTGATCTCCTGGGTCTCTGGCTCATTTTCCTCATTCTAAAGGAGTGGTATTTGAAATTTAAGGTCATATGAGCCAGGCTTGTGTCCTTGTGTCTAGGCCCGCCAGCACACAAAGCCACTCCCCAAGGCGAGGGAGAGCTCCATGTGGCCTACACTGGGACAATTCCCAGTTATGGATATGTCATACAATAGGGCTCCTTCTGAGAAAGCCAACCTAAGGCTGTGAGGGAATGGGGCTCATAGTAATGGTGTTAAAAAATGGAAATAAATCCAGAAAAAAGAATCCAAGCTAAGCACTCGAAAGAAGTGTTAAGTGCAAGAGAAAGGGTGGTAGAGCTAAAACAAGAGCTGGAGAAAAGGATTAAAGAGCTAGAAATAGAATAGAGAGATGTGATAAAGGAGGAGAAAAAAAGTAAGGGCGGGTGGGTTTGCATTGGGTGTGGGGTAGATGCAAGTAGGGGAGGGACTAGCTCTAAAAAGCTTTGGGTGGATGGGGAGTGGGAGACGCGGGAACAGGAGTAGGCATGGAATGGGTGGTGGAGCCGGCACTGCCAAACACTGTTTCTGGAGGAAAAGAAACATAGCGGGAGACCCCGCAAAGCAGGGCTTTACCTGTATAATCTGGATGAAACACAGACAGTTGCCTAGTATGTATGTATATTAGTGAAAATTCTGACCGATATTTATTGGCATATCATGATGATATGCTAATAACAATACAAGAGGAAATACTTATGGTTATGTAAACCAATCCACAAAATTTACACTTAAATCGTTTTTGTAGTCATTAGAAATGTAATCATCATTCAGAAATTGTCATCTATAAGGCTCTTCACATATCAGTTTGCTTCAATGCCAACATAGCCCGTCACAAAAGTAACTCAAAATACATTATTTTCTTCACTCACACAGTCTCTGCTTAAGGTGTACTGTTTAGATATTCCAAATTAGATTGCTAAATTTGATAGTGTGATGTATTTTACAAAATCAACTCGGCAAACTACATTGCCATTACAGATGGGCAACACAATACTTTTTTTTTCTCTCATTTTCACTG
The DNA here is from genome assembly GCA_009364415.1 of Spea multiplicata. Lineage (NCBI taxonomy): Eukaryota > Metazoa > Chordata > Amphibia > Anura > Pelobatidae > Spea > Spea multiplicata. The sequence continues at coordinate 43,432,625 of VKOC01000001.1, forward strand.
TTTCACAGTGAGGCTCACTATACAGCATGGGGACAGGATTGAATTAACCAAACGGCTCATGGAGGGCCCAGGTTACCCATCCTATAAAAGCCAAGGCTGCTCCACTGCTGTCGTAAACTGTGATGCGTCTGAGCAATGTAAAGGACTGTCAGAATGTAAGTGGAGACAGCTTTATAACATGCATGCATATTAACTGATTCATCCTCTTTTCCAGTGCCCAGGGAGGAAGAATCAGAGTACTTTAGGTCATAGGGTGTATTCGCTTTTCCTTTGCTTCGCTGCCCTCCCTTTCCTTACCCTCCATGTTACGTGGGCTTGTGTGCCAAGACGCAGGCTGTGGAGGAGCCTGTACTCTGCTGGCGAGAAAAATACAGACAGCATAGTAATGTCTTGACGTGCAATGGCTCTACATCAGTTTAGAAGATCTCCTCCACCCTTGTGTTGAGGGGTTCATTTTGTAAATATGATCCAGGGCCACAAACACCTTCATCTGACCTTGTGTGGAGGGTTGCAACGTGTGCAATGTGTGAAACAGTTACTACACTTACTACAGCATATCTTGTGACCATATTGCACACGTTTGGCTCCAGCCTCCACACTGTGGGACTTCGCTGAAGGGAATTCTTCTAAAATTAGATTTTGGGGTCCTGAAAAAAATGCATACACCTCCTTTGTATTCTAGCTGCTAACAAATGTTCTAAGGAAATGCTCATTATATGACACACTCATGTCTGTCATCTTGCCAAGGGGTTATTTCATGTGTCCGCCTTTCCGTCATCTATGGATCCAGCCACCCACCAGCTTCAGCCTGAACTTAATGCAATCATATTTGCCGTGGCTTCATGGGATTTGGATTTCACTGGCAGAAGATGTTGCTATGGAATCAGCTGTTTGTGTAGTATGTGTGAAGTACAGGAGGAAGGGAATATCTGTTCCGAGTATCTCTATGTGGATTATTTGCTGCTAACAACACAGTGCACGCTGCGGAAAGAATATTTTTTCTCGTTGGTATACATTGAGTTAACTTACAGCACACTACATTTGCTTTATCACTCAGTTTCATTTAACATATCATTTTTAATAAGGAACTAAAATCCTAAATTAGTATACAATGCAATTAAAAAATGGTCATTTTTAAAAGGATAACAAATTCATATGCATCGGTAGAATAAAGGATTGCATCTGTAAATGTTGTCTCCAGCTTGAGAGGCCTGAGGTGAGTGTCCCATATGCTGGTGGTTGGCAGTAGATAAAAATGTAAAAATGTTATAAACATTTTATCTATATATTTGTATAGATACATATACATAGAGACAGTGATAGACAGGGCTATCTCAAGGATCAGTAATGGTCTGCCATATACTAGGCACTTATAAATATCTTAACTTGTTAAAAAAAATCTAGCTTTCTTTAGGAAAACTATCCATGGGCTAAACTAAAACCCATTACATCCACCAATACCCACACCTGGTCTTTGAGACCTTTCATCAATTATATATTTTTTTAATTTTATTTTTCAAACTTAAAAGCACAGCCTCTCAATATAGTTGTAACATTATTTAAAAGATTGCAAACAATTAGTGAATGTATTCATATTAACGCACACGTGATAGAACCATATAGTGAAATCCTGACCTGTGTGTGGCCCTTAAAGCCTGATGTTCAGCACCCTTGGGCTAGACTCAATGCAACCCAGTAAGAACCGCCCGCTAGTCATGCGAATAGCCCGAGGATTTAACCCTCGCTGCTATAGCTGCTGATTATTGGGAACAATATATTGTGTATGTTTTCCCATATTAAAGCACTACTAAAACACTTAACTCATTCCCTTGTGATATCCAGTCTGGTTACTGCAATTAGTGATGTCCGGATCATGACTTCCCATAAATTAACCCTAAATTAACCCATAAGTTAAAATAACTGCCACTAAATTAACTCTAAATACCCTATTAACCATAACTGCCCCTAAATTAACCCTAAAGCCCCCATTTAATAATATACATACACTCATTACAGACGTGAGTAGATATAGAATGTTAACCCCTCTAATACTAGGCATGAGTAGATTCAGAGAATTACCTCCTCTATTACCAGGCATCACACACACAGTCACACAAACAGACAAACACAGTCATGCAAACACTGTGACAAACTTACAAACACAGTCACACACATAGTCAAACATACCTGGTGCAGGTTGCAGTTTACTCTTAACTGGTGTGAAGTAGCACCTCAGCCTATCAGGAGAGGCTTCTGAACTCTCAGGTAATCAGGAGAGTTGAGAAGTCTCTCCTGATTGGCTGAGACCTCCTTCACTCAGGCTCCTTATTGATTGAGGCTGCGGCCCGGGACCCGGGGTAACCCTAGGAGCTGGTGGCATAATACAGGGGCTTTGGACTAGTTCCACCACATCTGTAATAGCACCTGCTGGCATAATGACCAGAGCCACTTCACACATAACACAACAGACTGATCTTGGCACCTCCGCACACAGTGTGTACAGTGTGTAACAATTTCCGAAGTCTAATTTTAAACCATTTTACCGGCAGCCACACTACAAGGCTGCATGGTGAGCATCATCCTCTCTCCCCTAATACGTTTAACACAAACCCGGTAATAAACACACAACAGCCAAGAATTCATAAATCTATTTATTACACACACATTACAATCCTGAATAATGTTTTAACTATTTATGTGTCTCATGGGAGATTATGTCATGGGTTTCCAGCAGGCTGATCTCCAGCAACTCTCATGATCCTCATCCAGGCTTTCACCTTGGCTCGCTGGTATATGTACAGGAATAGCTGGTAATCTATAGTATTAACTATATTGTCCTTGAGAGATGGAACAGCCATGCCTTATGATGTCATAGCACTGACTTTCTGTTGCAGTCTCTGTAACAATATCCTGCACACAAACACGCCGGGAGCCAAACATATACACAGCTCTCTGTAACACACATACACTATTCATCTTTCAGAGAAAACACAGAGCGCTGACTCTTTATAACAGTCTCAGCTATAATCTTCTACACATGTATGTGCAGGGAGTCCAACATATATGTAGCTCTTTCTAACACATGTATTGTTGATCTTTCGGGTAAAACACATTAGAGCTCCTTTTAACATTCATCTTACACACACCTCCTAAAACATACAAACACTGTTTAACATTATAGTCCATGACAGGGGTTAAGGACAGAGATGCAGACTGATAAGGTACAGGTCGCAGCAGTCTAAAGCAGTTGTATGTTACTGTAGCCAGTGTGAGAAGAACTTAGAGGGAGTAATGGTATGAGCATAATAATGGAAATGTTAAAAAATTAAAGAACTCATACATATATCTTTAGACACATAAAGTGATGTCTCTTAAATACCGTATATAGAATACATGTATTAGATTAAAAACATCGAAATATCATATGAAGTTCTGGTAATGTGACAGGAATCCTATATCCATGTGTAATGCTGTGTCCACGTTTAATGCTATGCCCACGTTTAATGCTATGCCCATGTTTATTGCTATGTCCATGTTTAATGTTATCTCTATGTGTAATGCTATGCCCATGTTTAATGCTAATGCATATGTCCATCTTTAATGCTATATCCATGTATAATGCTATATCCATGTATAATGCTATGTCCATGTTTAATGCTATAGCCATGTTTAATGCTATATCCATGTATAATGCTATGTCCATGTATAATACTATGTCCATGTTTAATGCTATGTCCATGTTTAATGTGATCTTCATGTTTAATACTATATCCATAAACCACCATAGAGCGCAGCCTACTCCTGAAACTAACATATGCAAGCATGAGGGGGGGTTATAGGGTCCTGGGGGCAATGCTGAGGCTGGGTGGGATAATACTGGGAGATAATAGAGGGTCTGGGGGACAATTAAGGGGCTGGGTGATAATTAGGATGACCGCACTTTTTTTCTGCCATTGAGGGACACTCTATGAAGCAGATGAGATTACACAAACAGGTGTATATTATATTATATATATATATATATAAATATATATAATAACATACACACTGATGCACTACCGTCACTATCTACAATAAAATAATTTATTATATATATATTATATATTATAATTATATATATTATATATATATAATCACTACACCCTGATTCACATATACTATTATGTATTAATTATTAAGAAGCCTTGGAAAACATGTTGATTTCAGATTTAATAATATACATACATACACTCATTACAGACATGAGTAGATATAGAATGTTAACCCCTCTAATACCAGGCATGAGTAGATTCAGAGAATTAACTCCTCTATTACCAGACATTACACACATTCACACAAACAGACAAACAGTCACGCAAACACTGTGAAAACTTACAAATACAGTCACACACATAATCAAGCATACCTGGTGCCGGTTGCAGCTTACTCTGAGCTGGTATGAAGGAGGACCTCAGGCTATCAGGAGAGGCTTCTGAACTCTCAGGCAATCAGGACAGTTGAGAAGTCTCTCCTGATTGGCTGAGACCTCCTTCACTCAGACTCCTTATTCATTGACACGGGACATAAAGTCCCATCGCGGGACTGTCCCGGGCAATCCGGGACATGTGGTCACCCTTGGAGTTGGTGGCATAATACAGGGGCTTTGGACTAGTTCCACCGCATCTGTAAACCATTTTACCAGCAGCCACACTACAAGGCTACATAGTGAGCATCGTCCTCTCTCCCCTAATATGTTTAACACAAACCCGGTAATAAACACACAACAGCCAAGAATTCAAAAATCTATTTATTACACACAAATTGCAATCTTGAATAATGTTTTAACTATTTATGTGTCTCATGGGAGATTATGTCATGGGTATCCAGCAGGCTGATCTCCAGCAACTCTCATGATCCTCATCCACGCTTTCACCTGATGAGGTCTCCATCAATATCGTTGGAGCTGCGGACGGATGAAGGACAGACAACTACCTGCTACCCCCAGTGATGCATTTACTTTCAGCACTGACTTAGGCCTAAGTGGGATAGTGTTTCCTGCCGCCCCCTCCCCTTCTGGGCATCAGGGTACGACATAATTTCCTGGTGCCCCACTTTTAAACGAATCCAGGAAACTATGGAGGCCTGTGCCTAGGCCATAATCCGTTGCTGTGCCCCCCCCCCTGCTTTGTATTATATACAGGGACCGGTTCGCTGGTATATGTACAGGAATAGCTGGGAATCTAGAGTATTAACTATATTGTCCTTGAGAGATGGAACAGCGATGCCTTATGATGTCATAGCACTGACTTTCTGTTACAGTCTCTGTAACAATATCCTGCACACAAACACGCTGGGAGCCAAACATATACACAGCTCTCTGTAACACACATACACTATTCATCTTTCAGAGAAAACACAGAGCGCTGACTCTTTATAACAGTCTCAGCTATAATCTTCTACACATGTATGTGCAGGGAGTCCAACATATATGTAGCTCTCTCTAACACATGTATTGTTGATCTTGCGGTCAAAACACATTAGAACTCCTTTTAACATTCATCTTACACACACCGCCTAAAACATACAAACACTGCTTAACATTATAGTCCATGACAGGGGTTAAGGACAGAGATGCAGACTCATAAGGTACAGGTCGCAGCAGTCTAAAGCAGTTGTATGTTACTGTAGACAGTGTGAGAAGAACTTAGAGGGAGTAATGGTATGAGCATAATAATGGAAATGTTAAAAAATTAAAGAACTCATACATATATCTTTAGACACATAAAGTGATGTCTCTTAGATATATAGAATACTTGTATTAGATTAAAAACATGGAAATATTATATGAAGTTCTGGTAATGTGACAGGAATCCTATATCCATCTGTAATGCTATGTACATAATTAATGCTATCTTTATGTGTAATGCTGTGTCCATGTGTAATGCTATGTACATGTTAAATGATATGCCCATGTTTCATGCTATATCCATGTTTAGTGTTATGTCCATGTTTAATGCTATGTCTATATTTAATGCTATATATACATGTTTAATGCTATGTCCATGTTTAA
>VKOC01000001.1:43438773-43453845 GCA_009364415.1 Spea multiplicata
CCCATGATATGCCTTTTAACCCTCTAAATACCACTGTGCCCCATGATATGCCTTTTGACTCCCTATATGCCACTCTGCATCCAGAAATGCCTTATAGTCCTAAATGCCACTCTGGCATTTAGGGGGTTAAAGGGCATATTATGGGGCAGAGTGGCTTATAGAGGGTTAAAGGGCATTTCTGGAGGCAGAGTGGCATTAAAGGGGGGCTAAAAGGCATTTTATAGAGCACTCTGCCTCCAGAAATGCCTTATACCCATATATGCCACTCTGGCATTTAGGGAGTTAAAAGGCATATTATGGGGCAGAGTGGCTTATAGAGGGTTAAAAGGGATTTCTGGAGCAGAGTGGCATTAAGGGGGTTAAAAGGCATTTCATAGAGCACTCTGCCTCCAGAAATGCCTTATGCCCCCCATTTAACCCTCCCCCACCCCACACTGCTGTGTACTAGTTGGGGCAGCAGGTAGACGTCTACGCGATTCGCGTAGGCTGTCAGTGAGAATTCCCCGCACCGGAACTCTCCTCACTGACAGCCGGGGAAGGTCTGTGCGATGGACGCAGACAACCCCCGCTGCTAACCGCACCTCCTTCCGGCTGCAGCCTATACGCTGCCCTGGCTACACACCGGGGAGGCAGAAGCACCGGTAAGTTGGGGGGGGTAAGACAGGAGGATCCAGATCCCCGGCAGCGCTGCGGGGGATCTGGATCTTAGTCTCATTATAAGCCGAACCTGATTATAAGACGAGGGGTCTTTTTAAGAGCATTTGCTCTGAAAAAAAACTCGTCTTATAATCGAGCAAATACGGTATATTAAAATACTTATTTTACCAAGAAGTGCACACATTCATCAGCCCCTAAACTTTCATAGGACATGACAGTTCTTTACATTCTGGAGCTTCAACCGGAGCTACAAAATTTTTGAAACAATATACTAATCAGAGGCGTAACTAGAAACCACAAGCTTCACCAAGCAACATGTCCCACGGTGCCACCTTTGTCCCCAAGAGATTATCAGTGCCATCCTAACCCCCAAACAGCCTGCCTGTGCCATTTTTCCACAGCTTGTCAGTACCCCCAGTGTATGTGTGCAATCTTTGCCCCCAAACAGTTTGTTTGCACCATCATTGCCCCTCGCACATACACTCTCTCACACATATTTAAACAGACTAACACAAATTTACACATGGTAACACACAACTACTCATACTCACTAACAGACAGGTACACATTTATTCTAACACCTCCCATGCTAACAAACGCTCCATCTCACACCACTTACACATCAATGCTCACATACCCTTATACACAAACATCCATGCTCACATACATACAAACATATATACAAGAGGAGGCATCTGCACTGGGTTAAAATACAAGACTTGGAAAGTGGATTACGGGGAGTCATTACTTATAGTTGCTTTGCATTCCACTGGGTGGATGTGTCAAATTGTATGCTTTTGCTTTGCATTCCCAAAACCCAAGTTTAAATTGTAAACAGTTCCACTGGGATACATAGTTTATGCATAATGTAGCTAGAGAAAGATGGAACACAGCTACACTTATTAAATGGAACAAACACATTGAATGTTCTTAAATAATACAGTGTATAACTCATGCAACAGAACATACCATTATTCCATCCAGCATTTACAAGACACCATTTTTCCCGTCTATCCAGGAAACTGAATCCTGGTAGGACATCCTCCAAATGTATGGTATTGTTTGCAAGGAGGCAGGAGGGCAATTAGTGCTTGGGCTACTCTGATTTGAAAAAAGACTTTTTGTTTCTTTGTTTTTACTTGCAGTTCCACAGCATAGCCACCAGGGGGAAAATCTTAACAAGGGTTTTAAGCAGCATGTAAACCCTGACTGTCTCCTTTCACGTGTTAATTTTAGGGAGAGCTTAATTATGCTTTGGCCAATTCATATAATCAAAACCTCTCATTTATATTATGTGTATATATTTGTTGCCAACTATATTAGGGTGAGAAGCGCAGACAGTTTTTGTTTTTTTGTATACGCGTGTTACTTTTATGCAGTCCATTTTGGCAAATACGCAGGGCCAGACTGGCCATCTGGCACACCGGCAAATGCCCATTGGGCTGCTGACCAGGAGCGTTTCAATACTTACCTGATCTGGGTGCTTCAGTGTGCGGCCACCTGCCAAATATCCCTGGCCGTACTCGGCATGAGTATAAAAACATAATATACAGCCTCTCGTATCCTGCCATCTTATGCCATTTAGCGGCCACTGGCCTTAAAGTGCCAGGGCCACCTTGTCACCCCTAGTCTGGCTCTTCAAATTTGAGTTGAAAATTGTATACATTGTGCATATTGAGCATTGTTGCTCTTGTCATTCTTAAGAAAATGTTTTGGAACTTTATGTTATTGGGGTTACAGCTTAGCCGAGTCCCCTGGGCTGAATGGCGCCAGTCCTCCCCTGTCCAGATGGCTCATAGTACGTCATCAAACGCAATCCTTCAAGAGTTACTTCTCCTTCCTTGTTCTTAAAATCCTCGGGTTACCTGCACAGCAGCGGTCATCTTTTTCCTTGAAAGATGTGTAGTCCGTATCCAGGAATTTCTGGAACATTTACCCCAACAGCACCCCTCCAGCTGCCAGCTGGTTAAACGCCTGGGCGATCGCTTACGTCATCGTTAAGGGCTGCTGAGAAAATCGCAATGCTGTCACTTTAAGCGTTCCAGGATCCGTCTCCGTGGCCCCGCCCGTAGTAGCCTTCTCACTAATGTTAGCTTTCGCTGCTCCGGGGAGCTTCTGGCTGACTGTACAATGGAGCGGCTGCACAGGTGATCGCGCCTGCCTGTTACCGGGATCTGCGGGTTATATTTACATGCGCTGGAAGGAGAATGCAGAATAGGTAGGAAATGTCAATTGTAGATCATAGGGAAATATATTATGTGGTGTATATATATATATGTATCTATATATAAATATATATATATAAATATATATATATACACACACACACACACACACAATACGTGTGTGTGTTGTACAGGTTGATGGCATTCCATATTGTTTGCAGTAAACGTAAACATGTAGATGTCATTCTAGCTGCAGGTTCCTCTCTGCGTTCATGTCGGGATCAGCCATGGCTGCTCTTTGGTTGCCTGGCTCGGTGCATTACTGAATATTTGATGAGTGCTTGTGCCTGTCGTCATTATCCCTGAGCATCTGGTGTGTTTGCAGGAGACATTATCCTGTGTGGGCGAAGCTCCAGCAGGAGATCACAGGAGTTTAAATGGATTATGGATATGTTTTATATATAATACTATAATATATATATATATATATATATATATGAATGTGTGTGTATATATATATAATGTGACTGTGGCTGACTGTAGGATCCCTTTAATGGTGATCATTCTGTATGGGAACATGACAGCATTTTGTGCAGGCCCAGTGGCTCAGCCGTCTCAGGTGGATCGCCACAAATAATGAGGCTGAGGTTCTGGGTTCTTTTGAATTGGTCACATTTAAGGTTTTTAGGTAACGTGAAAGGAAATAAAACATAATTTGTGGATTTGTTTAATTTGTGTGCTTTAAGCAAAAGAACCTTAGAACCTTCAAAAGATAGAGGCCAGCAACAGAAATGAAGGAGCCGCGGCTGCGTGTCTAAAGGTTTGTCAGCTGGTTTTAACATTCTACGAATGAACACGGGTTGTGAAAGTTTTATTCTTTTTATTGCTAACGCTTTTCATTTTCCCCATCTATATTGGTGGACTGGGGTATGCGTGATGCTGTCCCGCATAGAGGTGGGTTCGTAAACTCGGGTCTTTGCAAGCGTACGCACTATATGGTCTGCTAACAACTGTAAGCTTCTTCGAGAAGGCTTCTTCGAGAAGGCTGTGATGGCCCTTTCCAATGCATAGTTAAATCAATTAAGTTGTTTTCCTAAGGGGTGGCAGATAAATGGAACAGCCTCCCATCAGACGTGATAGAGGCTAATACAGCGAGGGAATTATATCCTAACATGCATGGGGCAGGAATAACGCAAATCTAAGACAAGATCATGGACTGATTAAGGTCTTGGTCTACATCAAGAAAAAATTGGCACACTAAATGGTCAGAATGGTTATCTGCTGTCCGATTCTACTGTATGTTTCCAGAAGGTAACTGGGGTTGGCCCTTTATAATTTGTAAGTTCTTCCAACTCAAACCTGACTAATGAATAAATTCCCCAAAATGTTAAGCCAATCAGAAGAGTCTGTCGTTACAGCCCCCGATATCTCAACATAAATCAAAAAATTTAAAAAAAAAAACCATTTGCATTAAAGTTAGAAGGTTGCAACAAAAATTCACTTCTAACTATATATTGTCAGCAGTCCATAAAACATATACTAGAGGAAACCAAACTCATAAATTAATGTTTTTATTGTTCTGAGCACGTTAAATTAAAATGGATTTACCGTGGTGGCGTTTTAAGAAAGAACCATGTTTTGGTCATGAATCTGAAATGTTATATGAACCCTTTTGGGAAAACCAGAAGAATGCAGGGGGTTGGGGATTAGGTGTCGAAGTGACAGGTGCTGATTTTCCGGATCTGTAGGTGAAGTCAGGTTTTGGAGCAGATCACATGTCGCTAAATGTAAACGTATTGAGGCTAAACTTGTTGGGTGTTCTGGAGCTGTGGTGGGATCTAAAGAGAATCGGTATACTATGGCTGCTTGCGTATATGAAGATGGTCCTACTGTCTGCAAGTACCATCTACAAATTTGGCATGTTCCTTTTTTCACAGATACACAATTTCTATTAAGTCAGCGTCTTAACACTATGTAAAGCCACACACATTATGGCTTCTCACGACATTGAGTGGTTGACTAAAGTTTGCATGTCTGTAAAATCCCTGGAATTTCTCTTGAAAATTTGTGGTCAGGTAATTTTAGGAATAGTGTGTTTCCTTTTCTATTTAACCACAGAGCTGGTATTGAAAATAATCTATAAGGTATTCCAAATCCACACAATTGATCTTCTAGCTACTAATTGTATTTATCCTATTTGTTGTATTCTTTAATAATTTATTAAGATAATAGAATTGACAAATTCAACCCAGACCTGTGATCACAAGGTTCTTCCCTGTGACCTTTAATGATTTCAATTATTATTACTAATATTTTAAAGTCTATGACCTCTTAAGTTCTAATTAAAGAAGCTTCATAATTTGTTTTAAATTCAAAGTACATTGAAATAGTGGGTTGCTCCAACATTGAATCAGCGAACATCATGGGGGCTGTCAAATAAGACCCACCGTTTGCGTGCTCAGCAATTGTTCCAAATCATTTAAATGGGAGCACTTTCTTACCATTGATTGGCTGCTTCAAGCTGCCAATCAGTGGCGCTAACTGTTGGGACACAAAGAAGGCAACTCTCAAACATAAGTGCTTTCTTTTTTTTTTTAAAGAAACCTTTTTAAAAAATGCATATTAAATACTCATAAAGTACTTTAACTTGTTAATGTGTTCTTTTTTTGGTGAGGCTGTCAAGTATATTCAACAGTCCCTTTAAAACAGGGGTGTCCAAACTGCAGCCCTCCAGCTGCTGCAGGACTACATCTCCCATAATGCTCCTTCAGCTAAGGGGCTGGCTGAGGAGTATGGGAGATGTAGTCCTGCAGCAGCTGGAGGGCCGCAGTTTGGACACCCCTGCTTTAAAAGATACATTTTTGGACAGTGTCCCTTTAAAAGATACATTTTCTGTACAGCATTATAATATGATTACAATTATACGACACAGCAGACTTGTTATGTTTTGAGAGAGAAATACACATTTTTTGTTTTTGCTTTTTTAAGTTATTTTTATTTTTCAACATAATGTATGATTTCAACAACATCTAAACATACTTACAAATATTTGCTAGAGGAAGGATATGTTTGTAAAGATGGGACACAGCACCGTCCTGTAGAGTATTATTGAATACACATCTTATAATGACCTCATTGACTTTGTACTTGGCAGTCTTGGCTTCTTTAATGCAAGGGGATCTTCTAGCAGAGCTTGGCTATATTTGAGTTTTTAAGGCTTCATTTCATTAGTTAAAGGAAAAAAAAAGTTAATATTATATATTTATTTATTAATAAAGATATTCAAGTTATTGACAATCCCATCAAACTTACTGCTTCCTTACCTTTTGCTAAGTATCTACAGTATTTTGTAAGCAAGTCTGATGATGACAAATGGTCTCTGGCAACCATCTAGAATGCAAATAAGCATGGCACCCCATAAGCCATGGTACTCTAGATAGCTGCAGATGTCCCCGTATCTCAGAGCAAGCTCTTTTCGAGCACATTATAGTCACAGATGCAAAATAGATGTTTCAGTAGGAAATCTGGGTCACATTAGTCATTTTTACTTTTCTCTTCTTCGCCAAGCCGCTCTGGAGTTTCATTAAACACTTTACATTAAGGTTAAAAAAAATGATAAAAAACATTTTATAATGAATACAATATATCAATACAATTTGTATTATGCTGTAATGAATGTACTTAAAGATACATATATCACTAAAAGAGTGAACACAAGGCAAGAAATACCGGTAGTCCAGCAGTTATTATGGATAACATGAAAAACAAATTTGGTGCAAAGTGAGAAATTTATAGAAAGCAATTTAAAGCTTCTGATGATTTCTACACTTAACCACTTTCCAATATAATGACTCTTTTTATACATACATTTCTCCCCCCTTTTTAATCAGTATGTGATTTATTACTGCTGGGAGTATATCACATTTTAATTATAATGTGCTCTATCACCTCTGAAATGGCGAGCAATACAAAAAAAAATTCCCCTTGCTTTCTGCCATTTGAATAATTATACTGAACATTTTTAGAATTTAACTATGGAAATGTTTGAAAGCCGGACAGCTTAAGAGGAATCTCACCATACAAGTAAGTGACAACACCTCCCCAATTACTCTACAACTAAATGTTTGGAGATCAAATGTCTATTCATTCAAACGAATACATGTTAAAGGTGCTGTTCCACTAAATAAAAAGTGATTGCTCTCTCCAGTTTGCAAAGAAACCTTAGTAGATTTGACATTTTATTATTTGTCTGAAAGTATAACAAAAACTTTGTCCTAAGCATTTTTAATTTCAGTACCTGGCAAAAAAAATACGAATGAGGTATGAACAATTTGGGTATTTAACAGTGCTAGAAATGATGCATTAAGTTAGACAATTGACAGATTCAGCAGAATAGGTAGAACAGCACCTTTTAAGTGATAAATAATTTTAATAAATGTAAATTTTTTTCCTTGTTTTAAGACATGACAGAATGAAAATTCATTGACCTGGAATATTTTCAGGTAAACTGCCTGGTTTATCGCTCGGGAAACTTCACTTATTCTTTTTCAAAAAGAGTTAAAGTTTGTATCTTTTCTGGGGTCAATATAGAAAAAGATGTAAAGTTACATTGGGACCTCGGGGGGGTCTCTTCTCCAGGTGACAGTTATTTTTGATAGCACAAGTTGCCAACATGGGAACAGGTAATTCCTCCTCCTTTAATGAGCTGACTCTGAAACTCATGAAACATTAACCCTTTAACAACCTATTGTGAAGATTTTATGCAGTGACCTGCCAAAGGTGTTAACCGAATGGCTCTAACACAGATCCTAATGGAAACCATGACTCGTCATTAATTAAAGATACACTTGAGTCAACTGAATTCAAGCAGGTAAATCAACCATAACATACTGGTAGCAAATGCACTAAATGGGAGTCAGCTAGGAAGGAGTCGGCTTCAGACTGTGCCCCTTTACCCTGTTGACAGGCACAGGAGGTTCCAGGGCCACAGAGCAACAAGAAACATGGCCAAAATTTTACTTCTCTGTGTGTGTATCCTGTTTTGAAGCTAATTGGCTGTTACTGAAAATCTAATGCACACATAAGAAATCAGTGTCCGCTTATTTGCAGTTATGTTATGATTAGGGAAGCTCAATGTGTCAAATTTACACAAAAAATAGGCCGGTTTTAGCAGCAGATGTCATTAATTCTATCTTTAAAGAGGGCCATTGGTGGCCCCAGACCCCTTTTAACACCAGCACCACATCGGTCTACATTAACTCCCTGCCCAATTAAACAAGGGGGTGCTCCTACGTTTAAAAGGACAGTTAAACCATGCTGATATTGTATTCCTTGTGTTTTCTGGTATGAATGCAGCCACTGTTTACGATATGCATAGTAAAATGGTTGTTGGAGAAATGTCCTTAGGTCTGTGAAGGCTCATGTGATTTGAATCATCCAGTCTTGGATGGTACTCAATTAAATGAATTAAGTTGAACTTTTGTCTTTGACACCAGTCTGTGGGTAAAACAACCGTTTTATGTGTGTAAGCAAATATGTAGGAAAGAGGAGGAACATATTTTGCTTTCTTTTGGAAGCAGGAACTTTAGGTAGAAGGGTTGAAGTTGATAGACTTAGGTCTTTTTTCAACCTAAATTACCATGTTACTATATAAAGTGTCCGAGTGAGGTTTTACTGTTTTAGTACCCAGTGTCAACTAATTTGTCCATAAACGTATTAATGCGATTTTATTTTGGGTGGAAGAATAGAAATAATATCTGTATGTTAACGACATACGAATAAAAGCTACAATATTGCTGCCAAATGGACTGCCTAGTTATGCTCACACACTCTGCACATATCTCTTAAAATTATGTTAATAAAAACAGGCAAATATAATTATTAGCAACTGTCATGTCACCAACTGCCTAATCAACAGTACCACACACCACTTAGATTTAACCAGGTGAGTCTATAGAGGCAAAGTTGTGGCCAGTAGATGTATGCTTATATATTATATGTTTTGGTCTCCACCTTTACTAAATAATGTTTTTCTATAACTTATAGATCTTGACCATCAAACTCATGGGAGAACTGTTAGGTTAAGAAACAAGCAAGCTCTTCTGGAAATAAACAAGATTTGAGAACGCAAAGATGGGGAATCGCATACCCACTGCTTCTGCTATGGTACGCTTCTGTCACAAATTGAATAGAGTCAAGACTTTGGATGATGACTTGATGGAGACGTCACTGAAAAGATGCCTCTCTACCGTTGACCTTACACTGCTAGGTGTTGGTGGAATGGTTGGCTCTGGTCTATATGTGCTGACAGGCACAGTTGCCAAGGAGATAGCAGGTCCAGCTGTGGTCTTATCATTTCTTATTGCCGGCATTGCCTCATTGCTTGCTGCTCTTTGCTATGCTGAATTTGGTGCAAGAGTGCCAAAGACTGGATCTGCCTACATGTTCACTTATGTTTCAGTTGGTGAAATCTGGGCGTTTCTGATTGGCTGGAATGTCATCCTGGAATATATGATTGGTGGAGCCGCAGTGGCCAGGGCCTGGAGTGGCTACCTGGACTCCATATTCGACCATAAAATCAAAAACTATACTGAAAGACATATTGGTACTTGGGACGTGCCATTTTTAGCTCACTATCCAGATTTCTTGGCTGCAGGGATCTTGCTGGTTGCCACAGCATTTATCTCTTTTGGGGTTAGGGTATCCTCGTGGCTTAACCATATATTTGCTGCCATTAGTATGGGGATTATCATCTTCATTCTAATATTTGGGTTCATTCTTGCAGACCCCAAGAACTGGGGAGCTGAGCATGGTGGATTTGCTCCATTTGGGTTTTCTGGCATCATGTCTGGCACAGCCACATGCTTTTATGCCTTTGTTGGCTTTGATGTAATAGCAGCATCAAGCGAAGAAGCTAAAAACCCTCAAAAAGCTATTCCCATTGCAACAGCTGTCTCCCTAGGCTTAGCAACAGGAGCCTACATATTGGTATCGACAGTGTTAACATTAATGGTACCTTGGAAAACCCTAATACCAGACTCTGCCCTTTCGGATGCATTTTACAGGAGAGGTTACTCATGGGCTGGATTTATTGTAGCTGTCGGTTCCATCTGTGGTAAGTTTAAACATACAGTCTCTAACTTAAATTAAGTTTTAGAATTATTTTCTTTATACATTAATGTGTTGCTGATGTTTGGGCTTAATGTTGTATATGTGCAAAATTTACCTGTCTGGAATATTTCCCTATTCATACCTTCACAGGCATTTATTAATACTAGCCTATTTAGTGACAGTTTCCTATTCAGTGATGTGGCATGTTTGCATGCCATATTGTTTGTACCTTGAGTACTGTCTAATACAAGTAGTAGTTCAATCAATTTCTGGGTTTATGTCCATAATTTAATAGGCACTAATCGTTCTTATGCTTCTGCCTTACAGCTATGAATACTGTTCTCTTGAGTAATCTCTTCTCCCTTCCAAGGATTGTATATGCAATGGCTGAAGATGGGCTATTCTTTCAGTTTTTCTCCAAAGTCAACCCAACCACCAAAGTACCCGTCATAGGCATTGTAGTATTTGGTATTTTGATGGCTTTTTTGGCACTTATCTTTGACTTGGAAGCTCTTGTCCAGTTTCTATCTATAGGCACACTGTTGGCCTACACCTTTGTTGCAGCAAGCATTATAGTTCTAAGATTTCAGCAAGACAAGACAGAAGAGCCACAACCAGTGGATCCTGAGCCTAATGCTCACTCACAGGACACCAGAGTAAGCGGTGAAAGGATAACTGGAGAGGAAATGAAGGAGTACGAGTCCTTTTCAGATAAACTTCAACTAGTGGACACCCAGAAGAGGGAACGGAGAGAAACTGGACAGCTGAAAGCCACATTTGAGCCATACTTGAAGTTCCTGAGCGATTGCTATCCTGGAGAGGTGGTCACCATATCAGTAGTGACCATGATGTTTTCAGCCATATGCTTGTGCTCCATCGTGGTGTTTGGTAGCTCTCACCTGCACCTCCCCACATGGAGTTTTTATTTACTGGTTGTCATATTTTCGATTGGATTTTTGATAAGTCTGTTTTTCATTTGGGTCCATGAACAACAAAGTAAAACTACAACATTTCAGGTAAATTTAAATAAATGTTATTTATAGCTTTACCTTTATCTGTAACATGTATTCTGTTGGTTCAGCAGATTGTTAACTTAAAAATATAAAGAGATTGAAGTTATTTTTCCAATGTGTTAAAAAAAAACCGAAAAACAAGAGAATGTTCGTGATTAGGGAGCTATGTACTGCAGTAATGTTTTAAAGAAAACAGTATATGTGATCAGCAGCAATGAAGGTCAACAATGTCTTCACAGAGTCTCTGTTTTTCCCAATATGTACAATTATACTCTTCTTATTTTCTTTTTTGTGTTTCAATGACAGGTCCCATGTGTTCCACTAATTCCTGCTCTGAGTATACTTTTAAATATATATCTCATGCTTAAACTGAATTACATGACGTGGGTACGGTTCACAGTGTGGCTCATTCTTGGTATGTGCTTTCTTCTCATTACTTCTCTTTGATTATAAATTGTTCAACAGTAATCCCATGGTATTTAGAAGTAACTTATGATTAATGATTTATGTTTAATTTCATTAAGGCTAGACCTATAAAACAAACATTTTTGAAATTGCTTTCATGGTGTCCACAAAATCCTTTCAAAGTATTAACTGAATTTTCCATACCAATCCCCTTGGCAGTGCTTTCCACATCTTGACTGCCCTGTCTCAAAAAACCCTTAATTTTCCTTTGCTTACCAAGAAATGTTTTCTTCTGAGGTTAAATGATGTCCTGTGTTTGACTTTAAAATGTCATACTATGATCAAAATAATTAAAATAGGAATACGTAAGTTGATGTTAGCCTTCTGCATGTGGTCCTAGGTGGGCAACTCTAATACTTAAGGTTAACACAACACTAAGAGCAATAATTGTTTGGTCGTACTTAACTGATCCTACCAGTTACATTTTGTATTGCCACCCATATGGCCTATCTGAAAACATATTATCTGTGAAATCAACTATTTGCAGCTGCATTTTTTAATGTATAATAATATAATGTATGAATAAATATTTTATATTAGTATCCACATTTTTAGCTATACTATTTTTTTTTTCTGTAGGTCTAGCAGTATATTTTGGTTACGGAATCTGGCACAGTAAGGAGAATTTGCATGAACCAAAGAACCATGGCGTCACAGCACGTTACGTAGTCTTTCCAAGCAGTAGTCTAGAAGAAACAGTCCAGCAGATCCAGCCAAGCACTCAGGACTCAATGGGAAGAGCTGAGATTATGGACGAGGAATCCTTAAAGAGATGATGCTTTAAAAGACTCTCAATGTATATATAAGACTACTGTGTCAATTTTTTATCTGGATCACTACGCAATTTGCTATCTGCACTGGAAATGAAAAAACACGGCCTCATTCATTTTTTTTTTCCATATGGTTAGGTTGTGGAAAAACAACCAACCAAATCCTTCAGTAACTCTGCAAATGTGTTATATCAGGAAAGATTGCACAGGTTAACCAAGGCAAGTTACCAAGTGTATGAAAATGAAAGGATTCTGTACCACATGACTCCTTTTCATTTGCAGCATTAAGCAAAACATCATTTCACAAAATTAAGGGCGGTTAATTGGCAGAACATATATTTACTACTACATATTGCAAATCCGGTTACAGTACTTGTGTCACTTTGTATATTAACATTTTCTTTAAGATCAGGCTTGTGCTTTATTAACATTTATTTATAAAAAGCCATCCTACTGAGGGAGATGATGCATAGACTAGATAGATAAAAATGTTCTAGATCAGGAGGACCCAGATGGGGTTTGGATAGAGTTCGCTATATGGTGCTTGACGCTACATGTCATATATGCTAAAAACCAAACTATTTCCCCAGAAATAGTGTAGGTAGGCGTGTCCAGAGCCGGCCTTAGGTGTTCTGGCGCCCTGTGCGGACTACTCCTCTGGCGCCCCCCCATCCCAAAAAAAGAAAGGAATCAACATTGTAACAAAACTGATTGATGTGTAGGCCTACCACTTCATTGTCTGGCTTAGTAGTAGGGATGCACCGAAACAAATTCTGGACTGAAACCGAAAGTGCAGCATTTACCTGGCCAAAATCGAATATGACCCCCCCACACACCATAAAACAATGTAACACTTTTATTTACAGTAAGTAACACACCAAAATATGACAAAACAATTAAATAACAATATTATGTGTGTATATATATATATATAACTAACAGCAATCACATTCCTATCATGCCCAGGCATACCCAGATTCCAGGATGTACTCGCAGACTTGGCATGATAGGAGTATGATTGCCCTATCTACCCCTTCTCACTCCCTTCTGCCCTATCTACCCCTTCTCACTCCCTTCTCCCTGACAGCGGTGGGCGCGGCTTCAGTGTTGTGCGCCGGGATCTGACAACAAACCCCAGCGCACAGCAGCTGTTGCCGCGCGGATCACAAGGGAGCGGTATCGGAGGTCTTTAACAGACCTCCGGCTCCCTTGAGTGATTTTAAGCCGGGTTCAAGTGACCTCCGATACCGCTCCCTGCGGCGCCCCCTGGAGTGTGGCGCCCTGTGCGGTCGCACACCCCAAAGGCCGGCCCTGGGTGTGTCTGTTGATACAGGACTAATATATTTTTATTTGTGTTTGTAATGAGATTACCCAGGGTACCACCGACGAAAGCCATTTTCAGCAGACACATAGACTACTTTACTCGGTACTTTACTTACCGTATCAAAACATTGATCCATTGAGTGTAATTAACTATCCAGAATTATGACTGTCCACCAAATACACAATACATAGCATTATTTTCATTCTGTTGCTATAATCGGTATACCTGCCCAGACTCAATCCTATTTCACATATACAGATACTGATAATGTACCGTTACAAGCATTATACTTGGCCATAGGCCATTGCAGTATATTGGTTCATTCTATATACCTTCACATAGGCCGTTATCAATGCAAGCTGGTTGAAATACATTTACTGTCCCTCTGTGCCACACCCACTGGAAGTAACTTGGTGATTCCATGTCTTTTTTCTAAATTGACAATTCTAAATTCACTAATATATCGAGCTAAATAAAATGTCCATTTATATTAAACTATTTCAACATTGAACAATGTGCCTTAAGTGTTTGACACAATATTTACATTGTATTAACTATACGTTTCATATACACATACATTCATTTGTGTGAGTGTGTATATAAACAATTTTGGTGCAACACCAAGAATACTGCATTGGTTGCCATGACGATAAAATCACTTTTAGAACGTTACACTAGTAAATAACTCCCAATATGCATAGAATGGGTATTCGGTTTTATTTATTTTTTCTTCTATCTGAGCACACCACCTCACGCAATAACTCTTTAATGCTTGTCACAATGGAATATTTTGTTGCAGCGTTGATAACACACTATAGAGGGCATTTAGTTGTTAAAATTAATACTCAGAACACTACTGATTTCACTTATGTTGAAGGGCTAGTGATAATTCTCCGGCTTGTTGCATAGTGGTTTTGGAAGGAAATCCTGATTATAGGGATTTATATACCTCTCAATGTTCAGGACAAATTGAATCTGCCTTGGATCATTAATGGTGCAACAGCGTATGACTGTAATGCTTACATTACATCATTAAAACAATGTTTTTAAGAGCACAGAGAGTAAGGATTTCCAAGATCTGGATGCATGGTAAGGACAGATAGTAGGAATACCAGGTTGAGTAAGGATTGTATAGGAATGGATACTAGTAGTAGGAAAGAAAGCAGTTGGCTCCATTATACAGATCAGTATTTCCATCATGTCTAGAATGTTGGCTTCTATTTTCGTTGGGATATTGTTAAATTGGCATCCATTTTTTTTAATATGCATAGGTTAGAAGACACATGATAGAAAGCAAACATATCATTTATAAAGCAATTTTTTTATTTTTTAGAGAATCAAGGTAAATTGAATGGAAATGGGAATCTCAAGGATCAATGGGGCCAATCTATAAACATACGATTACAGAATGCAATACACAGTTTAAGATATACATATCCTAATATATATCTCCTAATATATTTATACTTTGTTGTACCCTGGTCGTGATGTTTGACTACTGTACGTATTGTACCTCCTCCATTATAATGTAAAAAGAAAGTGCATCTGTGAGCATTACATGAACATAT
>VKOC01000001.1:43453945-43465268 GCA_009364415.1 Spea multiplicata
TATATATCCGAGGGCAGAGAAAGGATAGAGCAAAGATTAAATAAATCTTACCCTAAACTCCTCTGAACCGTGTGGGGGGGCTGGTGACACGGTAATCCTGTACTGGCAAATGCTCCTGCAGTCAGACAGAAAAAAGCGCCTTTTAAAGCATTCAAAAATGCCGCCCTCCGGAAGATCCGATTCGCGCATGCTCAGTAGCGCGATCGGATCTTCAGTGGAATGCAACGACACCCGGGCGTGCGTTCCACCTTACTGCGCATGCTCCCGCATCACAAGCACAAAAGGATGCATAACAGTCATCTTCCGTAACGCGAACCGCTACGGAAGGAAAAGCCTCTCTCTGCTCACCACCCGGGGAGCAATCGGAGGAAGAGGAACCCCCAGGCAGCAACCCGTGCGCCTCACCAGCAAGTCCGTCCGGAACGAAGATTCTACCGTCCGTCCCTGAAAGGGACAAGAAAAAAACTGCCATCTTTGGAGAAGTGCCGGTTTTTATGGGTAAGGAGGAGGGGCTTCGGATATTTTAACCATTTATTCACCTTTAGGTTCTACTTGTCCCCAGTAAGATTACTACCCCACTTGTACTGCCACTGGATGACAGGAAAATACTTGCTGATTGGAACGTTCCATTGGTTGCTAAAGTGATAATTCCACTTTTCAACTTTTGCACCAGAAACATTCTTTTTAATCTATAATCCCTATGGCTCATCTATTTAAAGGGACATTCCAGCCATCATATACATGTTTATGTTCCTTTACATTTTTCTGTAGCCCCTTTCACCTACCTCCCAGCTATTTCTGAAGTATGCTGGGGCTGGTCCTTCACTACACACAGTGAAATCACTGAGCTGATGTATTAAACGCATGTGCAAATTCCTGGTTTAGTGAGCAAACAATTTACCTTTTGTGGTTTTTCTCTCCCTCAAAACATTTAATAATTTATGAGATATTCTGTTTTCTTCTTCATTGACACACAAAGAAACAACGAGCATTCTTCTTTCAAACTGAGGCTGTATTATGATAATTCTATGCTTTGTTAAATCATTAATGTATCACATATAAATTAACAATCAAAATGTTGTTGAACCTAGTAACAGTTTTAAGATGCTATGCCAGCTGGACCAGGTCAGGTTGCATACCCTTTGAGACATATAGATATCTAGATGTACACCAAATACCTTTTGAGGTTTATGTTTGCTTGAAAAGGTCTTTCTAAACAGCATCTGCCATCAGAACATTTACATTTTGTATAGGGTAAAATTTGGTTCATACACTGTGTTAGCCAACTAACTAACATGTTATCTTTATTATTTGCTATCCAATAATGGACACAGTATGCAGAAGTACAAATTTGACCACTGGGCGAGCTATGCACGTTTGGCCGAAATGCTTTTTGCAGTCCCAACAGAATTTAATGCGCATGCGTGGGTCACTACAACTATTTGACATCCCCAACATTTTATTTTACAGACGCTTCTCTATAAACCTAAGTACCAAATGGGCACATATGTTCAGAGAGTCTCAAGAGACCCCTCTAGATATGTTGCCGGAGTCAGCACTGGAGCTAGTTGAAAGGCAAGTACCTTACGCATAGTGTAGTCTGAGCAGGAGATGCCCTCGGCTGAACATATCACCTTCAAGGGCCAGAAGATGAGGTAAGTAAACTAAATGTATAGAGAGGATCCTAAGAAACTCATCTAAGCATTTTGCATGCAAAACCCCAAAACAATTAATAAGAGGGCTGGGACATGACTTTAATGATTATCCTTTTCAACCTTATCCCTCCTGACCTTGTTTACCATGGCATACTCACTAACGTTCTAATGGTACCAGAGTAAGAAGGGAACCCCCCACACACACAATAAGTGTTTTCTATTGCCACTGCAGCCATTGTAAATCCAGAGGGCTGGTTATATATAAGGGTGTCCAGTGTGCTTATTAATGCACTGTACTTAGGAACACACATCGAAACATCTTAGGAAAGCAATGAAGAATAAAGTTAAAGGAAAAACCTTACAAGGTCTTATATTACCTCTGTGTTCCGCATGAAGCTTTATACGCTGGTTGTATAGATTTTTCTCTGTCAGATGTTGGATCTCCAATAATCCTTGGACTATTTCAAAAACTGTACCGTCAATAAGAGCCAAGGCCAAGTCACTGAGAATGGTGTGCGACAGACGCTGCTGACAAGAGCTGCAAGAGAGAAGTCTTATATCAAGCAATGGGGAAAAAAACAGTAGATTTAAAACATATCTAATGAGTCTAATCCAGAACAATTTACATTTACAAAAAATACATTTTTCCCAATTTTTTATTATATAATAAAGTAATGGTTTATCCATATATTTTACAGATGATAACCTTCTGAGTTTTCCGCTGTGTTGAGCCCATCTGCACAATAATTTAAAATACTTAAGAGTTAATCACTTTAGTGATTAACAGGTTTAGAAATCCGATCAGTGGCAAGAAAGGGCTCCCATTAAATAAATGGGACGAGACATCTCCAACCAGCCTAGGACCCTAGGTGTTGCATCTGAGGGGATTCTGCAGAATCCTACTATGCACTTGCAAAGGTGCATATGATGGCTGGAGTGTCCCCATAAAAGATAATTTCTCAGATTAACCAACAGGTTGGATATCTGATCCATAACAATAAAAAAAATAAAAAGATTTCTGTGAAAAAGGCGATAGCATTCCAGTAAAATTCTAAAAAAAAAACCAAAACAGAACAAACCCCTCCCCACTTATTTTGCCTTACAAAAAATACTGCCCTGAAAGATATTTACAGATAAATAGTACAACTGCAATATTATTTATGATTTGAAACAAAAAACCCTCAAATCCTTTTGATTCCAAGAATAATTGCTTCTCCAGAGAAGTGCTTATTAAAATCTTCAACATTCAGCTTCACAACTCCTCCACTAACTTTCACGTAATTGCAAGGCAGTCCACTTGGGACAATCAGGAACACATCAGGCTTCCATTCCATTTGCTGGGTATAAGTGCGCTTGTTAAATTTAGCTGCACCTCTCCACTACTCTATCGTGAGAGGCTGGCACAGCATCAATAATTAAATATAGCCAGAAAACGCATACAGTCTTTTGCAAGATTACAGATATATTTAATGGAAACAAAAACGGACCTTAAAAGGGAAACGTCAGCCACCATATGCACTTTACTGCATATGACATGCAAGTGACTCCTTTTTGTCCGTTTTGCAAATGCATGGGGGGGGGTCTGCAAAATCTGTTCTGAACAGAGTATTAAACAAGGTATACACAGTTCTGCTCAAAAGTTTGCATACTCTGGCAGAAATTGTGAAATGTTGACATTATTACGACCCCCTCCCCCCAAAAAAAAACCTTTTATTAAAGGCTAGTGATCATATAAAGCCATTTATTATCACATAGTTGATTG
Source organism: Spea multiplicata (assembly GCA_009364415.1). NCBI lineage: Eukaryota > Metazoa > Chordata > Amphibia > Anura > Pelobatidae > Spea > Spea multiplicata. Next base: position 43,457,363 of record VKOC01000001.1, read on the forward strand.
GCTCCATTTTAAATCATAATGATAAGATATCACCCAAACGGCCCTGATCAAAAGTTTACATACCCTGGAATGTTTGGCCTTGTTACAGATACACAAGGCGACACACACAGATTAAAATAGCAATTAGAGGTTAATTTCCCACACCTGTGGCTTTTTAAATTACAATTAGTGTCTGTGTATAAATAGCCAATGAGTTTGTTAGCTCTCACGTGGATACACTGAGCAGGCTAGCTACTGAGCCATGGGAGCACAAAAGACCTGCGTAACAAGGTACGAGAACTTTATAAAGATGGAAAAGGATATAAAAAGATATCCAAAGCCTTGAAAATGTCAGTCAGTACTGTTCTATCATTCATTAAGAAGTGGAAAATTTGGGAGTATCTGGATACCAAGCCAAGGTCAGGTAGACCAAGAAAGATTTCGGCCAAAACTGCCAGAAAAATTGGATGCAGAGAAAAAGCCACAGGTAACCTCAGGAGAAATACAGGCTTCTCTGGAAAAAGACGGTGTGGATGTTTCAAGGAGCACAATATGATACTTGAACAAAAAAAAACGGCATGGCCGAGTTGCCAGAGAGAAGCCTTTACTGCACCAATGCCACAATATGCCATACAACACCTCACTGCTTCTGGCACACTGTAATTTGGAGTGACAAGATCAAAATAGAGCTAAATAGCCGCAACCATAAGCCCTATGTTTAAAGAAGGGTCAGCAAGGCCTACAGCGAAAAGAATACCATCCCCACTGTGAAGCATGGTGGTGGCTCACTGATGTTTTGGGGGTGTATGAGCTCTAAAAGCACAGGGAACTTGTGTTCCGGAGTGGCCTTCAGTCCCCTGACCTTACTATTAATGATTCACTCTGGGGAGATCTCAAAACATGCGGTTCATGCAAGAAGACCAAAGACGTTGCATGACCTGTAGGCATTTTGCCATGACGAATGGGCAGCTATACCACCTGCAAGAATTTGGGGCTTTATAGACAACTATTACAAAAAGACTGCGCACGGTCATTGATGCTAAAGGCAATAGACAGTATTAAGAACTAAGGGTATGTAGACTTTTGAACAGGGGTCAATTCATTTTTTTTCTTTGTTGCCATGTTTTGTTTTATGATTGTGCCATTCTGTTATAACCTGCAGTTGAATATGAGTCTCATATGAAATAAAAGAAATGTTTTGCCTGCTCACTCATATTTTCCTTAAAAATGATATACACATTACCAATTCTCCAAGTGTACGCAAACTTTTTAGCATAACTGTATGCCAACATAAACATGAGCACTGCCCAATTTGTTTATTTGAGATAAGATGCTTTGAACAGCATTAAAAAGTTTTGCAGTATGTGTTATGGATATGCACTGATTTGCTTTCCAGTCGTACCTACTAATCTATAAAATATTGTATATACAAAACCTAGATAACAAGAAAACAACAAGTGCTGGCTTTGGCTACTCACTCATTTAAAAGATCCCTTATTTTAATGCAACGTGTTTATTTCAATGCTGCATCACAGTTTAAGCACTTGGAATAGATGATCAGTCTACTGGCAAAATACAACTAGCGATCAGGACATGTGTTACACCTTTCTCCCCATAATGACAGTGGGATTTCCAGTATACCTCCTTGTGCGATGTCAGAAGTGGAAAAACATAAGAAATGACAGTGAGAAAGAGGAGATGCATTCAGCCAAACACACCGACCCGTTTGTAAAATACCCACCTCCAGTGCCGGTTCAGACTCCTGTCCGCATGGGTGCTATTAATTTCAATGGAAGCAATTTCCTGCTACTGAATGATTGCTTCAGGAAGCAAATCAGTGGCAAGAATAGTCAGAACATGGAGGCGGAGGGCTGATGCAGAGAATTCATATTAATGTACTCACAGATTATGTTAGCACATTATGGTATTCTTTAATGGGGGTGTCTGAGACACTGTCCCCTGTAAGAATGCTTTCCCCTCCTAGCGTCAACTTAGCAACCAGGTGTTACATGTTAATAAATACCACTAGCACCGTAGCCTCGGGATTGCAGTAAGAATACCTGGAAATTCAATGGGCCCAAAATCACAGGGTCACATTTAGACACACCCCACTCTCCATCCATGGCCATTTCCTCCCTACTACTACCCATACAAATATAAGGTGGTTGAGGCAAGTGCCCGGCCACTGATGTTGTTGGCCCTGCCAACCTACGTCATCTGGCTCCCGGGAGCCAGAATCTGTTAGTTTTCAGGGATGGCAGTAAGCAGCCCCGCAGGGGGTTTCCCATTGTTTAAAGTAAAGAGGAGTCTGGTGCACGCCTGTTCTGAGCGATGCCTGTACACCCTATGCTTTATCCCACAATCTTAGTTTCCCCAGAATATATGGGCAAATCCACATTACCATACAGTCTTGGGCTGTATTGCCACTATTACAAGACTCTTGAAACATTAACCCTTTCATGATAAATCACGGCACCACAGTGTCATTTCATTTCAGGTATTCTTTTAAGTTATTTTCCTCTATATACATATACATTGTAATGCATTATAATTTTGTACCGAACAGACAGGAAATGTTAATAACACAGTACTCTAGGTGGGTTTACACATTAATATTGCATTAAAAGCCTCTTATCTCCCCTCAACACCTAGCTTTATTTATAAAGAGTTACCACTGCCATTACCTGGGCAAATCTTTTACCAAGCTCTGCAGTTCAGACAGGAGGTAATAATGCCTCTCTTGCTGCTGCGTTATGTCAGACGGTTCTTCATACATCCCCATATACCCAGCCATCTCAGTTCGCAGCATTCAACACACCGGCCATCGCTTCGGAGACTCTATTTACCTCACGTGATACAATATAACTCCCAAGCGCGCCATCTTTGATATGGGCACGGTGTAAAATCGCCTCCAATTCGCGCGTTCATTAAATACATTTCTTGCATATCAATAAAATTAGAACCTGTGTAATGCGTTAGGGTTTTTTTAGCTTCGAACTGCTGCATTCACCATTATTTACTTTTATTAGAAAAGTATTTTTTCCCACGTATGACCCGGAAATGGAATTAGACCTAGGCTATAAATAGTTCCTGGTCGCGTCTTTACTGTTTGAATACGATGGTGTGTTGTTGCTTATCGGTGTAGTTTTTGATGTTAGAATAATGCTGTTCGTTTGTAGGTCCTTATATAATGCATTGAAACTGATTTTTTTCTGCCTCCCAATTCTGTTAAGTATATTATGTATATAGCCGGACAACACAGCTGGAGAATTGTATGTGAGATACAGACATGTGACGTGTGCAAAGATTAAAAAGTCTTGAATGAGAACATTTTGATCCATAATAGTAAATATTTTTAGGAGGGACAGTCTCCCTTTGTGATCTAAATTGCCATGCACCTCTTCCTCCTCTGGTGTACAAAAATACTCTGTTCTCATGGATGTCATACAATTTCAAACACAACATAAGTTTATAAAAAAAGGTTAAATAGGTCTGTGGTACAATTATTAACATCACTTTAATGTCCAATGAGGCTGGAGAATGCATGGCAAGGGATCTCCATCCATAGAGAATCTCTCCAGATCCTTCAGATTGTGGGATCGATGTTGTTGCACTCTCCTCTGGCACAGGCAATCAGATGTCCATTTAATTTTGACATTTGATAGTCGATGATGCCATCTATCCTAACAAAATGGTAATCAGGCAGAAAAACAGCCCCAAAATATTAAGAGCCACCACCACATTTAACCATGGACATGAGATAATTTTCCATATGGCTATCTCTCTGTGTGTGCCAAACCCACCTCTGGTGTTCATTGCCAAAAAGCCGTATTTTGGTTTCATCTGACCATAGAACACAATCCCATTTGAAGTTCCAGTAGTGTCTGGCACACTGAAGACAACTGAGTTTGTTTTTGGATGAGAGTAGAGTTTTTTTTTCTTAAAACCCTTTAAAACAACTTGTGATGTAGGTGACATCGGATTGTAGTTTTGGAGACTTTCTATCCCCAGGACACAACGAACTTCTGCAATTCTCCAGCTGTCGTCCTTGGAGATTTTGTGGCCGCCCAAACCATGCTCTTTCAAGTGCTATGAGACAGTGTACACACATGTCCTCTTCCGGGTTGATTCATAAAATTTCAGTTGAGTGGAACTTCTTAATTATTGTCCCGATGGTGGAAATGGGTATTTTCAATGCTCTTGCTATTTTCTCATAGCCACTTCCCATTTTGTGAAGCTCAACCTTTTACTGCACATCACAGCTATATTATCCATTGTGATGAATGATTAAGGGATTTTGTCCTATGTGCATCCCTGGGAACTCCGGGTTTGCCCGGAAATTGCCGGGTGAAGCTCCGGTTCTCCGGGTCAAGACCCGAATCCTCCAAGTCAAGACCCGAATCCTCCGATTAGCCGGAGCCCAGAAGTTCCCAGGTATGCCTATGTGTTACCTAATACATATAGCCCTTTGAAACAAGATGTCATAGTTGAACAATTTCCTGTTCCTAGTCACCCAGGCGTAATATAAATGCAAAGTATCAATTAGAATATACTTTAACTATGCATTTCTCATATTGTGCCACACATTTAATATTTTTTTATGTTTGCAATTGTTTGATATCAATGAGAGCAGAGTATTTTTTTGTATTGAAGAAAAGATCAAAGAAGTAAACAATTTTTCACAGCATTCTTTGTTCATATTTACAATAGGAACCAATGTTAGTGGAGGGTATTGTAAATGTATTTTTTTTTTACATAAAAATTAATTTTGGCATGTATTGCTCATCATTGTAAATGCTGTAAAATCTCAGCAATATGTGCCCATGTATACTTATAACTATTTTTTTAGTATAACTTAAATTAATTTTACATTGAAATACAAATTATATATGCAATAGGGGTTTAGAAATTTAAGTTTAGTATATGAGTAGGTATATATCTTTTTGTTTCTGTTTTTGTTAGATCAAGGATAGCCAACTGGTAACTGTGGTTGAAGGTGTGTTTTCTTATAACTAACAGATCAACAGAGATACAATACCCAATCTTCATCTTTTTGAAGTTCTGTATTCCCGCAGAACAGTTCTGTCAAAACAAAAAAAATGTGATCACACACAATGGTATCATCTTATGTTATTTACCAATATGTTGACGTTGCATTCATACAAGACAATAACAATTGTATCTGATCTCAACTCTTTTCCAAACTAAAAATTTAGTTTGGAAAAGAAAGTGTCAGGTGATGTCTGTGTATGTCATATTGAGTACCATCTTATTTATTTCCTACAATATGACAAGGTGTGACACATCACTGATGTCCTATTGGAGTTGTGATATGGGACACTGTCCTGAGCAGAATTATTAGCCATCCGTTGATCTACCTAAATACCTGGTGTTTCAAGATTTGTTTCCTGTCTGCTTAGACACGAAACACCAGTTGTGTTTAGTATGCTGCTGAGATTTCAAAATTACTCACAAGCTAGCACCTAGATTTTAATCTTTCTCATTTTTAAATAAATGAATAAAATAACACGATACAAATGAGATAGTAAAACAGAATACTCAGAACATGATTTAAATTTTAATTATAATTATTTATTGAATGCAGTATATTGCACAACTGACTGAGGATGCTGAAATCCAAGTGATTTTATTACTGCGGTGTTCCTACAGAAAGGTACAATAAATATAAATTAGTTGCTCTTCTAATGCAAGCTTTTATTTAAAGTGTGCCTTACCATTTCATTTTTGTAGGATTAGATGTATAAATTTTAAGATACAAAATTGCAGAATTTAATTTCTAGCACTACAAAAACAAAGAATCAATGCTGTTATTGTACATGTTTTATATAATTTTAGATACTATATGGCAAGTAGCATACAACCATGTAAATTACAGATTACAGTATTAAAAGTGACGAATGATATATGTAGCTTTATGGAGTTAGCTTGCATGTTTATCTTCTTTTTTAGTGAATTCCTAATATATATTCCTTAGTTCTAACAAATGTATAACAATGATCTCTTATTTTATATTTCTAAATATGTAGTATGTTTGGACAGCCACACCTGAGTGTTATCTCATGGATGCTTAAAAACAAATCCTCAGGTTGTTTTTCTGGCAGTATTGGTGCTGGGGTGATCTCTTGGCCTTCTTAAACATATTACACAGCTAAGTGCTTCAGGGTCCTTTTTGTCATTTACATTTTGCTACAATTACAATTCATTTAAATTAGAAATTATAATAGCCTTGATAAAAGTATAATCTACATTTTAATAAAGTCAGGAGGTGAATAATTTGCATAATCCCTCTTTACTGCACCACAAATAGCAGCAAAGTGAAACACTGGGACGAGCAGTGCTGGGAAAATCGCTTGGATAGATGAGGACAAGAGACCCACGATATAAACAAAAATGCGCAGAGGAATTGCATTACAGCGGAGTACCCTGTGAATCTCTTTCTTGATTGTGGTCGCAGGAGGTTTGAGGACTGCAGGCACCAAGTCTGCCTTGAACCCCAGAAACTGGACGGCCTGAGTCAGAGTGAAGGCTGATTCCGCAACGTTGATCACAAAGCCCAAGTTCTGAAGCCATGAAGTGACGAATGCTGTCTGTTGGAGTGAAAGAGTGGGATCCTGAGAGAAGATCAGGATGTCGTCCAGGTAGACTAAGGCACAAATCTGGGAGAGGACCATGGCAGGCTTCATGAGCTGAGGCTCAAGGGGAGACAGGTGAGTCTCCCCTTCAGCGTCCTGGAGATCCAAGCAAGTCAGTCGCCTTCTAGAAGGAGATTCCTGAGGAGATGAATACCCTCCACCTTGAAATGTCTGTATGTGATGACGGGCACTCACCGTGGACGTTTTTCCACCTGGAATACTACAACCAAAGGAGAAGCCCCTGGCAGTAGCACCCCAGGATTTAGATGATCCCAGCAGCAAGGAGGTCGGATAAGGTAGGTATAGGTTGCAGGAAAGGAGTTGGCAGTACAAGGTGTAAGGCAGAGCGAAGTCAGCATAGCCGAGTCGGAACACAGACACGGGTAGTCATACAAGCCGGGGTCCAGATCCAGAGAGGGTAGTCAGGCAAGCCGTGGTCAAAATCCAGAGAGGGTAGTCAGAGAAGCAAAATTCGGCAACAAGATCAGCAAAGCAACAGTACAAAATCGGTAGGCAAAGAGATCCGGCGCCAGAACCAAACCCCGCCCCAGGATGATGTCCCCACTGAAGCTCCAGCCGGCCGGCCAGACCGCGCCTCCATCTACGCGGCAACGTACTATGAAGGATCCGGGATCGGGTAAGTCTCTGTCTCTGCGGGTCTCTACCACTGCGGACAGGCTGCTGCAGCGTGGTAGAGTGACCCCCGGAGAAAGCCCTGCACTTCCGATGCTGGCGATCGGGCACCCGCTCGCCGACATCCGACGCGGATGTCCCGGAGCCCGCCATACACAGGCATCAGCCTGCCTGTGTCTGCCAGGACCCGAGGAGACAGCCCGGGATTCCAATGTTCGCTGCGCATGGGACCCGGGACTGTGACACGCTTTGGATCAAACCAAGGCCCACCCACTGTGTCAAGGGCGTTGGAGCAGCTGTGTCAGATGGTGTAGCCATGTAGTGATCCGAACCCACAGTAACTAAAGCCCTCTCGACGAACCTGCGGGGATGTCTGGGTAGGAGTCAGCCAGCCACTCACCCGAAAGGGCATAGGGGGTACCTGCAGCCTCACCATCCATGAGGAACAGTGAAGATCCCCACTGAGCTCTGGGGCGGAGCCAGCATGAATGTGTGTAGCACGTTGTTTCCCTTTGCTGGTGCCAAAAATGATACCCTTACGTGGATGGTTTGTCACTGAGCCCTCAGGATCATGATCCAAATAAGTGGAGTCCTCTCTTTGGCATATTCCTGAAGAGTCCTGGGAAGCCGAGGGGGGGGGG
>VKOC01000001.1:43465368-43489824 GCA_009364415.1 Spea multiplicata
GTTATGCACATCTGCCCCCAGGCTTGCCACTCTGCCCCAGAAATGGCTTATACCCCCCTATATGCCACTGTGCCCCATGATATGCCTTTTAACCCTCTATATGTCACTGTGCCTCCAGAAATGCCTTCTACCCCTATATGCCACTCTGGCATTTAGGAGGTTAAAAGGCATATCATGGGGCAAAGTGGCATATAGGGAGGTATAAGGCATTTCAGGAGGCAGAGTGGCATTAAGGGGGTTAAATGGCATATCATGGAGCATTCTGCCTACAGAAATGCCTTATGTCCCCATTTAACACTCTCCCTTACCAAACTTAGCGGTGCTTCTGACTCCCTGGTGTGTAGTCTGGGCAGCGGTTAGATGTCTACACGATTCGCGTAGGCAACTTCCGCTGCAGCCGGATGGAGGTGCTTTTAGCAGCAGGAGTTGTCTCTTAATCATGATGCTCTTAATCTGTCCCTGATGCATAGGGTTGGGTTGTTTGGGGTTTAAAAGGCCACTCTTGGGAGGTGTGCACTTTTCAAATTGTTGAAAATTTTCCTGGCCAATTCAATTTGCCCCAGGTGAAATTAGACACCCCAGAGTATTTCAAATCCTTGTATGTTACCTTTTTCCAAGCACACATTTTACCACCAGCCGTTGTCAAAGTTTGCCTTATATTTTTTGTGTGTGTTTCTTTCCACACATTTTATTTAGATATACATTTACAGCTCCTGATATATGATACTGTCAAACAACACCCCGATATGTGTTCAGAAGCATCTCCTGAGTACAGTGATACCCCCATGCATAGGTTGTGCATTTTTTGGAATTTCGACATTTGGTCAGTCTGTGCCCGTGTCCTATTTTAGGGACATCCTTGAACCTGGTTGATTCGACTTACCTCATTAAATCATACATTTTTTTAAAATTAAACATCCCGTGGACATTTTAAAAGTTAATATTTTAAATCTTTCCATGCAACAATTTTTGTGAAGATATAGCATTAATTTAATGACTTGCTGCTAAATATATATATATTTGTACTTTAAAAAAAAATATTTGGAACTGGGTGGTTCCTCTGATGGTGACATCAGTGAGGAATTATTTTTACATGTTACTAAATGTTTGTATTATTTTTTATTAATCACATTGTGACTAGTGAGCTAGTCTATTGACTTGCATGGTTGAATGCAGTACCTGTTATGGATAGACCTTTTTCAATTGGCTCAGCCATCTTGTGAGTGGCAGCGTCACTCATTGATGGCGCTTGTGGTTGCTCTTTAGAAGGCAACTGGGGTAAAAGGGTGGTGTTATTATGCTTACTGATTATGCGTACTAACAAAATACATGTGTATTTTCACATATAATTCCATTAGAAATCAGTACAATGACAAGAAGAAATACCAACAAGTAAATATTTTCCATCATTTTTTTTCTTCCTGTGTGGACAATGGGTTTATTACATGTTATTGCTCCTGTATTTTTTTTGAAGCCTAGATTCTAGTTCCTATGTTTAATGAATCCACAAGGAGAACTATTTGTTCTTTTCATTGCAAAGTTCATATACACTTGATATTTACCATCTGGTTCCTAAGACAAAAGAGACACAGGCTACACTAAGACAATTCAAGTGGTTTTAATTTCTATTAAGTGTCCATAATCCTAAGAAAGAGATGGATAGAGATCAAATCTGAACTCCACCTGGTCTATGGTTTACTTTATAAAGCGAATTAAATGTTTTTTGGCTTATGAAGCAGAAATCAGACAAATTAAACTTTAAAGAGAAACTTTGTATCCAATATTTGTGGTGAGTAAACCCCTGTGCTAAACCCCGAATATAGGCCGCACCCCTTACTTTAAAGACCTAAAGTGGGGGGGTGCTGCCTATATTCGGGCCAATACGGTATATACGGAGCACGTTGTCTGCCTTTTATATATATATATATATATTCGATTACATGTATATATTAAAAGGCATTTTAACATATAGTAAAAAAAAAAAAAAAGCTTTCTATGCCATCTTAATATATTCTCTTTCAGTTTACTTAAAGGTGCCGGCTCTGTGTGCACCCTTTTTTTAGAGGTTGTCAATTCAAATGTAATCAAAGGGAGACTCAGTAATTTATATTGATTTCAGAGGCATTAGGGGTAGCATCTAAATTATGCCAATTTAATGTCCTTTATGGTGTAAGGGTAATATGTATGCATTTTTAACCTAGTTGTATCAATTACAGATTACAGTGATAGGTGAAGGTACTTTTATAAATCTTAATGAGTTTTAACAATTAACAGATTTATTTAAGTTACTTTGACATCATGTCTGCTGATGTCACTGACTGATATTAGTGCTTGTGACATGATGCTAGTCAGAATAGCCTAATTTTTAGCCCAAATGGTAACTATAATATCAGGGCCCTACTTGTGATTCCTTATGCAGAACCCTGACTCACAGGGGCACATCGATAGGTAGAGAAACAACAAAAAACCTGTATATTCCTATATATATATATATATATATATATATATATATACACTGTATATATACACTGTATGTTTATATACTTAATCTTCTCATTTCTCTTAGTAGTGTATAAAACACAGCACATGACAAAAACAAACATATACCTCAGTCACCTTTTTACAGACATGTATAAAGCAGAAAAGTTGAGGGGTTTTGATCCAGTACAGCTTAAAACTCTATATAAAAGCTAGAAGCAAAGGCTGAAATATTTACTTGCCAAAAATCACAAAGACATTCTCTCTGTATTTATTTAATTCACTTTGCCCATGCTCCACTACTTGTGTTATGTATCTTATTTCCTAGCATTGCCAAAAACCAATACGTCTCAATTCTGATAATAAAAATATATTTTATATTTAGATTTAATACCTTCAATTTCTGGCAAATGTGGGTTTTTTTGGGATATGGCCCTATTCAGAACTTGCTTGTATCTAAAATCTTAATTGGTTGGATTAGTACTTGAAACTCATCCAAAATGTGAACTATACTATATTTGGCATATTTGTTTTCAGTGTAATATAAAGTCATGTACTGTTGTGTATACAGCATTTAGCACTATTATTAACCATGGGATGGTGTATTACAGTTGTCTGGTTTAAGACAAATTTGGTTAACATGTGAGCAAATCTGAGTTTAGTGACTTGCACTTCTTCCCTATACCAAATTTGTGTTTCTTTACGCTTTTTTTTCTAAATCTGCTAAAATAAGTTTCCACTTATTGTGTAGTCAGTGGCGGAACTACCGGGGTCGCGACTGCGACCGGGCCCTGGAGTTCTGCCAGCCAGGGGGGCCCAAGGGGTGCAGAGCGGTCGTTTTCAGCAACTGCTCAGCGCCCTTCTGTCTCCTCTGCTCCCTGCCGCCTGCCTCAGCGCTGCCCCGACTGCAGTGGTGGGAGCGTGAGGTGTCTGTCTCGGGTGCTGGCACTTCACGCTGAGCACCAGCATATGACGTCATATGCCGGCGCTCAGCAGTGAAGCCGTGTGCACCACGGCAGAGCAGCGAGACAGAGGCCTCGCGCTCCCCCACCAGAGGAACAGGACTGCCCTACAAAGGGTGATAGGGAGAGGGTATATAGTGAGAAGGGGGGGTAAGGAGAGGGTAGATAGTGAGAAGGGGTGTAGGGGGAGAGGGTAGATAGTGAGAATGGGGGTTAGGGAGAGGGTAGATAGTGAGAAGGGGGTAGGGACCTCGGATTGTTTTTTGACCTAGCTACCGTGCTGCCTGCCCTGACTTCGGATTGTTTTTTGACCTCGCTCCTGTGCTGCCTGCCCCGACCTCGGATTGTTTCTTGACCTCGCTCTCGTGCTGCCTGCCTCGACCTCGGTATCTCCTGACCACGGTTTTCTGCCTCTGGCCCAGTATTGTCCCTCTGCCTTGGCCTTTCTGTCTATAAGCTCCGTACCATGTATACGTCTCTGCATAGTGGGTGCATTACCTGTGTTGTCCAGGTCCCGACGTAACACCTAATAAATAAATAAAGCATTTTAAAAAAATAATTTAAACTGTTGGCATAAATGCTGCATTATTTAAGCTGGGGCCCCATCACTATTAACCTGACATACCTATATGGTATTTTACTTTTATGTGACTTCGTTCACTGATATAATTGGCTGAGTTTCCACTCCGCCTGGCGCCTGGTTACAGCGCCCTTAGGGTGACCCCCTAAAAAATTTGGGATTGACCTCTGGCCTCTGGACCCCCGTATACCCTTCTGATTCTTTCCTTTCTTCCATGTCTTGCAGATTTATAAAGGAATACAGATAGCTATGTCTGACTCAGATCAGCCTATGCCCGCTGCCATACAGGCATGGCTAAAAGCTGCATTGTTAGAGACCCTTCCTGCGGCCCTGGCCTCCATAGAGCGGTCGGCCCTCATCCAGGCGACCCCACGGCCTGACACTTCTGATTCTGAGGGGTCTCATCGCTCACCCTTTGAAGAGCATCCCCGCAAGAAACGCCAATGAGCAGAAGGGGAAGTATCTCTTAAAGGCAAAGCACCTCGCGGACGGTTACAGCTCCATCTCCACCTAGATCTGAGGTGGAATATGCGGAAGGGGATTATGAGACATTGGATGAATGCCACGCAATCCTCTCTAGGCCAACCTCGCCCATGCAGCATACTGCTACGTTGCCACGTGAGTTGTCTCTGGAGGATCCTTTATCCTCGACACCCTGTTCATCCACGCAGATTTTGGATTCAGCGGGCCTCCCGATGTTTGATCCACGCACCTTGCGCCACCCTCAGTCATCAGAGCGGTCTCCAACTTCCCACATAGCCCAGTTATTGCGTTTTTGGCTGCGTCGTCGCTGGAAAAGGACGCTCGCCAGAAACTTCGTGCTGACTGTCCTCGTCCAACCCTGCCGGACAAAGTGGCGAATCCCCCTGGAATTTGATCCGTCCCTTTGTCACTTTTATGTATAGATCCAGCAAAGAGCCTTGCAAAGGCTTGGAGCAAGGTTTACGTTCCACCCAGGACAAACTACTGGACGTAGCAGGCCCTTTAATGCAAATGTTGTCCATGGAAGATGAAGCTAAGGTGGCCGGTTCCCAGAAGGATCCCTATATCATCAGGGAGTGGGCACAACGTGCGGTCTGCATTCTAGGCAATGCTAACACGGCCTTATCCGCGGAGGGCAGTCCTATTCAAATTGGATAGCAAGCTGGCTGAACTGGCGTCCAAAGAACTGGGTCCAGATGCCCAAGGCCTTCTATTTGAAGTGAAGTTCCTAAAAGAGCTCAACCAACACGTCAACGTGTTTACCTTGTTTAACAAGGCTCAGACCTCGTTGCGCAAGGTGTTCTGATCCGGAGATCGTTTTTTTGGGAGAGCTTGTCGGCAGAGAGGCCGTGCCACCAACAGAGCTGCCTTCCACGGCAACAGGCCCTGGTTTCAAGAGGGTTCAAAGAACCAGCGCCTCCAGTACCGCTCTCCTTTTGTACAGAGGTGGCACAAGGGGAAGAAGATTCTCCTCCTAGTCAAGAGGCTCGTCAGGTAAGACCTCCTTCCTTTTTACCTCACATCCTGATAGCAGGTTGTTTAATGCATTTTTTCCCAGCCTGGACGTGCCTTACTCAAGACCCTTGGGTCCTTCAATGTGTTCAAGGGTTTCGGCTAGAGTTCCTTTTCCGTCCTCGGCAGTCCTGCCCCCCCTGCCCTATTTGTTTTTCAGGAGATGCACTGGAGCAGGTCCATGCGGAGCTGGTCTCTCTGCGTGACAAACGCATGATTGAGCGGGCGTCGGGAGATCCGATCTTCGTCAGCAGTATCTTCCTCGTGAGAAAGAAGTCTGGGGAGTTTCGTCCCGCCATAAATCTCTGCGCGCTCAACTCATTCATTGTATACCACCATTTCAAAATGGAGGGCATCCACCTTCTCAGAGACGCGATGAGAGAAGGGCACTGGTTTTCGAAGTTAGACCTGTAGGACACGTATTTGACGGTGACGATTCATCACAACGACAAGAAGTTACTTCAGTTTTGGTGGAAGGGCAAACTATGGCAGTTCACCTGCCTACCTTTCGGTCTGAGTTCCGCCCCCTGGTGTTTCCCCAAAGTTCTAAAGCCCGTCATGGAGTTCCTGAGGGGGAGCAGCATCCGCTCTATTATCTATCTAGACAATGTTCTTTTGATGGCTCAGAGCCGCTCTGTCTCGGGACACCTTCCTCACAGTTTGTCTGTTCCAGTCGTTGGGCTTTGTGGTCAACGAGGAAAAGTCACAGCTGATCCCGACCCAATCGATCCAGTTTTTGGGCTTCACGGTGGACTCCGTGGAGGCGGTTCTACGCCTCCCGCAGACGAAGCTCTCTTCTATCAGACGGGACATCCGGCGTCTCCTCAAACGCCCATACGTGTCTGAGGGATTTGGCCCTGATGTTAGGCCATCTTCCCGGGTCTCCTTCATTATCGGGCAATGCAACACCTCAAAACAGCCTCTCCGGTGTTCAAACTCTTATGACCAGCTCATCCGTTTAACAGACGAAGTCCGTCTGGAGTTGAGGTGGTGGTTGCACCACATGGAAGTGTGGAACGGTCGGGCTATCTTTGGGCACACTCCGGATTTTTATCTAGAATCAGACACCAGCCTCTTGGGCTGGGGCGCGGTTTGCGAGGATTCTGCTACGGGCGGTTTCTGGACAGAAGACGAACAAGGTCTCCACATAAATTGTCTAGAACTTATAGCGGGTTCTTTTGCCATTCATTGTACCCTAGTTCTTTGAATGGACAACGTATCGGCCGTACGTTATATTAATCGCTTGGGCGGCTCCAGGTCGAAACTGCTATCGGACCTCACTATCAGTATTGCCTGGATCACCACCTCTCTATCAGGGCAGATTACTTACCGGGGAAATATAATCTGGTCGCTGATTGGTTTTCCAGACATTGGCGGGGTGCGAGCGAATGGCGTCTCCAGACCGACGTCTTTCGTGCTCTAGATCTGGCTCGGGGCCCGTTGCTGTTGGACCTCTTCGCTTCCCATCTCAATCGCCAGGTGAAGGATTCCTTCAGTTGGTTACCCGGAGTCACTGGCGGTAGATGCGTTCCTTCAGACATGGCTGACCTCAGGGATATACGCCTTTCTCCCATTTTCGATAATTCTCTCCATCAAGTTCGCAACCAAGGGGTCACCATACTTCTGATTGCCCCATTGTGGAAGACTCAACCATGGTTTCCTCTGCTGTTGGAGCTGACCGGTGCCGATCTGCTCCTACACCCTCTATCTCAGGATCTGCTCTCGGACCCAGAGGGCAATCCACACCAGTTGGTTCTCCTCGGTCAGCTGTCATTGGTGGCTTGGACAGTTTCAGGGGATCCTGGGATATGTCGGAACTATCGTCGGCAGCTCGTGACCTCCTCTGGGACTCCTGGGCTCCAGATACTAGGCGATCCTACCTACAGGCGTGGAAATCCTGGCATAGCTGGTGTCTGGAACGACACCTTGATTCCTTTACTGGTGATGGTCCTGAATTTTCTAGCCCATCTCTTCTCATTGGGTAGATCCTATTGTTACATTAACATGGTTCGTTTGGCCATTTCGGCGGCTACGAGTATCTAGGCCTTCCTCTATGAGATATTCCTTTTTCAGGGATGTCTCCTTGGTTCTTTGTTTCATCAAGTCTTGGCCAGATAACGATTCTCTGTCTCTCCGACAACTCTCGGCTAAGTTGGCTCTGTTACTTTGTTTGATATCGTTTAAAAGAGTTCCTGACGTTACTGCTTTTAACACAGATTCTTTTTTGCCCGAGGGCATGGTAGTTTTGGTTTCTAGCAGAACAAGTCTTCTTCCGTCTCTTATCCTTATTTCCCTGACGACCCCTTTTGTCTGTAGCACGCTGTTGCCGCGCTTACCTATCAACCACAGCAGGTTTGCGGTCATCATCACCGAGCCATTTGTCTCTTATGTTCATCCTTTTCGACCAGTTTGGGTTCCTACAGTGGCTCGGTGGGTTAGGTGGATTCTTCAGTCCGCTGGTATACATAGCTCTTTTGGGGCCCATTCGGTTAGGGGTGCTGCAGCCTCTGCAGCTTTAGACCTTGGCAGTTCCCTTTCAGATATCTTTTCCGCTGCAGATTGGTCCAGGGAATCGACCTTTCGTACTTTTTACTATATTGGCCTCAGTCTCATGTGGCTCCTGCCTTGTTGCGTTAGCTTTGAAAATGCAAATATGAAGCCTCCTGTCTTGCCATAAAATTAGGGATTACTCTAGCCTAGGTGTAGAGATAATCTAAATTTTATTAAAGACAAGAGGCGAATATTTCCCTCCCTATACAATTTTTCTTCCTGTTTTCCCTCCCATGATTTTGTGTGGCAGGGTTTATTGTATGGTTGTATATTTGTTATTATTTCTGTACATCAGTGCTTTATTTTCTACGTGTTGATGTCTTGCTGTTATTTTGTATAGTTTACTTTCACAATGTTTTTTCTTTTCCATAGTCTGACCCTATCGGGACCTTGACTGGATTCAAAGTATGTTGGTTTTCCTGGAAGTTACAGTTCCTGGCTCCTCGCGTTACTATATGTGCAGCGGTTTTCAGCACACCAAAGAAGAGGAAGTGGTCTGCTTTGCGGGCCTACTTATGACCTCTGTTTGTGATTTGATTGCTTGTTTGTTTCTGTTACTATTAACCCCTTCAATCCCCTATGGACGTACCAGGACGTCCAAAAAACGCCTCTTAAGAAACTCCTATGGACATACCGGTACGTCCAGCCCTTCTTGCAGCTTTAGGGACACATCCCTGCCGCTGCATGGGAGATCAGGCTGTTGTTTGACCCACTGACTGCACACAGTGTACAAGCAGATAAAAGTTTTACCACAGTAGTGGGAAAATGGCAGCTCTTCCTCTTCCTGGGCCCTGCTCCTTTTTTGTAACTGTGGAAAAAAACGCCATAAAAAATGCCAAGGCAAAATCCACATGGCGTATTTATGGCGTTTTTCTCTCCCACAGACTTCTATTGGACAAAAACGCCAAGATTTCCTTGCAAAAAACGCCAGTGTCGACATGCTGCGATTTTGAAAAACTGCCACAGAGCCCAAAAAGCAGTAAAACACCCAAAGAGGACTGAAAAACGCCAAGCCGAAAAACGCCAAGGGATATGGCATTGTGCGATTTCCTATTGAAGAACAGCTAACATCTGGCCGCAACGTTTTTTCACTAATAAAACGTCGTGTGGCTGAATTGGCGTTATTATGGGCATTTTTGCAAAAAATACCCAAGTGGAAACCTAGCCTAAGAGCTGTTAATTGCAATAACCTTTTTATTTTTGTAGACAACTTCTGCATAGACCTTGTCTAGTGAGAGTGACAGCTTTCAGACCAACAGCCTTCAATGAAGATCTTTATATTTGTTTCAATATGTCAAGCTCTTGTAATTTATGTCATTCAAATAAAAAATGTAAATGACAAAAAATTACACTTTGTTAGAGAATGCAACCCTTGACAGACTATTCCCTTTCACCACAAACCTCTAAGTAATTACACAGAGTAGCACCTAAGAGCTAAGAATATTTATCTAATATTAATGCTTTTTTATGAAAGCGATTTTTGAGTGATATCACTTCCTTACATTACATAGAAGCCCTATTTGTCTAAGGCAAGCGCTGGAAAGATTTGTTTTACTTAAAGCATAATCAAACAAAGGCCCACAATGAGCCTCTTTGAAAATGTAAAAAAATAAATATCCCAACACCTTAAACCAAGGATGTGATGTCATGTAGTAGATGTATTCTGAACGGAAAGGTCATTTTTTTCAGGTTTTTCTCAGTATTAATAAAGTTGCCAAGCTCTACAGAGGTGGTGTCTGGTTTCACTGTGTACCAAGCACACAAAAAGGGCTCTGTTGAGAATTTTTGGAAACCGAACAGTGGTTGGGGCCTCCATATTTGTATTAGCAGCAGTTAAAGGTACTTTAAGATATTTAATCCCCTGCAAAATTCAGCAATAAGTGTATGGATAACTGACCTGCCACCTCGCTAAATGTCAGACAGAAAGGTACAATCATTGATTATTTATAAAACAAAATATGAATAAAAAAATACACTGGTAATAAAAAGTATTATTTTGTTTCATTTAACATTGTGTCTTCAATATGTGACATGGTGTCTATTCCAATGCCATACAAAAACTTATATTCCAGATTTATTCATTTTAATTGTTTCTGGATATAATCTGAGAAAGACAGGGAAAGACAGAGTTAGTAAAACACAAAATAGGGGGTATACTATATCTCACATATTTAGAAATGGGTCACAGAGGGCTACTTCACCATTCTTGTAGGAAAATTACATTTGTTTCATCTCTCCAACTAAGATATAGAAAAGTAAAATTGTTTGAGAGGTTAATGACAGGGGCAATTAACGACTGTGGTTTAGTTTATTACCTGGCTGAAACAAGAGCTGATATCAGAGTGTGTTTGCAACTCATCAGCAGTCAGTCGGACAACTGAGGTATATCTCAGTACATACCCCTCTTCAAAATGTCAACATTACCGGTAAATGGAAAAAAAACTAAGGCCCTTTATGTTGCTCTGCATGGGAGAACCTGAGAATCAATTAACACTAATTGTTTTAAGCTACAATGCATAAGGACATTAAGGTTAATAAAAAAATAACTCACAATCTAGCAACGCCGTATTTTTTTTAAAAAAAAATATATATAAGATCGATATACAATGTGTGATGGAATGTTTTTCTTTAATCTTTACAAACTGTGACTGTGTTAGAGAAAAAGTAGTGGAAGGAAGGTACAATGGACATAGAACCCAGAATCCTACATAGTTTATAAACTACATTTCCCAGAAGGAAATGTATCAGGTAGATCAGCAAATTACATACACCTGAACCAAATTAAAAACATATTTGAAAGATCAGAACAACAAATGCCTTCATATTTGGCCTTCATACTTGGCCTTCATACATCTTCTGGTAGCAGAGAGGAAAGCAGAAATCTGTAGGCCTGGTTTGATGCAACTTTGTGTTAACTTTGTATTTTGTTTTGCCGGCAGTGGATTTAGTTATCTGGTAACTATCTGGGAGTTAGGTTTTCTTTTGATTGTATCAGTTTGTTTTATATATATAAATGCACAGTTGAATTTAACTTAAATAATAAAAAGAAAAAAATAAGGTTCTGTCCTTTGTAACCCTTGAAGACCTGTGAACATTCTCATAACAGGTGGAGTATGTGGGTATAGCCCTGAAATATCTGGAGGATATGCTAGAGACTTTGCTGCAGGCGACAACAGCACAGAAACAGGCCTCTGTCGTGCAACAGGATACTAAATGCACAGATAAGTAGGAACATGTTCCAAAAGGAGGTGCAAGTCCTAGCTGGTAAGCTCAGTGAAGCCCAACTACAGAATCCATTAAACAATGGTGGGATTTAAGCACGTCAGATGATATGGAAGCTTACATGATGACATCAGAAAGGACTGTTGAGAAAGAACATCAGCCATCTGTACAATGGGTAGGACTGCTGACACCATTTTCAAGTGGAGAGTTCCAGGAAACATTTTATGACCTGGAACCAAGTGATAGTGACCTGCTTGAGTGTCACTGTACCAGTTCCCGCTCAAAAAATCTATTCTTGGACAATTCAGCAGGATAATGTATGATCCGGTCCATCTGGCATGCAAATTCCTTCAGCTTGAGCTCAAATAAGCAGCACAGATAGTGGGACAGTTGCTAATGGACCAATTCTTAACGAACCTACCTTTCTGAAAAGCTCAGTAAATTTAAATGTGGTAATGCTGATTCCAAATGATTGGCATTAATATCAGCACAAAAACTGTGCAGCAAAAAATGGGTTTCCAAGTAGCTCAATGTAAGCCTCACATCACCAAGTACCATGCCAAGCCTCGGATTGAGTGGTGTAAAGCACACTGCCACTTCGCTGTTAGGAAGTTTCATGGGTTTGGTGAATGCCAGAAAAAAGATACCTGTCTGACTGCATTGTGCCAACTATAAAGTTTGATGGAGGAGGCATAATCGTATGGGGCTATAGCAGGATGTAGCAGCCTCCCATACTCACCGCTGCCCGAGAGGATCTGCGTGCTGCAGAGCCATTCCCAAAATGGCTGACCGGTGGAGTACTGAGCATGCGTGGTCCGTGAATTAAAGGGACACTAACCCTTTTCTCCATACATGTCAACAATTAGTAGTAGGCGGGGTTATCTGTCTGGGGCTACTTAAGGACACTTTAGCTGACCACTCATTGCCTGTCAAAGAGTTTATTATTTAGTACTCTGGGCTCTGTTGCTGCTTTTTGAGTCTCTTCGGTTTTGACCTTGGTTCGTTCTAGTTTACCCTGCCTGCTCCTGTCCATGACCTCGGCTTGTTTCTCGGTTATCCTGCCTGCTCTAACCCTTGACCTCGGCTACGTTTTTGACTTCTCCGCCTGTGTCTGTGTTGCCTATCTGGTTCGTGCCCAGGCTCTGCATTGTGGATCCCCAGCTACTGATCCATTCCTGCTGGTTACACAAGATGTGTTGAAGCAAGCCATGGCTTTTGTGGTGGGGGATCCCTGTAGATTTTAGGGGGTAAAACATTGGGTCTACCGGCAGTGTGTGTCCTTGCCAATAGAGGCAAGGACACACGGGGAAGAGAGTTCCAGAGGGTTGGTGCTACGAGAGAGAAGTCCTGTAGGTGGGCATGGGAGGATGTGATAAGTGAAGATGCAAGGAGCAGGTCATTGTTGGGTGGGCTGGACAAGGATGGTGTAGTTGGGTGGATCCCTCCCTTCATGTCTAGTACCTGGATGGCCTCTCATCACCTCAAGATAAATATGTCTAAGACCGAGCTCCTTCCAATCCCTCCCTCTAACTCTATTCCCCTTTCTGACCTTTCTATAACTGTCGACGGTACCACTATCTCTTCTTCACTCCAGGTCCGCTCCCTTTTTTTGTTTTATCCCTCACATTAAATCACTCTCTAAATCCTGCCACAACCAACTACGCAACATTTCCAAAATTCGTCCATTCCTGACTGCCAGCACCGCAAAACAAATAATCCACTCCCTCGTAATCTCCCGTCTAGACTACTGCAACAACCTACTTATTGGCCTCCCTCTCTCCCGACTGTCCTCAATGGCTCTGCCATACTAATCTATCTCACCCAACGCTCTGCAACTGCCGCACCTCTCTGTGAATCCCTCCACTGGCTCCGAATTAAATTCTAACTAACTGTATCCTACAAAGCTCTCACTAACGCCACTCCCCTCTAACTATCCTCCCTCATAAGCAAATATACTCCAGCCCACCCAACAATGACCTGCTCCTTGCATCTTCACTTATCACATCCTCCCATACCCGCCTACAGGACTTTTCTCTCGTAGCACCAACACTCTGGAACTCTCTTCCCCGTGCTGTCCGACTCTCACCAACTCTACCCTCCTTCAAATGCTACCTAAATACTTTTCTCTTTAGGGAAGCCTACCACTGACATAAACATCAAAACTTCTCTCTCACCACACTTATCTCACCCTACATTAACATCATTCACTACCACGCAGTCCTCACTTCCTGTTTCTCACCCCTATCTACCTAGATTGTAAGTTCCTGCGGGAACAGGTCCCTCCATTCCTCTTGTACCTGTATGTCAATTGCTGTATTGTACTTGTCATTATCTGTAAAATTTTCATCTTGTACAGCGATGCAGAATCATTATTATAATAATGATAATGGTTGTTGTCAGAAGGAACCTGATCACAATTCCTAAACCAGGAAAACCCATCTCTGAGATTGCACATTACAGACCCATCTCGCTCCTAAATTCAAACTCGAAATTATACTCAAATACTGGCAATCAGGCTCAAGGCACTTCTGCCTTCCTGAATAAAGAATGACCAGGTTGGGTTCATCCGCGGATGAAAACCATCAGAAAATACCAGAAAATGTATAAATATCACCTATTTAGTGACTATAAACTCTGGGAATTTGGTATTCTAGAGAACTTCATCAAAGCAGTCCTCATGTTCTCCCGCAGTCTGTTAAAGTCTATTCAGCTGGTTTTCTGTCAACACCTTTCATATCCAAATGGAACTCAACAGGGGTGGTCACCTCTTCTCTTTGCCATGCTAATTCAGCCCCTGGTAATTGAACGCTGCACTTTGTTAGGTTCTGCTAGAATACTGCTTTAAGAAACCATAAGGAAGCTGCATTTCCTGGTTCGGTCACGTGGATTTATGTGTGTGTTTCATGTTATACTCTACACAGAAACAACATAAGTATTGAGACCAACATGATATGGGATTCTTAGTAATGTACGTTTTAGCACATTTCTCTGCACCTGAATATGATTCTAACATATGTATGAAAGCTTTGCAGCATTTTAGGTAGTCTTTTAGTTTGACAGTTTAACTAATTCTCCAATTTGCTTTGGTTCCAGGCAATCCCATAAAATATATGGCATATTTCCAAATAAAATGATAGATTTTTAATCCCAAAAGGTTTAAGTGGCAAAAACGTTAACCAGATGTGGCGTGACTAATGTCTTATAAAGTCAACGCTTTTGAAATACACTACAAAACCAATTATCGCGAGCGTGTTCTCTTTCCCTTATAGCAAAAATGAAAAATGTCTAGTTTTATCTTTCAACAGACACACCACTTGGTTTTCTATGTACTGTCAGCTCATGTACACAGCACGTTACCAAATTAACATGTAAAATATTATTATGCCAAGCAGGGAATTATATTTTCCCCTATAAGCGCTGGCTGCCAAGCCAAACCTAGTTTTAACAAGCTAGAACCAATTAATGCCTTCTTGGCAAGAATCCATTTATATGCTCACAATCATTTTCACATTCATTTGGACACCTAGTTACACCAACATATTTTTGTGCTATATTTCAACCGACATACATTGGCAGCCACAATCTGTAAACTGGCGTCAACTTATGTACACAGAGAATGTGCCGAGGTTCCAGCTTTCTAGTACAATACATCCCCTACCACCTGATTAGTCACATAGCAGCTGTAAAAATTAAAGAGTCCATTCATGCAGAAAAAAACTTAAACCATTATGGTCCCTGTATCAGAAGGACAAATAAAGTTGGGCTTCCTGTGCTGGTCCCTATATAACATAGTGGGCAAAGGCGCTTCTCCGATTGGTCGCTCTCCCCAACTGCATAATATGGAAAAGACAGACATCTTTTATTCCTAAATGTTTTTAAAAATATGCACTTCCTCACTTCCTCATCAGGCTAGGTTTCCACTATTTTTTCCTGCGTTATATACTTGAAGAAAAACGCCATATTTTTTTTTGGCGTTTTAGCCTTTCTGTGAAATTGCTTTTTTGACCTTAGGCAGTTTTTCCAGCCTTTACAAGTTAGAATTTTCACCCAGCTAAAAGGGATTAGGATAATGGCAACTATCTGCCCCCTCTTGATGTCATTTCCTTGGTAGAGCTCTACTTAAACGCCCCGGCGGACCCTTTTGTCTCTTTTCTGTGGTTTGTAAGGCATGCTTTATTCCGAATGTCTACTCCTCTAGGAAGATTGGCCCCAAATGATGGTGCAAATTGTTTGCTGTTGCTTTTGGCACGCAGGATCCAGTTGATGCGTCGGGTATGTTTGTTTGTAATGGCATGTTTGTTCCAAATGGTGTAAAATTCAATATGACCTTTGTTTTGTGTGAAACTGTTTGTTTCCAGCCTATTTCTCGTAGGACACACATTTGCTGGGTCCATCCTCTGCATTGGCGTATGGCTCAGCAAGGCACTTATTCACTTTGGTACCGAACTTTGAGACGGTATACCCAGCTTTTAATTCCTATTTACATACTGTAATCCACTTAAATGTTGAGACCATTGATCATGTAGTGAAAGCATGCTGTGTTCTTCATAATTATGTCTGAGACCGTGATGGCTTGGAGTTAGATTTTGAGCAACACCTTGCATCCTTTCCTACCTCGATCAGCTGGAATACATCTAGGCCCTATTTAAGTGGAATATGTGTGTGAGATCGTTTTGCAGATTTTTTCATGTCTCCTGAAGGTTCGGTGCCCCGGCAAATGGCATGTATTTCTGGGAGTTCAACTTAATGTTTAGTTTGTTTTCATGTTAAACATTGTTTGCTATGACGGAACACTGAATTTTGTTAGGGATGTTAGGGACCCGCTATATACAGGTGGCCGTGAAGTGGCTAGCGGGCTTGTACTTTATGATCATAATGTACAATAACGACCTGTTATTTACCTAGATTTATGTTGAGAAGCAAGGATGTTTGTGCAAAATGTCAATGTAACGCTATGTGTAATATTTGTAATTCATGTATGAATAATGTTGTCTTGTAAGGATTTGTGGACATTAAACAATCATGTTTTGGTATACTGAATAAATACTGGACAGTTGTATGTTTTGTAATGTTTGTGCAAAGAAACGAATGCCCATAATGAACAATATTCCACAATAAATTGTTAAGCAACAATACCAAAAGCCATTGTTGTGGTCATTAGTAAAACTAACATAAACCACAAACAGAACATTAAGTGTGTTGCATTCACACACAACATAACTTTACATAAATAACATTAAGACAACATATACGTAAGAAATCAATGTGGTGGGGAAAGGAGGGAAGCAGTAATATCTGAATACACTTCAGTGTGAGGCTAGTGAGAAGCAATGGGAGGGTTTGGATGATAATGCTGGGGTTGGTTATGCATATGTGAATATGCACCATAATACGTAGACAGATCTCTGCTCCCATATTGTGTGGGCTGAGGACCATAAGAAGTAGGGGGCCTACTAGTTTGATAAACACTGGGCTGAAACAGCGGCCACTCTGTTTGAATGCTGGTCTCAAACATTTGGGGAACACGAGTCCTACTGGTGGGTTCATTTGATGGAGTACAGAGTTCAACGATGTGCCCTATTAATGTGTGTACTGTCATACAACGATTGCGTGTACCTATTTCCATTGACCTTAGCCGCTGTGCTAGGGTCCTCCCAAATGCATCACTGTCATCTTCTGCTCTTTGCCTGTGAAATAGCGAGATCATTTCTTGGTTTATTTCCTGCTCCGGTCTCAACCTGCGGCGGATTGATGGCCTTGAGTATGGCCTCCTGGCTGAGGCCGACATGCCTCTACCCTGAGTGAGAGTTGACCTCATGGCTTGTAGGCCACTTGGCCCTGGGACCTCAACATCTTCCACCATGTTGCTATATTCCCCCATAGATAGTTGGGTAGCCAAAGCTAACTGACCAAAAACAAAACCTGGTTCTTCATCCCCACTGAACAATGCATCATCATTGGTTGTCTGTGTAGCTTGTTCCTCTGGGGTGTGCTGTGTGGGTTCCAACCTCTCTTCATCTGACGGTAAGTCAAGGTTACTCTCTGTTCTACAAATGAAAGGAAAAACAACAATTAGCGTCAACATATTAGTTTTTGCTGTCTGAAACGTTTTTATGCATCAAACTTTTCCATTAAAAAGCTCTGGTTAGCATGGATTCCGAATTAAAGTGTTGGAGAAACGTACTCTCTCAGTTGTCTTCCTGGTGCAAGAAACAGTAACTGGTCGAAGTATTTATACTTCTTGCTAGAAGTAGCAGTGCTCCCACTTGCCCCCTTTTTCAAATGTTCCTTGCGGAACCTCGCAGTGACCTCCAGCGTTTCGTAACTGCCTTCTCTAACATAAATATTAAAACAATACATGAGTTGTTTCTCCAAACACACATTTGGCCCTGTGTGAGAGGAAATGACAGCAACCAATCACAGCTCAGCTTTCACTTTACCAGAGCTCATTAGCTGAGCTGTGATTGGTTTCTGTGGGAAAATCCCTCCACCTTTTCTCTCACACGGGTTTCTAAATCATGCCTATATGCAGTAAGAAGATTCCTGATTACATTTAATACTCCCCTATGGGGACTAAACTATATGTAAAACACTTTGGGGGAGATTCATGAAAACCTCTGTGTAGGACATATTGACCAGTTGCCCATAGCAACCATGAAGATCACTTATTTAATTTATAAAGAGGCCTGGGAAAGAAAAAATAGGTAATCTGATTGGTTGCTATGGGCAACTGGGCAACCTTTCCTCTGCACAGGTTTATATAAATTGCTCCCTTTATGTGAAATAAATCTAACAAAGAAAACATGGAAAAACACAGCATAAATTACCTATTGCCCCCTGCTCCCGGGCATTCTTGCTATCCCAATGGAGAAACAGGGACCTGAAGATCTCCGTCCAGGCCTCCTCCTTCGCCATGCAGTCCTTATTTGCCTCCAGAGACTGGTCCCATAATAAAGGACGTGCTTCTACCTTTCATTTTGAAGGCAGGGAATTGATGAGTAAAGCCACAGTCAAAAAATAATGTGAACTGAAAAACACCTTGACAACAACGTTAGGTTGTGACACATTCTTAAAGATAAATTGACATTTGCTGATGTTACGTAAAGGAAAACAAACCACACTATTCAGATGTAGGGTAACAGTCTATATCAATTGTGGTTTGAAATCAGTGATTTGGCCTTTGGGTTACATTACGTGCAACATATTTTAATAATGTGAGGCACGTAACATAAAACACAGACAAAACAAATGGACAGAATTGTACTCTCCTCTGGGGCTTTGCTTGGCCATATCTCCTTGGTGTGACAACAAAAGTGCTTTGCTGCCCCAGCAACATTTCATGTGCTAATGTTAACCAAATTATACCCTAGAAAGACAATAATGAAGGTGCCACTTTGATTTGGATGCCCCCCCCCACAATTACCCTCCCCCTACAAATAAATATAAAACATACATACACAGCAAGGGATACTCACTACTAGTTGAATAAGCTTGGACACATTAAAGACAGTTCTGGGTGCCATGCAGCTAATAAATTACACAGCACACAGTGTACAAGCAGATAAAATTGTTACCACAGTACTGGGAAAATGGCAGCTCTTCCTCTTCCTGGGTCCTGCCCTTTTTTGTAACTGTGGAAAACAACGCCATAAAAAATGCCAAGGCAAAAACCACATGGCGTTTTCATGGCGTTTTTCTCTCCCATAGACTTCTATTGGAGAAAAACACCAAGATTTCCTTGCAAAAAACACCAGAGTGTCAACATGCTGCGATTTTGAAAAACTGCCACAGAGCCTAAAAAAGCAGTAAAAGCCAGAGGACTGAAAAAACACCAAACAGAAAAACGCCAAGTGGATATGGCATTGTGCGATTTCCTATTGAAGAACAGCTAACATCTGGCCGCAGCGTTTTTTCACTAATAAAACGCTGTGTGGCTGAACTGGCATTATTATGGGCATTTTGCAAAAAATACCCAAGTGGAAACCTAGCCTCACAAAAACTTTTTTCCCTTATGTAATCAAATCTACACACACAAGTAAAACTAATTGCAACTCTGTGTCCATATGTGATGATTTTATAATTTGTACTTTGTATACTTTACATTGTGTTTTGCCTTTTATAATAGGTGTGACTATAATTTATATATTTTAATGATATGAAAATTTCGTATTTTAACAAAAGAGTTTCTGCCATTTTTTGCCTTTATTATTTGAGGATAATTTATCCTAAGCGCTCACACTGATATTTAGGCCCATTTTGTTTTTTTATTGTGTTGAAAAACCTCATCTGGTGTTTTGGTAGCTGTTCATATACAGTAGTTTGTATATGTAGTTGTATATGTAGTTTGTTTATTGTTTTCCTGTAGTAACTATTTCTAAAGACCTAAAGACCTGCCCTAAAGTTAACTGATACCATGTTCAGAGAACCCAAGGAGATTGACATAGAACATTTGAGGATGATAGAGCCACCACCACCACCAAAGAGAACCACGAAAAAACATCTAAAAAAAGGATAAAAACTACACTATTGGGGAGAATAAGATGTCACTTTTAACACAGACTATTTCAATAGACCATGGAATTCAGGAGATCCAAACGTGATATCCCATTAAGAGAAACATCCGAATAGCATGGTCAAACAAATTTCATATCTCAAAAACTGACAAAAGTAGAACAGGTAAACAAAGAGATTTAAAATTTAAAATTAGAGACAAAGAGGATTACAAACGGAAAGTCAGAAATCCTACTAATTTTAAATACACACAAAGAATTTGAAATAAAAATAATAATCAGACCGGAAAAAATGTAAAATCTGAACAAAATAAAAAAATGTCACATGAAGAAATTGTTAGACACGAAAAGTTAAACACACCAATTATGATACCTAAGCACTGTTATAATCAAAGAGATGATAACAATAGGAGAAACAACAATATTTCACATCTTATTACTAATTCGGAACAGATTCAAAGTACTATCATCATTGGGAGAAAATTACAGTTGTCATCTAACCAGACCCCCCCTCCGAAGTATTGAAGAAATACAGCAGTAGAATAAAAAGTACATTAAGTACAGATTCCGAAAAACATGTTAAACAAAAATAGAAAGAAAGAATGTTCCCTTTCAGGTATTTTCAATTTATCAAATACAATTTTATGTCAACAATTATGGATTTTAAACAAAGTGTTAAATACAGTATGCATCAAACAAATAAATTTGTACACAGCATCACATTAAAATTCTATTATGGAATAATACTACAAAAACATAATCTGAATTTTTCAGAGAATTTGTTAGAATTAATTTAAAGAAAAAATTCTACATTATATCCCACAAATGTTAAATCTGGTCTAATTGAATAGACAGTAATATTTAAAAAAAAAAACAGCAAATATGATAACTACAAACCTTCGGAGAAAAAATTACAAAGTACTAGAAGACTTACAACATGATAAAGAAATTGTAATTAAGCCCTCAGACAAAGGTAGGGAATTTAATTCAATCTAAAAACCACAAATAACTGCTAAATGATTTTTGGATAAAGGTAAAGATATAGGCTTTATATCAATAAAACAATATTATTTAAATGTAAAATATCCCAAATTTCCAATAATATTTTTTTTCCTAAAATACAAAAAGATATAAATAAGAAAGACCAACTGTTTTTGGAGTAAATTCCATTTTTTGCAATGTAACTGATTACCTTGATAAACTCTTTTAAAACAATAGTACAAAAAGCCCATACTTACTTAAAATATATTTTTGTCTGGTAACTAGTGATATGGATTCATAATATACTAACATAGAACAACAAAATGATTGTAATGCAGTAACACATATTTTGGAAAATGATGGATATATCCCTGGAAAACAAATAGAATTTATAATGGAAAAGATAGAAGTAATACGTACATACAATTATTTCTGGTTTCTAGATGACACAATTACAAGGTACAGCTTTGGGCACCAGGTTTGCCCCAATCTATGTCAATCTTTTTATGGCAAACTAGTATAATCAATGTTTGGAATAGGCATAACTCATGGCGAACCTGAACCTATATGTCAGGTGATGATTTTGTTTTCATTCTGAATAAAATAAATGTAAAAAAAAAAAAGTATGAGAAACGGCAACAGAGAGGATGAAAAAAGGTGTCTGAGGCATGCCATTCTAGAAGACGGGGTAAGAAAGAGAAATAGTATTTAACTTATCACAAATGACATTGACTAATTTCTAATCTCCAACGAAGTTCCGATGAGTATCTCAATGATTACACATGACATTGACTTAGTTTGATAGTTTGAGGTAGATAAATGGATGTTAAATTGAAAATCTTAGTTTCCAACAACACGCATTGCAGTTAATGAAGATGTCAGACATATGACAGGATCTTATTCAAACAACTTGAAACACAAGCACAATTTTAAATCTAACATGTATTTGAATGTTAAAGATTATCATTAACAAACCAAGTAAGACTCCACAAATGTTTGCCTTAGATCACATATCTTATAAAAAATACTATCATGTACTCTCTCACAATAAGACTGTTTGTGTTTGTTATGTCTTTGTATTCCCTTGTTTCTCTACCAATCAGTAATCCCATAATTTGTAGGAAAAGGTTTTTACATTTTTCCTATCGATGTGCATCCCTAATTTATGTCAAAGAATATACATTTTAAATTTTACAATGTAAATTTTAAAATGTCCTATTATGCTGTTACAACTAACTTACCTCATGTTTACACATGCATATGGTGACAAGGTTGTGTGTAGAAGTAACCGAACATGATTTATCTGAGGCCATTTGCCTGAATTCATACTATTTGCATTTTTAGTCATTGATTGATTACCGTATTTAAGGTATTATTAATGACTTACACAATTATCTCTATATCATTGTTAAACAGATGTTTCATTAATGTATTGTATAACTAATCCTCGGCCAGCTGAGCTATTTCATCTGCATCTTGGCTTTACACCAGCAACTTGCAAGGAAAATGACATGGGGAAGTGTGTTGGCTTTATCACTAATGTAAGATTAAAATGTCTACATTTTGTCAATTTAAAGGGCCTTTGTGTCCTGAACGCTAAAAAAAGTTAAAACAACATGAAGGATGGAAAGGGGTGCAGAGAGGAGCAGCTGCAACCTTCACCTAGAAGGGGACCTTACTTGTGAGAAAGAAGTCTATTTTGTACAAATATAGACAGACCTCATATAAATAAAAAAGTGCTGCTTGACCACTAATAAAACCTCAATGGTGATGGTCCACAAAAAAAGAATAAATACCACCATATAGATATGCGTTCAGAAAACAGCATGCCCTTCAATGAGTGAATGTCAGTCCAAAAGTTAAAACTACCCCAAACTAATGAAAAACCATTGCTCTAATTAACCAGTGTGATTAGAGACAAGTAAACATTGATGGTCAGGTAATCAAGGAATACAAAAGGGATTCCAAGGAAAACCTGCAAGTATAGCTATAATTATGTCGCAAACCATTACAGCAACTGTTATGTATTTGAGAAGTGAAAAAATACCTCACTGCCTTTCATCCATGAACATATGTCTCAATGCTGAACTGATCAATGTAGTTACCATGTAGCTTTGAAGGCCACCTTGCAATAATATTGCTTTACATTAGACTTTAGTGCTGACCTTTATGACTTCTTAAGGGGCCTTTCAGAATGTGTAACAAGCATGCCTTCATTGGAATATTATAGATGAAAAAAAGTTTGTTGGTTGTAATATAATGAAATCTGGATTTTTAGAAATATGCTGGAACAGAACAAGAAGTTTTATTCAAACACTAATGCTTTGGTAATGTAACCTTGCTTTATAAACTCATGTTTGTTCAACTACAGAATATGGTGGTACTTTATATTTTCATTATTAATATCGGTTATATGAAGTGCCATCATTTTCTGCAGTTTAATAAAAACCAGGGCCAGATTTACCATGGAGCAAGTGGAACAGTAAGCTCCAGGGCCCTGGAGTGGAGGGTGTTCCCTAGTTCAATAAGACATCTGGGGCCTCTGACACTGGGCTAGCATGCATTTCAGGCAGTCACAGTGCAGTGCTCCCTTCCCTTGTAGCACACTGCCTCCTGAGCCTGGAGATATCTTCACCTGACATCTGGCCATCAGTTTTTTAGCATGAGAGAGAGGTGTAGCAGAGCAGTGAACTTATTCTATCTAGGGTAAGTGGGAAGGACCAACTCTGTTAAGTGGAATACTTATTTATTTAGAAGCAGCAGAAACCTTTAGAATTGATACACTTGTAGATAAAACTGATGAAAGAACTCCAATTAATATACATTTTTGTGGAGAAACTGTACCGAAATCAAACACGAGTTTGGTGGAAGATTAACACCCTACACAATTGTTTGGACAATAAACTAGTACAAGGGGATTACGCATTAACCTCATCCCTGCACATAATTTGTTGACTGAGGAGTTCACAAATAAATAGGAAGAGATACTTTTAGATTGATCATTTAAACTTATTAAACTAATTCTGATGGAACAACAAAGAAATCTGGATTCCCTTAATTCTGAATTTGAGCTTAAACTAGAAGAACTCCAAAACTTTAATGAAGACCTTTTTTCCAAGGTATGGAAAACTAATTAAAAATCTCTCTATGAAAGATTGTAAACAAAATAAATTTAAGAATGCATGGGTGGTGGTATTTGTACCCGAAATGATGAATTACACCAAATCCATAACAAATTGGAGCAGCTATATAGACGATATTTTGTTGATTTGGGATGGCTCCCAAGACTTTGTTAGGATCCTAGGGTTACAATTAACCTCAGTGATCAAGTCTGAGGAATTCGTTTTTTACGTCCTAAAGGATACAGAAGAGAAAGTGACATCAACATTGTTTTGATAGGAAACGACCAGTAATAGTCTTTTGGAATCCTCGAGGAACCACTAAAGAGATGTATTCCGGTGGGCCAACACCTGCGCTGTAGACATAACTATACATTACGTGAGGATTTCATTGTCATGGCGAAAACCCTCAAACAACATTTTAGGGTGCGCTAAGCTAGTCTCAAGCTCAAATAATACAAATGTATAATACAAAACCTACCAAACAGGTGTAAGCATACTGCAAATACAGTGTATTGGCTGTATACAAATGTATACAAAAAAGCGCAGACAGTTTTTGT
>VKOC01000001.1:43496043-43574217 GCA_009364415.1 Spea multiplicata
AAAAAAAAAAAAAAAAAAAAAAAGGATATACAAATACAGATTCCCTCTCTGGGTCTAACCTGCAGTAGCCTAACCTGACAGCAGGAGGCGTAGCTTACGGACGGACAAAAGGGAAGAATACAACAGCAACAAAAAAAAAATTAATAATAATAAATAATATTATGAATTAAAAAGAAAAAAGCATGAAAAAATAAACATGTTGCGCTGACTGAGAAAAAAGGCCAAAAATCGAATCATGGTGGTAAAAGGAAATTTATACATTTGTAATTTTTTTTTTTAATTCAGAAGGAAATTAATTGCTGCTAGAAATTTCATTACGAAGGCAGATGTCTATTAATTCTATGACAGAAGCAGAGTGTTAAATATAGAACGGCTGTATTTGCAGTAATACCTTTTCTATGAAACCGCATTATAAAAACGGGCATACAGGAAAAGGGCAGAACGGTGCGGCGAAACTCAACAAAATAAAAACATGCGCGACGCGGGGAGGTTCTAAAAACCTGAGAGCCGCGGTAGTTCAAAAAAAAAAATAACTGTCAACAGTCTTGGATTTACTTTAACAGTCCTGAAGCGCGAGTTATGCCCGCGTTGCCCCAACTAGTATCACTTTGGTACTGCCGTCAGCTCTCCATGCTCGGCACAGGTGCCATGTTGGCATTCCATGGATGGAGACATTTTGTGATGTCACAACGCCGCCCACATATTCGTGGTGGAACCGCGTATGTCGTAGGCCTTAATCAGGGGTTCTTTAGCAGATCTATTTTACTTTTTATTAAACTAATAAACAGAAAGCGAATGGAATCATTTTAAAAAAACTGCTTTAACTGACAGGGATAAAAAGGGCACAGAAGAGCGATGCTCATGCGCGGTGTTACTCGATGTGCTTGTAGGAGAGAAGGTACAGGCGCACCAATAGCTTCAAAAAACGCTCCCTGCAGTGACCCGGCTCCTGTCACTTGTAAATGCTGCCTTGTTTTAATCCAGAATCATAATTTTTAAACAAACCCTTTTAACTTAGTATTGGACCAACATGAATCGCTCCAACGTAGTCTAGATGAGATATTGGCTCTTTAATATATCACACGTCGCTTTTTGGAGGTGTTGGCGGAGTAATATATACAGGCTGGCACCTTCCGGCTGGAGGGACAAGTATAGCCAAGTGACCCCATCGGCTCCTATGTTAACTCACATAAGCACACATCAGGCATTCATTCACGCTAACACACATACATTCATGCTTACACACATACATTCATGCTTACACATACGCTTATACATACGCTCATACTTATCACAATTGGGACGCCAAATATTTTTACTTCCTGATGTGTAAGAGACTATACAGCTATCTCAGGTGACGTCAGGTCCTGGTGTACATTAAAGGGGTTAAATACCAAGATGAAACAGAAGCTTAACAGGTCACAATTGACCTTTGTTCAGTGCACTTTAATGGAACTTCTGGCCCGACGCCTGGATTCAAAACAACAAAACAGGAAAATATGGCCAAACTCGTGTGTGCGCAAGACTTGCCATAACAGATTTAAAGGACAGCGGATTTACCTCCAACTGTGAAGTATTCACTCCTAAAGAACTCCGAGTGTCTGATCTTTTAGGAGGACAATAGGAGGCGAAGGGTTGGCAGATTTCCAAAGTAAAGTTCTGAGGTTAGCGGTACCAACCCTACAATAACATAACCAGGAATTCGATATTCAGTCTTCCCCTATTAACGGGTCGATTGCAGCTAAACACACGGAAAAAGGTTTTGTTTTAAATACTTTTTTTGTGCGCCACTAGCCATAGAGTTATAAAATATGCATATAGGCTATCAGTGCATTATAACGCACCTGCAGCACGCCTGGTTTCTGCCCAATAATGTACAGAAGACGCGCATGCATTTACCAGTAACGACACATATGAGAACCACCATCTTCAAATCCCAACTATATTTTATTTATCCATCTATCTCTAGATCTATATATATATATATATATATATATATAATATATATATATCCACACACACACACATACATACACGTATGGATATCTGGTGTTGGAGGCTCATGGAGTTAGCTATGAGATAAATACACGGAGAGACCGGGTCTATGTTACAAAATTTCTTTGCGGAATAACAAGATTCCAACGCGGTCTTCAATGAGGGATAATAGGAAATGGAAAAAAAAATGCATGAAATGTCCTATGACATCTGTGAAATGCAACCGCTTGAAAATATAAACCACATAAACATATAAAAAAAAAAATTCTTAAAGTGATTAGTGACCAGTTTCAGGTGCCGGTTTCTCTTAAGGTTTTAAGGTATTTTTGTCAAATAGGAGGGTTACCCATTTACCAAGTGCCGGGAGGCAGCTAGAATTGCGAATGAGACCAAAAAAAAAAGACTTTAAACGCACGGTTATTATAAAACATATAAAATATTCTACATGCTTCTCAACACCGGGGAATTCAAAGCATGTAGAATAAACATTCATTATTCGTGGGGGGGGGGATAAAAAATACATTTAGCATCGATTTTTATTTTGCCCGACGTATGGCAGATCTATTTAGACAGATCCGTAGATGCATGAGAACAGAGCACAAAAAAACAAAACAAAAAAACAAAAAAACAACAACTTACTGTTAAGCGCCATAATGTTATCTGTTCCGGGGTGATGGAAATTCATCCCCATTCGAGCTGTGAAGATAAAAATAAGATTTAGAAGGATTATTTTCTCAGTTCCTGCTTTATTTTCAGTTTATACCAGTAATGTATGGTCCCGGGTAATATAACGCCGGTATTGTCTCATTATTAATAATTTAAATTATACATAGCCCCCCCCCGAGTTACTCTGTTACTTAGAAACAAAGCCCGACGGTCATCCGGGAGACATATTAACACTACAGAGGGTTTTCTTTACTAGTTAATATTTCATTCGGTCACTCGTGCTGGAATGTCTCTAATACCGGCACGTTGTATTAAGTATTAACCCAGACGGGGAGGCAAAGACGGACAAAGACGGACATACTGAAACCGCTCTGCCTGCCGACGGATGTCAAGAACGGCAAGCGGTGTAATATTACCCGCAGAATGAAAAGCATTTTACATCTAATCCTGCCGCCATTCACACAATTGTTGTTTTTAAACAAAGCAGCCTGCCGTTTCGTGCCGGTTCCGATAGAGTAGTAGGTTTCCATTAAGTTCCCTGCCATTGTCTCTATGCATATAATAATAATAATAATAATAATAATAATAAAATACTGGCCATGCAGCGACCAATTTTTTGGCAAAATTTTTGTTTGATTTTAAAGTATTCGTAAAAGTAAATCTGCTGGCACTATGTAAGTAAATGTAACGATATATGAGGGATAAACCATGATTTTTTTTAATTAGATCATTCTTAATGTAAAGCAAAAAAAAAAAAAAAAAAAAAAAAAAAAAAAAAAGGCTTAAATAAGAAGCTCCTGATAATTATAGTGTTTTAAAAGGGATGTTCAATAGGAAGACAATTTGGGGGAGCTTTTCCACAATGTGTGATTATATATATATATATTTCATAGTGTGGACACCAATACGTCATTCAAAAGGGATCAATACAAGAAAAAAGAATGAATGAATGAATGAAATGTGCTATTGTCCCGGAAACATTAAAATATAGTGTACACACATTAAATATAACAGCTTAAAATATTCACTTTAAATGGACACTGAAGCACTTTCCTGCCAGACCATGGCGGATGGGGGGGCAGCTGCAGCTTCTAGCTCTTGTAGGTGTTTATTAAATATATATACTGTATTTTTTATTTTTTTTCCCCGTTTAATATACATTCTTCTTTAATGAGGCTGTCAGGGGCATTAAACTTTCTCTTTAAAAGCCCAGCTGAGGATTTTCTATGTCCATAAAACATTTTTAACGCCTCCTTAGCCTTCCACAAGTGTCCGGTTACTCCGCTGCGTTTAGGTAACAGTCCCTTTAAATCAGGCAAGTCGGAACAGCGCGGTTCAGACGGCTACCGAAATAGAAACGGAGCGTGACATCTGGAAATTTTATTTTCCGTGTGGTCCCTGTGCCAGGTGCCGTCTCTGTGACATTTTGTCACCTGCCCTTGGTCTGCTATTTTTAAATATCGTTCTCGTCAGCTGTCTAGCGAACCACTGAATATGCAAAGAAATAAAGCAATAATGCTAGGCTACACAGTACAACCAACCACACACACACATATACACACTCACACACGCTTACACCAGAGACATAACCGCACCACATTTAGACCGTTATCCCGGAGCTGCCTTTTTATAGCCACAGCCCAAAGTTTATAAGGCTCTTAGTCATCTATGAAAATTCTCTTTGGAGCCGCGCGTCCCGTTACGCCGTCTCTCTGCCAAGGGCCAGTCTGTTCCGCAAATTAGCTTTGAAGAAACCAGAAGGTTTTCCAAGGTGAAAAGCAGAACGAGTGCCATCTATTAAGACTTTTTTTTTTTTTTTTTTTTTTAAGGCAGAAGCAAAGTTATTGTCCCCTTTTTTGTCCGATTGGGTTGTAATAATGAATTGGAATGAAGTAGAACAGGTTTAGAAGATCGACCCGGGCCTCAGGTGATCTTGAGATTCATTTCTTCTGCCGTCTCTCAAGCTCTAGATGTTTAACTTGCCCTTGAAGAGAATATTTGCTCTGGAACACAATGTATGAGATCCGCCGGGGGAGGCGTTATCGATTTATTTGGATACAAGTCGTTCAGCAGCCAGTGACTGTTTCAAAGGAAGGTTAATGTTTAAAATAACCCCTTTTTTTGGTGCCTTCACAAATACTCCCCTCCAAAACACATAAATTAGTGAATACTCCACTCACCCTATAAACTCGCAATGAACTTTTTTTTTTTTTTTATACGAAAAGCCAGCGTTTAAGGACACAATACACTTTAGCCCTGCGCAGCAGAGAAGCTGAAGCCTCATTACATGTGCGGCCGTTAACACCTGTCCTTTACGGGGTCTGCTGAATAAAAGTCCATCCTAACAAATCCTATGGAAAGTAAAAAAGTTACCTTTCAGAGGTTCATGATCCGTCCTTATCATATCCATTAGGGAATTCTCCAAAGAGTGCAAATTAAAAGAGTCATACGGCCTATTCCGATCCTAGAAGAGAAAGCCAAAAAATAAAACAAAAAAAACAGAGAAAATTGTATAGTTACAGTTAAAAATAATATCCTTAAAATACAATCACAGGTAGCCGTTAACCTAAAGCACCGCGGCAATCGTAGCCAAACTAATCTACGTAGCGGGTTACCAACATTTTCAGAACACGGTTTGTCTCAATGACAAGATATCTATATTATACACGTCCTATAGCGCTAATGCTGTTGTGTGGCGTTATTATTTAAACTACACCGATTCAACTCTTTTTTGGGGGGGGGGGCTAATAAAGTTGCCTTCCAGATTCTACAGCGCCATTGCCCATCAGCAACATCCATATTTAAAAGCGGAAGCCTCGTCGTTCATACATCATACTCAGCGCTCTCCTGGAGGCAGCAGCCTGTCCGACGGCTTAACATCTCAACGGCCCCCCCATGGGTACAAAAAAATATAAATAAATACCCCCCATACACATTGAAATGAGTGTGTATGTGCAAACGCATGGAGGGATTCTAAGGAATGGCCCCAATATGCATCTGCCCGATGCTCCTCAAGGGCATCGTTTATCTGCCACCCATTGGCTACTTCAAAGAGCCAATCAGAGGCAAGAACAGTGAGACCACCGAGGCAAAGGGAAGCTGCAGCTTCTACCTCAGGTAAGTGCTGTATTTTATTTGTTAATAACGCACGATAAACCACTCACAGAGTCCATTAAGAGAACCTCTTATCAAATAATAAAGAACGTAGCACTGCGTGTCACAATGTGTCCTAAAACGTTCTCAAACTAAATGCTCGTTACAGGTTGAGAAGAGGACCGTCTTCCGGGTGACCGCGCAGCTTCCGCTTTAAGACTCTGGCGTTTTTTGGACCTTTACTAAGCGCGCAGTTTGCCGAGTGATATCAATACAAAGGAACATTCAGTGATCTCGCTGGCACAGACTGCGCGCGATCCGCTTAACGCAGCGATGGGGCAATAATAAGAGACCGGCACGGTTTACTTCTTACAGCAGGTGACGTAGGAGTCGACCTTTGCTAGATGCGACACGGACATGTATTCTGCTTTAACGAAAAGGCTCTGGGGAAACCGGACACTATTCAAACATTTGCCTTTGACGTGATAGCCTGCGACCACCCATTGGTCCCCTAACAAAAAATTCTATTTATTCTCAACACCGACTACGAAATCGTGCCATTCTTTTTTTTCCCCTAACTCTTAAATTTTATAGTTCCAGGAAAAAAAAAAAAAAAAATTAATAAAACATTAAAAAAAAAAGGACATCGAACAGCAAAACTACCCTGAATAACACGGATAAAAATCTCCTTATAACAGATTAGAATGCCAGATATTTTTTTTTCTACATTAAAAATGTCCACAAAAAGAAATAAATACCTCTTTTTTTTTAATTAAATTAAATTTAGCGATTAATGTTAAGATCATAGTTGTTGTTGTTGTTAGGAATGGTAGAAATACTATCACGCGATCTGTGTTTCCTCATCAAACAGGTCGGACGAGCGAGCGCCTTCTTCAGAATAGCAATCAACCTCACGGAACATTTTGTCCTGTCGATCGCCATCGGAGTAACTGCCAGCTTTCCCAGCGAAATCAGAACTTCCTCATTCGAGTCACATATTCCATCTTCAACCTCCGAATCCAGCCCGGGTCAATAAACTATTATCTCCCCGCAGAATCAGAGGGAAAAGCCATTTTGAAGAGTAACCCCGAGGCTTGAGACGGCAGCGCCAGGGCAGAGCCATCAGATACGGCGAAACAAACAAGAAATTAAACCGTGCGCGGCTTCTCTGCAATATAATTAGACACGGAGACAGAACGCCGGTACAAAGAACGCGCCTCGTAAAGGATTTAAGCAACCAAAAAAAAAATCTGGTGGCCATCATGTTGTCTATCATCTAAGGGATACGAAGCTCTTTTTTATTATTATTATATTTTTCAATATTATAGGTTTCTTTTTTGAAGTCCTTTGGAAGCCTTAAGCTCCAAAAAAGCTGCTTTCTTCGTCGCCCTGATGAAGACCCAAGTTTTCTATTGGGTTGAAACGTACTTCGGAAGGTACCCTTGTATGCCGTCGTAAATAAATGCGCTTACATACAAAGCGTGCCGGGATTTATTGTTTCGTTTGTGGCGACACACACATCAGACGTC
The DNA here is from genome assembly GCA_009364415.1 of Spea multiplicata. Classification (NCBI taxonomy): domain Eukaryota; kingdom Metazoa; phylum Chordata; class Amphibia; order Anura; family Pelobatidae; genus Spea; species Spea multiplicata. The sequence continues at coordinate 43,503,327 of VKOC01000001.1, forward strand.
ATCTACAACAGTAAGAATATGAGACAAATCGGCCAACCTGAAAGATATGGTCGGGTGCATGCCGGCGGGTGACGACATCTGCCAGCACGCACCCGACGACACGTATCCGATCTGGTTTGGCCGAAGCCAGACCTACATAGCGAATGTCAGCAAGAGCCGTCTGGATCTATCATCAAAATACTAAGGGTGAGGAGCAGCTCATACTCCTCTCGTCAAAGAAGGCTTTGATATTTACTCCAACAAATGTCATTAAGATGGTTAGTGCTTAAAACTGAGCTTCTCTCAACCTTTTTCTCCCCCTAAGAACGGACTAAGAACATGGTAAAGCAAGCGGCAGATCAGTAAATCGCTTATTAGAAGGGGTCGATCGCCCGCGATTCCATATGCAGCGCAGGAAAAGACATGATTTCCAACGCAAGCATCCGTGACCAGGCAACGGCCTTCATTGTGAGCAGTTTAAAAAGACAGCCGTGTCCTTCAAAAAACAGACAAAAAGGGTAAATTGTATTTAGAACTGGGAAAGAAAATTAATTGGTAAAAATCTCTCTAAATGTACACTTTAAAGACCTGTTATTTTTTAATCACTATTTGCTAATCACACTTTAGGATAGTTTCCAATTCTGTGATTGGGTTTGCTGAGCCTACATCCACTTGAGGTCTATACCAGGTCCCTACTACTCTAGGATTTGTCATTGTAAAACAGTTCTTCCCATCCTGCTGTCGTGCGCAACAAAAGCCAACTGCTCCCGTGTACAGAGGGTCTGCTGTTTTGCACCGGTACTCGTGGAGACACTTTCAGTGGCCACCATCTGTCATAGGATGGACACGAAGTGTCACATTTGCACTACACCTCCGGAGGAACGCCCTGCAAAGACCTCCGGAGGAACGCCCTGCAAAGACCTCCGGAGCAACGCCCTGCAAAGACCTCCCGAAGGAACGTCCTACAAAGACCTCCGGAGGAACGTCCTACAAAGACCTCCGGAGGAACGTCCTACAAAGACCTCCGGAGGAACGTCCTACAAAGACCTCCGGAGGAACGCTCTCCGTTGTTTTGGTGTCCGTATACTGGTTACAAAGTATCTTTCTACTCCCAGGATCCTGTTCATGTTTTGCCTTTCCCGACCCCTCTTCCATCCATCTGTGAACCCAGCTTGATCATTGGCTCAGTCTCTCTTGATTTAAGAGCCAGCACCGGTCCTAGACTTGTCTTGAATGTGGGGTCATCAGAGAAGGTCAGGGAATAAGATTTCATATTGCGCTGTATTTTTAACCTGCAGGGTGCTGAACAGAAACCATCGGATTTTCCTCTCTTCAACATGAATTCAATAACTAGAAGATCTCAAACGGTGACCTGGCGGAGCTTACATTCGTGTCCCATGTCCTCAAGGATTCAGTCTGAAGCCCATGTCTTGATAACCAAACCCCAAGCGAGGGCTAAACTCACTAAATTGCTTGCCAATTCCCATGACTCGCTTTTGAGCTTTTTTTTTGCTACCTTTTGAGCCGTTCCCACCTTGCGAAACCCTCTACTTCAAATCTCAGCGATCTGAAAACGCTGAAACCTGCCACAACCCAACTGTGCCACCGGCACTTTATTAGGGCACGTAGAGCCTGGGCAACCACATTATTAATAAAAAAATAAAAGTCATGTCAAACGAACCCCCATAGACCCGACTGTTCCTTCTAAATCAAATATGGTTCATCCATTCACAAAGTAGATAGGAGAATTCCCCTCCTGTATCCGCGTCCGGACACTCGTGTTATAAATACACACGACACAATGCTGCTGAGTATGGAAGAGTTGTATAAATAATACGGAGCGTGAGATGGCGTTCGTTTAAATGTCAGCCTCAGAATACACTTTGTGAGATTTCCCTTGAGCCCGCGGATTAACCAGAGAGAACATCCTGAAGAAGATAAAATACTGTTTGGGAGGGGGGGGAGGAAATTACTGAATTTGTTCGGTTATAAAACGGGGGGTTTTATTCCAGAAAAAGAAAAAAAAATGACCTCATCTTATATTCAGACCTCAGATCTGTGCCACGAATCCACCGATTTTCTGCCTACTATATATACTATATATATATTTCTTATATACTTCTTACATTCCAAAAATGTAAAGGGTCTGGCAAGGCGGAACTGATAGACTAAGACGAACCGATACATTAGGTATAGAGAGGGCTCGACTGGCAAGCTTACAATCTAGAGACTTTGTGCTTTTACGCTAGAATATTGAAGCTTGCATGCGCATGCATCAACCAATCAGTGCGAAGAATTGCTGTACCGTGGAGGAGGCAGGGGGCTTTAAAGTACTTTAATAAGCATTCTTCTTTGGTAAGGGCGTCTGGGACATCATACTGAAGCAAATTATATTGATGTAACGATAAGCACTTCACGCTCTGTTATTGCTCGCTATGACAAAAAAAGGGTTAGAAGTGAAAATCATGTGGATTGCGACACAAAGAGGAAAAACAATAGCAAACAGAGCCTTTTATTTTCTCAAGGACTTTCTCTCCTTGAAACAAAAAAGGGGAAAAAAAACAAATAAAAAATGCGAGAAAAAGGTTTATGACCACAGCTGCTGAAATTAACTTATTTTAAGAAAGGGAGATTTTTCCATGAATTTTATGCTACTATGTATGTTATAAGTTTTATAAGCGACTATACTGCATATGCTGGAGGCCGCCATTGTTGTCAATCATGTGATATTTTGGGTGACTTTCCCTGCACAAACCCCACACTGAACTGATGCTTTATGGCAATGCTAACGAAGTCTGTTCCTTCATAGACTTTCATTAGTCAGAGAGTCTGACTGTGTGACTAAGACCGAGCCATTCTATTATTTCCCACAGGCAGTAGAATAAGGAGTCAGGGTGGTTGTCTACCAGAGAAAGAACTCATATGCAGCTGCCTGAAAATATATTATGGGGCAAAAACTAGAATCATTTAAAAAAAAGAGAACAGCTCAGTATATTAGAAACCTTATTTCTAATCGGACACTAGGAATAAAAACCATGTGGTGGGAGCCCCCCTTAAAATCAAGAAGCCTGCAGCAAATAAAAAAGGGCCACCACCATCAGTATGCGAATTAGTAAGGGTTTGGACAAATAAACACCTCCCCAAAACAGACAAAAACATCAAGTCATACAATAGCTGGAAATTCCATCCAAGACCACATTTTTGAGTGTTCAGTAAAGTTATAAATTAATCCCAAAACGGATCAGAAAGTTTTAGAGACGGATTTCAATCAGAAATAACACGGAGAAGCACCTTCTAATGGCGGAGACGCGCGACACTTGATGAAAAACGTCAAGCGGGCGTCTCTGACCTTCCCAACCCCCGCAGAAAAACACAAAAGCTAAAAGCTTTCTCGGCCGACTAACGGGATTCGGCTGAAAGGGGTTACCCACCCAGACACGATGAGAACGGTGAAAATACAATCATTCCTGTGAGCGGAAGAAGGAAAGGAGAAATAAAAACGATTACCGGTATACTCGAAAGGAAAGAAAGACCCCGGGGGTCATCAAGCCGTTTCATGCTGGGGGGGGGGTGCGTAGACCAGGGTTTGGCAGGGTTGACCCACGCGGATATTAATGATCGAAGGCCTAATAGCTTTGGAAACATCACACGGATGACGGAGATCTATTCATTAGACCCTAATTCACTTTAAAGGTCTATTCATTGGATCTAAACTCACACGAGTTAACAGCCTTCAACAGAAGAGCATTTAATAAACAATAAAAGGACTTTTAAATGACTCGGCCAACCGTGCCAAGTTCAAAGGTAAATCTATAATGATCTTCTCAGCTCTGCGTCAAATGCAACAAATTCATTGGCTCTCAACACACATTTCAGAGATATATATATATATATATATATATATTTTATTATTATTGTTATTTTTTTTTACATATTTTAAGAATATTATTTAAAAAAATTAAGGTGTTATCCAAGCCCAATCTACTAGACAAATGCCTTGACTCGTTATCATACTGCCTGTGGTAAACAATAGAATGGCTCAGTCTTAATGGCCCAGTCAGACTCCCTGACTAATGAAAGTATATGGAGGAACGGACTTCATTAGCATTGCCATAAAGCATCAGCTCAGCGTGGTGTTTGTTCAGGGGAAGTCACCCAAAATATTACACGACTGACAACAATGGCCGCCTCCAGGTCTGCAGATAAAGGGAGTTTATGGGGGAAAACTGTATAAAAGCAGGTTTTTGTAGATACCAAGTTAACCTACATTACTGGACAGAGCCCTGGGGGGCTATTAGTGTATACAGTGCTGGGGGGAGATTTTTTTTTTTCTCTGTGGGACTACTCCTTTAAAATTTCCACCTGCCAGTAACTCCAAACACAGATAATAGCTTCCCCCGCTCAATGAGACAAAGCCCAGGAAGCTCTCTATTTGAATGGCAAATTCCTCATTTAGACACTTTGCACACATTTTACAAATTTAGCCTTGATTTGCCAGAAAAAATATCTTCAAACCTCATTTATTTATAAATCTCCTGCCAAGTTTTACAGAAACATGGCTTTGCATGAAATATTCAAGCGCGCGAGTTTGATGACCTACTTGCTGGTTCGCTGCAATAGCCAAAGTAGACTAAACATTTCGGATTTGTAATAATACAGTAGCGGGACGTAAAAAGTCGAACAGCAGGGGACGGGACGCGAAGAAATAAAATTAAACGGCAACGCGTTTCATCGGCCAAACTCTGGATCGTTCAGCTTTTTAAAGACATTCCCCACCATCTGGGTATGAAGGCCATAACCCAACCACAGCTGCGGGACACAACCCCAGGTATCCATGTTCTTCCACGTAACACGTCAGCAAATATCACGTACACATCAAAAGTCTACGAGTCCTTCAGCCTCCGCTTTCCCTGCGGAATATTTCTATGTGAAACCCTGTGCACGTGCCCTGTAGCCCACCCGTTACCTTGTGAAGGCCGATTAGCTGCACAGGAGCCCCGCAAGGTCCAAATCCCGGCACAACTCTTAGCCAGCTGCTTGTTCTTCATTTTACCGCAGATCTCAAGAAGGTAATAATCTGTCCAACAAGGGTCATCAGCAAAAACATGGTGCCACCATGGAGACCCATTTTGAAGAGCTGCTTCCAGAGGAAAAATGGACCCATTATGGGTCCATACATCTGCCATCAACAACACCTTGCCATTCCACCAACAAGGACATCCTCATTCTTCAGCCACGAGGAGGACACGATCATCAGACACAATATTGGCCTTCAAACTTTAAACCTTCTCTTTAAAGCCCATCTAAAGATATTTAACATTTAACAAGCTCCGCAACATAAACCCAAGTACTCCAATTAGTGCCACACGGTGACTTTATTTACTCTACCAGGCTAGACCGTGGCATTTTTCTGGACGCACTTCAACGCGCAACCCTTACTTCATTAGCATTGCCATAAAGCATCAGCTTGGTGGTTCAGTAGGGAAAGTCACCCACAATATCACATGACTGACAACAATGGCCGCCTCCAGCTCTGCAGATAAAGGGCGTTTATTGTATTTAATGCTCAAGAAAAAGTTCTTATCATTGTTACCCGTCCGGATATTAAGACGGGTGGGATGCCCTTTCCGTGGGTAATCTGAGCTTTCAGGAAGCACATCGAATGCGTTTTGCCACCACAAAGCAGATCCATCATAAAAAAAGTTCATCTGAGGTCACAGCATTTAGTTTTACGCTTATCAGCTCACAAAGTTCAGAGAGCGCACGTTTAACCCTAGAGGGCATCTGATCTGGTTTATGGCCCGGCTCAGCAAGGTTTAGGTATCACAAGTAGATAAAAAAAAAAAATAAAATACTCTCGGATGATGTCATCGCAATCATCACATACTTTACTTTGCAAAAATCCTCACCTAATGTATCGGTTTGTCTTAGTCTGTCGATTCTCGTCTTGTCAGACCCCTTGAATATATGTATTGTGTTAAGCGCTGCGTAAACTGTTGGCGCTATATAAATAAAAGATAATAAATAATAATGATTATGCCAATTCATAAACACCGGTAAAAGAAAAAGGCTACTAAATTCTTAGACCTCTAAATCCATTCAAGGTCTTAATTACGTTTATAGAACAATTCACAAAAACTAGGATCCAGCAGGTGATGGAAAATCAAGTGAATCCCATTTTAACAAAATGCTATTTTTTAATAAAACATTTTTCTTTAGAATACATCCGTCTTTGACATCTGAGCAATAACGTGCCAAGATCCCGGATGAAAATGCCGCAATTCTATTTGTCAGCCAAAGGAATATGTAACCCTTCATTTTATTTTCTCGTGATTGAAATGTTTTGCCTCAATTTGCCCGAACAGTCAAAAAAGGTAAAGCAAGAAATAATGTTTAATAAAATCTACATTTTTTTTTTTTTTTTTTTTTTTAGAACAAAACCCAGCTGTTTCAAGTGCAAAACAAAATGATTATTATTTTTTCAACGTGGAGGTCATTTGCAGAGTCTCCCTTTCGTTAAGAAGCGGCAGGCAGGACCCTATGTGATGCGCAGCCCCTATAGAGGGTACCAGAAATCCGAAAAGGTTACATTTTCGAACGTTTTTAGTGATTTATAGGATTTATTGGCACTCTCTCGAAATTCCACATTTTAAATGCAAGAGAAACCGTTACACGAGTTAATGGCTTACTCTTGAACCCATGCGTGTGCCATGCAATTAACCTAAAAGGTTTCCACGCGAGGCTGCAATTTAACCTCTACGCTGTCCCTATAAAGCAGCGGCTAAGAGAATACGGCATAGAAACGACGGCGCCGTTTGCTTCTGGTTGAAATATCGCTACGGTCATGTTTTGTTCTATTATCGCGTACGCAAGTCTACGCCGTCAGAGGAAGGCGGCAGCAGGAGAGAAACGAGCACCGGAAAAAAAACCACAGTCGTATATCAATATTAAAACAGCCGTATGCGCTATATACACATACACACACTATTGTTCAAAAGTTTGGGGTCACTCTGTTTTCACGGTAAACAATGACATTTCTCTCTGTAATCATCAATCAGCCTTAGATCAGCGAACACAACGTGCCATTGGAACACAGGAGTGATGGGAGTGATAAAGGGCCATTGGGACACAGGAGTGATGGGAGTGATAAAGGGCCATTGGATCACAGGAGTGATAAACATTAACCCCATCTGTGCTGGATTTCTCATCCATTTCATGTTATTTTAATGGACAAAATGTGCTTTTCTGTCTTGCAAAATCAAGGTGACCCCAAACTTTTGAACAGTTGTGTGTACATCAAAATTCTGGTCTCAAAACTACTTGAACGTCTTGGGAACGAGCGGGCAAAATGTTTACTCCATGGCTGACAACGAGCCCCAAAGGTGTTGCCCCTCTGGCATTCCGGTGGTTAAACAAGTAACCCAAAAAAAAAAAAAAAAAAAAAGCAAGCTAGCTTCTGGAAAGTAATTGATATAAAGGATCCTCCGAGCCAAATCCAGAAACCGCTGTAAATTTCGCATCGCTTGTCAGCGAATGTCAATTTCCAGGAGCGCGTTTCCCAACAGCTGTTAGCAGACAATATATTTGCTTTTTATAAAAAAAAACAGCTTTGTAGAATTTGACATATACGCCTATCGGTTCTGAACACACCATTACAGAACACGCGTTCCCTGTGATCACACAAATCTAGAACGACATCACAAAGGCTTATCGCATGTCACATTGTATCACTTGTGAACATTTCACACACGGAACTCTAACAATAGGAATCCATAGATTTGTTATCTTTGGCTATAAAAGTATGATTTGATACAAAAAAACATAAAAAATAAATAAACTGCAAAAATCATAGTAAATAATAGTAAATAAATATAAATAATCCTTTGAGAATTTGTATTGCGAGAAACGCGTTCGTTTTTCGTTCTGAACAGATTTAATTTGGCACGACTCCATTATTTACCTAAAAAGTCATTATTTGACTGATAACAACAACAAATCCCCCCCCCCCATATGGAAAAACCCAGGATTGCTTCTGCTAAAAGCTTGAATGGAAATCATTGGAAAACAGAACTGCGATCTTAAATAGTACAATGAATCAGCAGCATGCGGATTCAACCTTTGTTAGTAATTAACCTTAAGGCAATAATTATAAAGTTAATTATTAAATATGCATTATTATTATTATTTTTCTATAAAAAGATGTTATGCACAGTAGTTATAAATAGTCAAAAATATTGTCTGGAAATACACTACTAGAATAAATAGATTTTTCTCACAAATTCCAGAGGGGAAAAAAAATATAAAAATTACACAAAATCAATACAAAATTCACAATAAAATTGCAATATTGCGTAAATACCCACTCCATAAAAAAAAAACATAAAAATACACCCAAAAATATGGGCTGACAAATTGAAGAAGAAAAAAAAAAAAAAGGGATGTTGAATATTGATTGGCTGTGGACTAAATCCATGTTTCATCAATATATCCCTATTGCCTGATATCAGCCTAGAAGTATTGATACCACCCCTCCCCCAACGTAAAAAATGCTACTTAACCCTTTGAATATGCAGCAGGTTGGGCATGCGGCGTTTTAAGCTTTGCGTCTCGTTAACATACCGCGGTTAAAAAAAAAAAAGAACAAAAAAGGTACGGGGACCGTATGATGCGGCAATTTAGTGGCTACGATGTACCTTAAAACGGTACCATATGTGCTAAAAATAGGTAGACGGGGCATCATTCACAACTCCCATTACCACTTGTAATTGAATGTTTAAATGGTCTAAATATATCCAAAACGCCCCGTATTGTAACGGAATATAGTCTGAATATTAGCGTTAATTAGGATTTTGGGGGATTTTTAATACGATATTAGTGATTCTGGGCATGGGATTGTTGGCGAGAAGGTGTTTTAGGCACTCAATGTGCCCACGCAGCAGAATGGCAAGTTCTGGGTTGTGTACCAAATGACACACGGATAGCCAAGGACAATGAGCGGTAAACAATGCGGCGGTGGGCTCCGCTCCGCTCTGCCCCATCCTATTGTCCTATTGAAGCCTGCGAGCTTGTTAACCCCTTACCTGCTGCAGAGAGCAGGTAGAAAGGGGGGGGCTTTAATAATACAGAGGTTGATTGGGCATCGTTTTCCGTCGGCACGAGCGCAGACTAAGCAATAGTAAATAGTAATGGTGAATTACCTGTAAAGGCAGGAGGGTATTGCCATTGTCTGTCCTGAATGCGTTGTCTTCCACCCAGGGTCTGGGTGTCAAAGGAGAAGCTCGAGGGAATTTTGGGGGCGCGATCACGTTGCTGGAGAAAGGCTTCTTCAGTGGAGAGATGGGGTTGAGTGGCGAGGGGACCCCGACGCCTACCCCTACGCCAACTCCTACAGCCCTGCGGGGGTCCCTCCCAGGCTGCAAGCCCCCCCATGGGTTGGAAGGGTTACTCCAGCCTGCATTTTGCTGGTTATTCCAGCTAGAAGGGGATGGCGAGGACGAGGAGGACGAGGAAGAAGAAGGCTTGTTGGTCAGGATAGCCTGGTGGCTGTAAGCATTTCTCGGAGGGTAATGGGGTTGGTTGTTGGGGCTGACAGGTGACCTTCTCTGCTGCTGCTGCTGCGGAGTCTGATGGGTGAGCCCCATCTGGGGGGAGAAGGTACCCCCAAAAACTGGACTGACATGGTGGTGGTGATGGTGGTGGGGAAAATTCTGGAAGAGCATGGTTCCATTCACTGGGGTAATTCCTTGGAAAAAGCTGTCATCCACAGCACTGCTACTGCCTCCAGTGGACCAGGTGCTGCCAAAGGATGGGGACAGGGCAGCTGGAGCTTCCTGCTGGGGGAAGCTCAGACCTGGGAGGATTGGGGACTCCATCTGCATCTTCTCCTTGAGGGTGGGGTCGCTGGGGCTGTTTCTCTGGGCTGGGGGGCTTTGCAGCACTGGGGGTGTCTGGGCTGGGGGGCTCATTGCTGCTGCTGTGGCTGTGCAGTTGGCTGCTGCTGCTGCTGTTTCTGATGAGCTTTGCTTTTGTCCATCAGTAAATCATCCTGCATGGCTTGCAGAGCTGAAAGAGCAGAGAAAAGGGGCAGATGCGGGTTAGGACTCTCCCTGTCAGCTGATACCCCCCCCCCCCCCGGCACTGACTGTATGCAATGCAAACACTAAACCCCACCCACCTCAGGCAGCATGTCAGCCGGTGCAACCCACCCCCTGCCGCCACTACCCCAGCACCGAGCCCTCCCCGTGCCCCCCGGGCTCATTACACTGATATTCCGCCACGTCTCTCGGCTCCCGTACCGGAACTGTGTGCTGCCAGGCTGCACTCCGAGCCTGATTCTGGTTCCTGTTATTTGGAGGCCCCGCCCACACCCAGTGTAATTTGCATACGTCAATAAGGATTGCAGCGTCCTTCAGCAAGGTTACCGGCTCCGGCTGCCCGGTGTGTGCGGTCTGCAGCACCCTATAGCACCCCCTACATCACCCAGACTGCGCTGCATGCAGCACCCCCTACATCCCCCGGACTGCGCTGCATGCAGCACCCCCTACATCCCCCGGACTGTGCTGCATGCAGCACCCCCTACATCCCCCAGACTGCGCTGCATGCAGCACCCCATAACACCCCCAGACTGCGCTGCATGCAGCACCCATAACACCCCAGACTGCGCTGCATGAAGTACCCCCTACATCCCCCAGACTGCGCTGCATGCAGCACCCCATCCATTGATGAAACCCATTTTCGTGTTTTAACGCTATAGAGTGTGGTCAGTGGGAACGCGCAGGCAGCGTAACGTTCTAATAAAACATATACCGGTAATTATACAACGATGGGCAGAAACACACCCTTCTCTCAAACACACATGCAGCACCATCCTGCCTATCCGATGCAGCCGCGCATGCCGCAACCTCCTCTCCATCGCCCCTTCCACACGCCGTGTGCCAGCCTCTCCGTTCTATCACTCTGTGCATTAACGCTCTCCATTCCATCCTGCACTCACACACGTTCTGCAATCCGTAACCCTCATCGTCATACACGAAACCAGCACTAAGGGGGCAGGGAGAGGAAGTTCTGCCCCACAAGGCAAGTCCGTCCAAGTGGGGCATAAAACATATTTGGAAAACGATAAAAGCGCTCCTTCAGCACGCGGTTACATCATCGGGGAGACGCTGGACTCCGCCGGGGGACAGCGTGTTTAGGCGCAGGATAACGGTCACTCGCGTCACAAAAGCCTAAGCTACGTCAGCCCACATTCTATCTTCTATAATTCAATACGCGTTCGACGTGGATCCCGCATTGGTGCCAACAGGAATACAAATTGTGAGGAACTGAGATAAAACCCTTAGTAGAAAAGCATTACGCATTATCACAGCGGTTAATAATTACATTTTATGACGTAGCGCATCCAAAAGTAAAAAATATCCCCAAAATCTAAGTTTTTTTTACCGTATAATGCTGAATATTGGTCACACAAAAAAAAAAAGATCCAGGTCTGCTAACGGTAAGCAAACTCCGTAACCAGACAGATCCTGGGAATTCTCCGGGTTCCGCACTGCATCCGGAAGTAACCCATAGGGCCCAACATGCCGCCTGCCGGACATCAAGGTGCGGTCAGCATGAGATCTGCAGCCGTATCCCCTCCTGGGCTCAAAATAATTTGCGGAGAAAGAGAATCGTTTCTGCATCTCTCTTTCTCCTCATATCTGTCTGCTTTATTGTGGCCCCTTGGAGTACCTTCACAACAGCGACGGCCTCCCCCCCATTTCTCCAGTTGGGGGAAGTGGATTGCCGAAGGTGCTCTGGGAGGCGTGGAGAGGTGGAGAAGTGGAGGAAGAAAAAAGACATGGGGAGAAGCGAACGAAAAAAGAAGACAGAAGAACAAAAGACAAGAAAAGAAGCAGAGCTGCAGGAAACGAGACAGATGTGGAAGCTGTTGGCGGAGATGGTAGGGAGACTTTGAGAGAGAGTGTGTGAGAGAGCATGAGCAAGAGTGTGAGAGAGCACAAGAGTGAGTATGTGTGAGGGAGCAAGCGAGTGTGTTAGAGTGAAAAAACAAAATGCAAACAAAAATGATGATGATCTGAGATGGTGAGTTATGCTGTACCACTGTCAATGTCTGGCTCAGTATATAGTGAAGGGAGTTATACTGTACCACTGTCTGTGTGTGGATCACTATATAATGATGGGAGTCATGCTGTATATTTTCTCCGTGAGTGTGGCCCTCGCACACATACATTTCTGTTGAAGCGGCCCGCTGCGGAAAAAACCTGGACAGCCCTGCCATAGGGTAAATATACCACTGTGTGAACAACACTGCTCTACGCTATTTACTCAAGAGAAACCCATCAAACAGGCTTTGTGTTTATCTGTCTGCTACTCGGTTCTGTGAGATAAGTATCTGGGTTTGATGCTATATGAGGACATCGCATTTTTTTTATTGCCAGTGGAATCATGTTGCACATTACGATAACTGTCCTGGGGGGGGCTTTGAGCTAAGGGGGCTTTCAATTAGATGAATGACATGCAGGGGGTCCCCAGTGGGCCTTTTGAAGCCACTAATGACATCTGCTGCTAAAGGCTAATTATTTTTTTAGCGACGCACACAAGGTGTCGCGATATCACACGTTGGTGAATTCTTTGCACCTTGCATTTGTTGGCATACGTCCCAACAATCCCGGATTTTGCGGGTTTACAGGGACTGGGGCTCCAGGTCTGAACCCCTGGGGCAGAGGAACAGTAGTTGGCCACTCCTCACCAGGCCCAGAGTGGCCATCTGACACATCTGACCAAATGCCCTGTGAGCTGGTGGCCGACACGCTGGGGACGACGAGGGGACTGGAGACCCTCGTCGTCCCCAGTCTGGCCACCCACCCAGGTGCTGCCCACTCCTGCCTGCTAGCTGCCCCTTCAAAACTGGGCCCCAGAATGAAATATTAGGACAAGGTCAATGTGGGTTGAGGGGTTCATTGATCATAAGTAATGGTACAGTTTAGGGAACAGTTAGTTTAAGTTTGCACTAAAAAAAGAACCCTTTAATCAGATTTAGGGTCCTGGTGGCTACCAACATCTACTAACGGAATATCAAATGGCTCATTTACTGCAACTCTTTTATATGCAGCCCTTTCTGCTCGGACGCTCCATCCGATGCACATTACCGCATATGATACCTGTGTGGCCCTTTTAATTCTTTGTGTTGCTCCTTTTGCATGGGGGAGGGGATTCTGAATTATCTTCCCCAAATGTATTTGCCCCTTTCCACACTCCCTGCTAAATGACACGCGGTCGGGGGGGGGTCTGTTCAGATCATACCTGGGACGCGGCCAAGACTGTGGGCGTTGCCGCTGACATCATGGGAAACACCCCTGCTCAAAAGGGGTAAGTGGGCGGGGAGTGGGGGCGTGGCAGGATCCTGTGACCTGGACTATTTGGGTGTCGACCCCGAGAAGCGGCGCTTGCCCCGTAGTTCTCCTGGCGAAACACGGAGGGTTCCCAGTTATGGTTCCGACCCCCCATGCGCATGCACAGAAATCGTTCCCATTGGTACAAGCAAACCGCGCTGCTCCGAACACGGAGTTCGTGGCGGATTCGCCCCTCCGCTTGGTGTAGCATAAATATTATTGGGGCTAATTGCTTCCAGGTTTCAGGAATGAAGGCGTAATTGAATTTACTCGCTAGGCAGGGATATGCGAGGACATGGAACGCGATTAGACTTTATTATTTTTTTTTCCAGGATCAGGGCGCTAGCCTTTGTGGCCGGGACAATCAGCGGGGACCCTGTCCTGTGGATACACCAAAACAGGAGTGCTTTAATCACCCGGCGTGTGCTCTGCTGCAGACTACTGCACCAATCCAGAAAACGCAGCTTCGATGTTACAGCAAAACGCGTCTCGCAATGCCCCAGGGGCCCCGCGCAGGTTATACGGGGGCCACTATGACAAAGTTCCGTATAACAACAATATATGACCTATCTGGCAATTTCCTTTTAACCTTCCATATAACAAAACTGCTTTTTTACATACATCCGTACAGCCAGAATAATCACTATAGTAACCATGGTAACACAATCATTTTAAAATGGATATTATTGAAACATTCTGATCCTTTTCGATCCAAAATTGGGAAATTAAAAAAGACCTTTAATAGTTAACGTATAAGGATTGTTCGGCATATATATATATATATATATAATATATATATATATGTATGTTCGGCTGTATATAGTACCATAGAAGTGTATAAATCGAACCCCTAGATTGTAAGCTCCTTTGAGCCGGGCTCCCTCTCTCGCTTTTTGTTTTCTTTAAATCCAGATGGCTATGCGATCTACTGCTTGTTATGTTCTGTTTACACGTTGTACAGCGCTGCGGAATATGATGGCGCTATAGAAATCAATGACTATCGATTGCCACGTTTTTAGGGGGGATGCTTATGGCTACTTAAACTGCAGGGCTTCATTAACAGCACGGTTACCCCGCACAATGCATAATTTAATTTTTGTATCATGCATTAACAGTATAGAGGGTCACTCTTGTATAAAATGCATTATTCATGACATACTGTATAACTTTCTTATACCTATAGGGTAATCCTACACACAATTTGTCAGACATCGAAGAATTATATTACTTTACATTTATTTATATAGCGCCAGCAGATGCCGTGGTGTTGTTACAACAGAGGACAGTGAAAATATTTAACAATAAATTTAAAATAAATGCAATAAACGCGTTAAAATACACAGGCACAGAAGAAGAAAAGGGGCCCAGCTTACAAACTATTGAAGAATAAAGGACAATTATGGTATCCAGACAACCTATTAATCGTCAGGGTGCCAGGGAAGGAAATCATAAAGGGTGCCAGGGAGGGATATCACAAAGGGTGCCAGGGAGGGATATTATAAAGGTGCCAGGGCGGGATATCATAAAGGGTGCCAGGGAGGGATATTATAAAGGAGGGCGGATATCATAAAGGGTCCAGGGAGGGATATCATAAGGGTGCCAGGGGGATATCACAAGGGTGCAGGAGGATATCATAAGGGCCAGGGAGGTATCACAAAGGGTGCCCAGGAGGGATATCACAAAGGGTGCCAGGGAGGGATATCACAAAGAGGCCAGGGAGGGATATCACAAGGTGCCAGGGGATATCAAAAGGGTGCCAGCCAGGGAGGGATATCATAAGGGCTGGGGAGGGAGGAGAATCATAAGGTGCCAGGAGGGATCACAAAGGGTGCCAGGGAGGAGAATCATAAAGGGTGCCAGGGAGGAGAATCAAAAAGGGTGCCAGGGAGGAGAATCATAAAGGGTGCCAGGGAGGGATATCATAAAGGGAGGAGAATCATCCGAGACTGCGGTACTTGCACGATGTTTATATGGGGAGGAGGGCAAAGCCTTCTACTTAAATGGAATGCTATGGGAAAAAGTACCCTAAATGTAAAATACACACTGGGAACCAGTAACAAAGAAACTGGTTGTCTTTCAGATCCCCCATCAGGACATCTGTTTGTGATATATATACCAGACATATATAATGGGGTATCTGTGATAACGATACTTACAATTCCTATTAGATCAATTTGCTCCAATAAATAAAATAATAATAAATACACATAGACCTTATATAATGAGCCAATGGCAGTTGTGTATTTATTTAGTATGAATTTATACACAAACTTAATAAGTATATAGGCGCCATATGTCCTAAAGGTGAATAGGAATTCTCTGGGAAGCTGTATAGAGCTGATCGATTTCTAATCAATGATCTTAATTACCTCCAAGCACAAGGCAGCCTGGCTTTTCAAGGTCAAGCCATCCATTCTCTAAATCAAACCGGCAGGGGTTTAAAGCACAGACCTCATGCGACTTATTCTCTAAGCCAACACACAATGGAACGTTACAGACACCGAAGCATCAAGAGACAATTAAGCACCTAATTAAATACATTGTATCACTAGTTCCACCGGATCCTTTAAAGCAAGAGACGAGTAGGGTAGATTCCGGTTCGGGGGGATATAATTACCTTTTTTTCAGGGGTCCCTTTTAAAGATCGATACGGAAAAAAGACACACAAAAAAAATTAAGGTTATGTTTCCCTCTGTCGCTTATAGGAGGCGAACGAGCTACAGATCGCCAAGAACACTTTGACAACTAGGATAGGAGAGCGCATGCGCGCGCAGCGCTCTCTGGGAGTTGTAGTCTTTTTGGCAGCTCGGGCGCATGACTGCTCTGTGTATGTTTCCAGGGCTGCAGTGCTGACCCCGCCTACTACACGTCAGCTGATACATTGCACAAGGCAGTGCTGCAGATCAGGGCAGATGAGATCCCTTCCACTATATATTTTGAGATAAAAAATGTCCATTTTTGTCAAAAAGCACCACGAGAAATATATAGTTTGACCTCCCAGTGTATGTATTATAAATGCTCAAAAAAATTGCGTGTTGAGTGACAGTACTGTTTTCCAAGATGTTCTGCAGCAGCAAAGTCCTATGCTATTTAGAGCGCAAATAGATATTTGTGGTCGCCTTTACTCACCGTAGGTCTCCATTGCGTTGGATTAGCGTCAACAATGCTAATGACAGCGCTGCGGAATATGATGGCGCTATATAAAAAATAATAATAATAATAGGAATAAAGTGTAATTAGTCTCCTGAGTGATCGGCACGGCAGGGTAGATGTATTTTACTGTTTATATTGTGGGATGCGGGGGTATATTACCCCACTTTATCCACAGTAGAGTGTTTTTATTTCTAAAGAGATTTTTAGAAAAATATACACTATATTATTGGGACACCTGACCGTTACATCAACAGGGACTTTGATGACATCACATTCTAAATACATAGACATTAATATGTAGGGGGACCTTTGCAGCTATAACAACTCTTCTGGGAAGTTTTTTCACAAGATTTTGGGGCGTTTCTGTGGGAATTTTTACCCGTTCATCCAGTAGAGGGTTTGCGAGGTCAGGCGCTGATGTCGGACGAGACGCCCGGCTCGCAATCCCCATCCCAGTTCATCCCAAAGGAGTTCGATGGCGCTAATTGTTGGACAGTGGAGTGGTTTTGTGCTGAAGATCTGAAGCTGCAGACATTTTGGGTTAACTGAAATGGGCCGAAGTGTCCCTTCGATAGTAACAATCGAGACACAGATGGGTCCTTATTACCCTCAGGTCCAGGGGCTCCGTACATGTTCTTCCATACCGAGCTGGAAACATACCACTGGCTTTTTTTTTAGGTCAGGGTCCTTCTACTTATTGTTTCAGCATTGGGAACATTACACGGATTGCTGTAATCCTTATCCTTTGCACTTATCTTTTCATTTTCGTACATTCTGTACAGAAACGATCCCATGACCTCTGATATTTCGAATTAAATGTAACCTGTGGTATTTGCTTCACATAAAACCAATGATTACATTCAGCTGTCCGTGTTATGTTTGGAATTTAAGTGCCCGCGCCGCTTCCCTAGCCACCAATCAGATCGCAGAAGCGAGTTATTCAACATAATCCTGAATACTTTATGTTTTTTTTATTCGCCTCGTCAGCTTTATGGATTAAAAAAACAAAGATCATTAGTGCTGATCAAGTTTGGAATACTTGAAAAAAAGCAATTCCAGCCGTACAACTGAACCAAAGGGGCAAAATCAGAGAGTTACACGTAGGGGCAAAAGGGTATAGGGAGCTTGGAACGGTTTATTATCCCTGAAGTGTTTAATTTGATTGGAACATACCTCCCGAGTGTCCTGGGTTTCGTGGTTTTACGGGCACAAGCGTCGTGGGCCAGTTAGAGAGGTCTTCTGATCTCCCCTGACCAGCCCAGGGAGCTGTAAAATCAATGGAGGTCTGGGCTGAAGCACAGACGGCTATCAGAGCTCCTATGTGGCCACCTCATGATGCTCAGCAGTTGAGCGTAGCAAGATGGCTGCTTGGATAAGGTAGACAGGTGGCCATTTTTCAAGCCCATCCACCGATGCCCCAAGCCCCCTCTCCTCCTCTCTAGCTGCGCCTCTGAACACAGGTTGCCCAACTGGGACACCTGAGATATTGGGAGTTATGGATTGGGAACAAAGATTGGGGGGCAAAGTTTGAAAAGTGGTCGCTATGGCAACTGGTAGAATGCACTAATTGTTCTGACGCTAGATCAACTTTTTAAGACTTTACTTTGTATACATAACCCACAAGCGGACTCCATTGACATTACCGTATTATGTGTTTAACCGCACCGCGCATGGTCACTTTTACAGAATAGTAGGGGGCATACAACAAATAAAATAATTCAGCTGCTGGTAGGTCACATGCTACCTCATTAACTTATACCCACGCGGCAAAACGTGTCTGTGTTATTCCGCACCAACAGATTCCCCTTAAAACCTGCTTTATAAAAGCCGAGCATAATGAAAGCTCACAATGCCTACAACTTTATTTATTTATTTAGCGTAAAATAATTCACAATCTGTGTTTTGCTATGAAAATGCAAACGCCAAGCTGCTTCACAATCAGCCCACGCTTAGCAGTGTGTGGCAGCATATATCCCAAGCTACACTTTTGCACACTCCTGTCCTGCATCAGCAATCTAGTTATTTATTACCTGCAATGCTGTGAAATACATTTGTAATAATAATAATAATAATGCTAATAATTTATAATAATAAAAATAATACTTCCCTTTCTCTGGGGAATTTGGACTGTCCCTATCCTTCGGATATAATATTTGAATGATATCTTTATGACTTGTTGTAAAAACATTTATATGATTTTATTGTTCTGTATGATATCCCGTTGTAAAAATGATTTAAAAAAAACTTTTTAAATCCCAGTGCCAATAAAACTAAGAGAAATTAAGATAATCGTTACAAAGAGGGTGTCTTCTAGTTTTCTATTATTCTGTTGCTGTCTATCGGTGGAATGTGGCAATAAAGATTAGGTTGTAGTCTCTATGAATTAAAGGGGAACTGTCAAAAAGGTTTCCTGTCTCAAAATTTGTTACGTATTCTCCCTGCAGGGCCGGCCGAAGACTTAACGCCGCCTAGGGCGACGCTGGGGGTGGGGGGGCGTCATTTTAAACTTCGCTGACGCCATTATTCCCCCCCCGGTACTTACCTTTAAAGACTCCAGCCGGCGAGGCTCCCTGCTCTGCCAAGGTGCCGGTTTGTAATGCTGAGCGCCGGAAATTGACGCCACTTCCCACGCTCATCATTACAAACCGGCACCGAGACCGAACAGGGAGACTCGCCGCAGAGGAGAGAGAGAGAGGGGCGCCGAGCGGGTAAACGAAAACCACTCCGCGCCCCTCTCTCTCTCCTCCGCTTCAAAACAAACAACCAAAACAAGCGCTTGGGGCGGCAAAGTGCCGCCCCTTCTAAAGTGCCGCCTGAGGCAATTGCCCCAGTTGGCCCCATTGTAGGGCCGGCCCTGCATTTTGAGCCCGTACATGTACGGGCTTTGTCATTAAGGGGTTAACTTGGTATTCACTACATGATAGTAAACATGAGCTTAATATTTAATAAGATGTAGACTGCTTCTAATATTCCTAGTTTTAATGTTTTACTAATTAGTTCCCAAATAACCTCCCATGTGGTTAAGTAACTTTTTAAATTGCCATCAAAATCAAGTTTTAATAAGGAAGACAAACACTGATTTTGTAGACTCTAAACATCTAATTTTCAACCCAGATTTTGGCAGACGTTCTTTAAAGTATGAAGCCGCAGTATGTTTTTTTGGCAAAGCCAGTGTAATGCATAATTCCTGAGAATACAGAATAACCGTCCTGGTAAAAGCGTCACTTTTACCTATATAGCTTTATATTGTGCTTTAGATGTGTTTCAATTTTGGAAGGTGTTAAGGGAAACACGTGCTTTATATAATCAGATGTCAGTCTGCTTGACATATCTGCAATCTGTTGCCAATAACAACATTCTTTAGCGAGACGAAAACTCCCTTGGAGAGGGTAGAAAGTCGCTGTGCTTGATCCAGCAAACTCTAGAGCCGTCTTTAGAATAAATAAAACCAAACTGAGATCAAGCAAGCTGAAGGGAAAAATAACACCCTGTGGTTACTTCTAATTTCAGATATGGGGAATGTGTGGGATACTCTATGAATAGCCTTAATTTATTTCTGAATATGAACCCATCTTTGATGCACATTGCAGATCTAGAGTACTTTCTGGTAAACAGGGGCGTAACTAGAAGCCTCATGTCCCGGTGCAAGAATCTGTTAAGGCCCCCCCTACTCCCCCTTCTCTCTATCTACCCCTCTCCCCCATTCTCACTATCTACCCTCCCTACCCCCCATTCTCACTACCTACTCTCCCCTTCTCACTATCTACCCTCTCCCTACCCCCCTTTTCCCTATCCCCTTCTCCCTATCTACCCTTTCCTCTCTCACTAAATACCCTCTCAGTATATTCCCTCTCCCTACCCCCCCTCTCTCACTATATATCCTTTCCCTACCCCTTATCACTATATACCCTCTCCCTACCCCCCTCTCTCACTATATACCCTTTCCTTACCCCCCTTATCACTATATTCCCTACCCCCTTCTCACTATATACCCTCTCCCTACTCCCCTTCTCACTATATACCCTCTCCCTACCCCCCTCTCACTATATATCCTCTCCCTACCCCCTTCTCACTTTATACCCTCTCCCTACCCCCCCTTCTCACTATATACCCTCTCCCTACCCCTCTTTGTAGTTCACTTACCGTGCAGTCCTGTGGTGGGGACGTGAGGCCTCTATCTCGCTGCTCTGCCATAGTGCTCGCGGCTTCACTGCTGAGCGCCGGCATATGACGTCACATGTCGGTGCTCAGCGTGAAGCGCTGGCACCCGAGACATATAAGACACTGCAGTCGGGGCAGGGCTGAGGCAGGCGGTGGCAGGCAGCAGAGGAGACAGAAGGGCGCCGAGCAGTTGCTGAAAACGACTGCTCGGCACCCCTTGGGCCCCCCTGACTGGCAGAACTCCAGGGCCCGGTCTCAGTCGCAACCCTGGTAGTTCCGCCACTTCTGGTAAACAATGATGAAACATGTTTAGTTAATATATTCTTGCAATTTACCAACTTAGACTACCACTGTAGACTTATACAGTTTGACAGTTACAGAACTATACTGGTTACATGTTGTATTAAAGGAGCAGTCGTGCTAATTGTTTTCTCTGTGGGGAATGGAGTTCTATACCCTGATAAACTGAAGATGAATGATTCAAAGCTGAAACTTTTTCTGCTCCATTAGGTCCTTGCAAACACACACACCTTGACTTGTGTGTCCAGAGGGAGAAGTGCTTTGCTCATGTGTAGGTTTAAGGAAACATACCAGCGTGTCTCTTGGCTCATGTGGGGACTCTTTGTGCAGCTCTATGGCCAGCTTGTATGCATGAAAAAACTAGTATTTGTGGCTGTTCAATTTCAGTTTCAACAGGAAGAACAGATAAACCCTGTAAATGTATTCATATTAATATGTTTAGACGCTCTGATGATGTTACATTTTTAGATATTCATAACTAGAAGTTGAGGTAGACCTTGATAGTATGCTCTTTAAATGCAAAAAAAGGGTGTTGTGGACATGTACAGTAGGATTACCGTTGTCAGTGGTACAGCAACCTACAAGAAAGGGGAGAGTGGAAGTGTGTTATAAGGTGTGTGGTTTAGCTTCATTCATCATATAGAAAATGTCTATATTTTATTTAAAAAAATAGGCACACATGCTTTTAAATAGCAATGTTAAGGATTCATCTGAAAACATGGTATATTGTTCTTCTATATGACTATAATTCACATGCATTCACACATTGAGAGCTAAAATGGTGTTTAGGTGGAAGGATGAAAGCTGATCATTCTAGGACTAACACTTAAAGGGTATGATGAGATGGTGAGAGAATAGGACTAGCTGTGTTGACACTTGTGAAGATCACTTCTTGAGAAGGAAATTGTTGACCTATATTGCCTTTCATACTGCTCATACTTAACAGCTTTCACTAACAATGGTCTTGTATAGGCAACTGATGATGGTCTCATAAAAGGCATAATATATGGAATGGCTGAAAATATAGTCTAATTTCTGGATAAAGATAAATGTATACTATACATGAATGGTTAAAATAATTGTTGGTTCTGGCAGGAAGCTGTATAAATATGATTATTATTCCGGTGCCTATTCATAGAAGCCCCGGCGGAAGTGCCGGCAGCAGCAGCAGAGGTTGTCTGCGCACATTGCACAGACCTCCACCGGCTGCCACATTAGACACCAAGGAATCTGAAGCACGGGGAGAAGTCTAGGGATGCACTGGTAAGTCAGGGGAGGGTAAGAGTGGCATATGGGGGGTATAAGGGCCTTCTGGAGGCAGAGTGGCATATGGGGGGGTTAAAAAGAATATCAGGGAGGCAGAGTGGTTTATAGGGATGTATAAGGCATAGCTGATGGCAGAGTGGCATATCATGGGATACAAGGCATATCTGGGGGGACAGATGCAAATACAAGGAAATAAAAACAACAAATGCATTTTTCTTAATCAGTTTTTATTAAATATGGAAAAAATAGTTTACATGTGAATTCATATTTACTAGTAAAACTTTTTTCTTATAAGGTAGTCCTTTATTCAGGCTTTCTTTTTTTCCCAAATTAATATTAAAATTTTGGGGATTCTTATAATCAGCGAACAAGACATCGACTTACAGTGAAGACATCGGGGTGTCAGTCAGACTGGAGAAGTGCTGCCGGATTGTAGTAAAGATGGGATGGAACTATCAACAAGCGACATAGCAAACATACAGAATTGTTACAAATACATTGGTATCCAACAGTCCCATGATTACCATGATGGGGAAGCATGAAAGGCATCAACGTCCAAGTACTACCAAAGGATAAGGCAGATCCTAAAGAGCCAGCTCAATGGGAAGATCCAAGCCATCAACACATACTCCCTGCCAGTCATCACATACCTTGGCGGCATAGTGAGCTGGCCAATGAAATACATTAAGGCTGCTGACGTGAAGACCCAGAAACTACTCACAATGTACGGAGGTTTCCACCCTAACTGTTGGAGCACCAGCTCTTCTGGATACTCCACCCCAGGGACCCATTACACAATTTCTAAGTCTCATACTTATATTTTAGTTATTTATTGTGCTTATCTGTCCCTGGGGCTTCAATTTTACATGTAAGTGCAAACAAAATTAGCCAAAGAAGGACGTATATATACCGCCCATCCACTACTGTACCAGCCTTTCTGTCACAATATATATATATATATATATATATATATATATATATACACACTGAGAAAGATAGACTTTCATGCCAATGTAAGAAATGGTAGAAAGGCAGTCACTATCTATGCGAGGAATGTCATATCATGTGTCAAAAAGAAAGAAGACATGGGTTGGCTGTTCTTTTAACTAAGATGACATAAAGCTGGCCAAAATGGTCCTTCTCAAAAGTCTAACCTTCTTTGTGGTTTCAGGGTAATCGGACACAAAATGATCATGGGTTCAGTAAAAGCTTAGAACAAAGTTCATGTAATGGCCATGCTGGCATCAACTACACATTTTTACTTTACCTGTAATTTCTGCAAAAATAGTTTGGAGAAGAGCTATGAAAAACAGTCTGTAGGAAGCTGGCTAATCAACGAGCTCTGAATCTTCCTAGTATAGCCGTCTTCAATGTTGGAGAGTTTAAATGAAAACCATACATCAGACCCTGTAGTGAATATTCGAAATTTTATATCATATATTTTTCAGCCAGAAAATAAATGCCACAATTGTAACACACATTGCAGAAATTGTTAGCATTTTATAACACTCATATTTAATCAATATGGTGAAACTGGTTGTGCAACAGTCTGGAGCCTCTTCTAATGAATCTGTAAGAATATAGAAAATTAGAAGATGAAGTGTGTAAATCTGTTTTAATGAAACTCAGAGGGCTGGATGTATATAGTGTTATATATTCTCAGATATTCTATATATATGTCAGACTTTTCTTTATTTTCTTTTTGTGCACATTTTGAAGTATTGATATTGTTTATTTGTAATTACACAACTAACCCAGTTGTAGTAAATATTGTTTGCAAAAATGGCCGCAGCACCAATCATGAAGCGTTTACTCTTACAAGGGCCATTATGTTTTAAAAATACCAATGTGGGCCGACAGTAAATTTTCATTTGAACTCTGTATTAGTTTTGCTGGTTCAGGAACAACTCAGCATGTCAAAAATCAAAATTCACTTTGATATTGACATACATATTCTTTACATTGACTAGCACTGGTTTTGCCTTTGTAGTCCACAAATCTGTAGAAGATTCAGATTTCTCTAAGCAATCCGTACTGTATTGGAAATTAGTACCCTAAATACAATCTAAAAACTCCTGGGATTTTTTTCTTGTGTGGAGAGAACAACCAAAAATAAATATTAAGTACAAGCTCTGCAACAAATGTTCTTTAGTAACTGCAATAATATGATATGATCTGATATAGATATATATGCTGTTGTTGTGACCACCCATTGCCTTCAAAATAGAATCAATTCTTCTAGATACACCTGCACAGTTTTTAAAGGAACTTTGCAGGTCGGATGTCATGCTGCAAAATACATTTGGGACCAATCAGATACCTCCTTGATGGTATTGCATGATGAAAAAGTATCTACCTGTGCTTCTCAGCATTGAGAAGACCATTATTTCTGACCAAATCCCCAACTCAATTTGCAGATAAACTGCAAATACTTCACTGCTGTCTGCAAACACTCATTCTTCTACCGCTCTCTAGCCTTCTGCTATAGGCACATATTTCAACTCATCAGCCAAGAGCACCGGATGCCACTTTTCTGCAATTCAATTCCTGTGGTTTAATAAATAGTTCAGTTGCTTGAGCTTGTTTCCACATTGAAGGTGTGGATTTTTGGCCGCAGATCTTTCATGACCAGACTTTTCTGGACAGTAGGTCAGTGTACCAGGGTCTCGCAGTTTTCTGCAAATTCTGGGCTGAATACACTGCTGGACATCTTCTGATGGCAAAGGGAAGTAAGCATGATATGTCGTTCATCTGCTGAACTAATTGAGAATCTATTTACAGATTGAGAATGAATGTACCCAGGAGCTGTGTCAGAATAATGCAATTAATACACAAAATACACACACTTTGCTGTAATATTAATTCTGGTGAATTACACAGTATATAAAATGGCTGCATAGAACGCAGTTGAGGGTATACTCTCACAGATTTCCCAAGTGCCAGCGCCACCTTAATCTCACAGTACAATGCTAAGGGGCCGTTTGAATACAAGCTACTATTGCTAATTGCGGTGACAAATTTAGTTTTGAAAAAAGTTTTCTGCATCAATTACAAATATTATATAAACAGTCTTGGTTGTTTGCTAAATTCAGTGTAGTGTGTATCAAATAGGTATTAACATTTTGTAAACTCCTTATTCTATGCAACCACCTCTCCCTATGTAATGTATATATATAAATAGACATACAATATATCTTACCTGTTAATTGCAGCTATTTAGCTTTGATCACGTGTAAAGTAATAGAATTGGCTATTTTTCAGTAAATTGAATTTTCTTGAAAACTTTGAAAAAGAACAATAGGTAAAGGGTGCAAAAAAGAAGGTGTAAGAGAAAAGTAGACAAGTTTCCCTGAGAGTTATCAAGAAAACCAACTACGGCAGCTGTAGATGTAAGAGGTATGACTTTTATTGATGTATTGATGTAAACAGCACCGACAGATTCTAATGATATGCATTGTGTCCTCTTTCAAAACAGCTCATCAAGTTTTGTATGCTGTCCAGGATGGAAACAGCAAGGGGAGGAATGCTTAGTTGGTATGTATGGATAACTTATCTTTTTCATTCCCTTCTCATAGAGATATTTATGCTGAAGTCACATGAAAGAAACATAGGTTAACAACAGTTCTATCAGATGAAGCACAGCCACCAGCAAATTCCTGTTCTTTGGTGCTGATTTTTGAGCATAGGAAGTGTAATGATGAGCTGGAGAGACACCTGGTGGCTAAGTTTGTATAATAGACAAATGGCATGTTCATGGCAGGTAAAGCAAAGATATTCATCCATAGCATAAATGATTACCCACTGTGGGCCATTGACCTGTGGCCCACCTGGGAGTCTAGTAGGGCTATCTGCCCTTGATAAGCTGGGACAGCTCCGTCCTTGACCTCATGCCATAGGTCTAGTCAGGGCCGGCCCAAGACATAATGCCGCCTGGGGCGAAGTTTGAAATGCCGCCCCCCCTGCCAACGTCATTTTAAACTTCGCCAATGCCATTATCTACCCTATCCCCCCCTTTGTATTTACCTTTAAACAGTCCTGCGGCGAGTCTCCCTGCTCTTCCACGTCAATTGTGACGTCAATTTCCGGCGCTCAGCATTACAAGCCGGCACCGAGACCGAGCTAGAGGGCTCGCAGAGGAGAGAGAGGGGTGCAGAGTGGCTTTCGCTTACCAAATTGTCAGTACCCGTTCGGCGCCCCTCTCTCTCCTCTGCGAGCCCTCTAGCTCAGTGCCGGCTTGTAATGCTGTGACGTCAATTTCCGGCGCTCAGCATTACACCGTGGCAGAGCTAGAGGGCTCGCAGAGGAGAGAGAGGGGCGCGAGCGGGTACTGACAACTTGGTAAGCAAAAACCACTCGGCGCCCCTCTCTCTCCTCCACTTTAAAAAAAAACCAAACGCTTGGGGCGGCCGCCTCTTCAAAAGTGCTGCCTGGGGCAATTGCCCCACTCTGCTCCATTGTAGGGCCAGCCCTGGGTCTAGTTGACCTAAGCCAGAACACGCCACTGCTTGAGGTTGTCAATATTCTTCTTCTCTTGACACAAGAAAAGTTGGGCCTCTGCAGGGCCTGCCATGTGTGAATAAGGAACAAATGTGTTTTATATATAATTACCAGCTTGTTATTTTAGCTTGCAAATATATGCATATGTTAGTTTAGTCACATGGGAACTCTATTGTGTAGTTCATGGGCTGCATCCATTCTTAATGAGCTACTGATGCCAAAGATTATGGCAAAAAGCCATTAGTACTTATGTTAGCCCTTCAGAGGAACATTCATGGGCTCTGTAATTACTTTTGGCTACATTAAGAAAGTAACCACCCTGGCCTATGACAACTATCAGGTCATTGTCTTTTCTAACAGCATAGAGTCCATGGGGATGAGTAAAAACCACGAATGTTTGCACTATTATTATCTTAGGGTTATTTATTTAATTACATTCTTTAATATGGGTTATGGTAATCACTACTGCATGTCCTGTGATTTGTTAATGTCTTTTTAGGAACCGGCATTGATTCTCAAATCAGACTTTTAAAGAGCTTAGGAAAAAGTGGAGCATTTGTTCAACCCCCCCCCCCTCCATTAGTTAGGGGTCCAGAAAAAGGAAGGCAGGAGATGCTATTCATTAAAGCTTTTAATGTATAGAGAGTCTTGTGTTATTTTCAGGCAGTCTGTCTCCAGGCAAATCTTACAGCATTTACTCAGCTTAAACATACACAGAAGCTCAGAAACCGGGAATAGCTGATGAAATCCAGTATACATAAGCTAATAGCTGTGCTCTAGTATACTAAATGTAGTCCTTAATGCACGAGTTTGTGTAAACTGCTCTGAAGCCCAGCTGTATCCTCTCTTATGGTCTGTCACACAAACTGGATGTTTAAATAGGATCCTTGCAGACAGAGAATAGTTTTATATAGCATATAGGCAGCACAATGTGGGTGTGTGTCGATTGCCAAAGCAGAAAAGAACATGGAACCATGCACAAGGCGTTTAATTTAGGAGCTGCAGAGATAAAACAGGTGTATTCACTGTATTTTCATTTGGTATAGTAGATTATAATATAGTTTATATTCATTTCTTGACAGATTTAATAGTGTGAGATTTTAACCTGGTCCTGTCTGTCAACATAGGATTGGTCAGATGCACATTAGGCCCCTGCATGTGATGGCAACATTTTCCATTGACCAATAGCATGATTTTCTTCATCATCCTCTAACTTGCCATGAAAACACTATGCATATTGTCATGTAACAGATTTAACGGATAGCTCATGATTAATGTGTAAACCTCCTGGACTTTATAATATTAGATTACATATAAAACAAAAATATTTACAGCAGAAGTAGTAGGGGTTAATACAGTGATGGAATTAAACAGTCATGGGATAGGCATATGGCTATTTCGAACATAGTACAATACCATGAACCAAATAGGGTTTGAAGTTTTTATAGCAGTAAATAATGGGAAGACAAAGCCTTTTGTATCTGCTGTCTAATTTTTTATTTCTTTTTAACTATGCAGTGTAAGTTCATCTGTTCATATATTAGTTATATTATAGATATGTGAACTTATGTAGAAATAGATATATTTTTAGTATTAATGCTCTTTCTATAAGATTAGAATTTGTGTTTTATGGAAAAAAAAAAACCTGATGCAAGTGCTATAATTTGCTGATGACCTTTATTGCAAATGAACTGTACCCACCCCGGAGAAAAGATTTACTTTGATTTATATACTTCTGGTATTCTATATTTAATTTCACATACTCATGACACATTATTGAACTTTAATAAGAACTTGAATTGGGAATACTGATTAAATTTGACATGAAAAATTACAGTAGTCTGTCCTTCCGGGCAAGAAAGACTTAGACCGCAATATGTAAAATAATCAGCACCTCGAATGCTAAATATTCCAAACCACTGAAATGATTATAGAAACATAAAGTACCCAAACATATGGTAGCATGAGTAAATATGTTACATTACTTTGGCATTTTTCTCAAAAGGAGAAATTGGTTAAAAAGGACTGAATTTAATATTATTAATGTATACAATAATACAAGTGGCATGACCATTTTAATGATTCTGTCATATTAGCAATGATATACTTCCATTCTGGTGTCCACTGTTGGCTCTGACACAATAAAATGTATGCATTGTTTAAGTCAAGGTACATTTTCTCTCAGTCCTTGAGCACTGCATATATCACAGTGCACAATACCACCCAATACGAAAGCTTATGCGCTCATTAATCATAATATTTGAAAAATGTACATTTATAAAGTTCTCCCAACATATTTTAACAAATCCGGTAATACAGCTGCATGCAAATGCTACACTATATGGAATTTCTGCTAACATTATCTGGCTGATGTTTATGCAGGTTATTCTTATATTTAATTCAGGCCAGAGATAAGTTACCTTTGGATCTGCTGGTACTCTAAACCACAACCTACTTGCTGATGAAGCAGAACCTCCTAGAGATCTAAAGTGTTTACAGCACCACATTAGGTCATATATGCTGTGATGAAGGGCGGTCTGTGACAAAGTGGCAAAAATATTCCCTTGCGCCTTCCAATTTTTTTTTCATAGATAGCAATATTTCTAAAGCCTAGCAGGATCAAGAAATGAGCAAGCTATACACAGTAGAGTGCAGAGCAATTAGGTATTTCTTACGCAGGATAGCTCAGGTCAGCATACCCACTCACAGAAAATATTTCCTCTGCTCCCTACTCATTAAAGCTTCTTCACTACCCAATGTTCTGTGCCCTGCATTTGCTCTGCAAACCACCTTACTGGCTTAAAGACTGCCAACACACATACTCATCTAACACCCTAAGCTAATACACATTGTAACACTGTCACTCAAACAATGCACACTAACACAGAATCTAACACTATACATCGACACTTCACCCAGTCTAACACCTATTCACTGACATCCCCATACATATTCACTGCAACACCGTACACTGACAAACCTCACATTATAAAACTATACACTGGCACCCCATACACATTTTCTCTAATACTATACACCAATACCAAACACAGTCTAACACTGACACCCTTGAAATCTCTATACTGACCCACACACAGTTTAACACTGTACACTGACACCTCCACACACACATACTTATTCTGACACCGCACACAGTCTAGCATTGTACACTAACACCAATGCACTCATTGCAACACTATACACTGACACTCCCTACACAAACACTGTACACTGACACATACACCGTTTAACTTGTACACAGTCACCCCCACACACATATTGTCTATTAACATACACAAACACATTTTAATCACGGACAGGCACAGATATGGATCATGGAATGCATTTTCACAATTGCTGGACTTTGAGAGGACACTAACATTTTTTTTTTAATTTAGCCCTTTTTATTATCGCTCTCCTTTCCTCTATCTCTCCCCTCTCTTTGCATCTCTCCTCTTTCTCATTATCTTTACCCTTTCTCATCATTTCTCTCCTCATCTCTCTCCTCCCTCCTCATCTCTCTCCTCCTCATCTCTCTCTCCTCCTCATTTCTGCTATTTCTTTATCATTCACTAATTTATAATGACCATCTCTATTCCTTGATGTGCTTTAGCATTTGAAAATGACTTCTCCTTTGTAGTCTATGAAAAAGGTCCAACTTATGGGGCCATTTCTTATTAGACACATTGATAACAACTCTACAAATAAGTACATAGTGAACACAGACACTCTATGACCATTTTCCAAAGTAAATTTGCCTTAGCACAAAGGACTTTTGGAAGTCAGGGTTTGATTAAAAAGTTGGACTCTTATTATGTCTGAACAAACATCATCTGTAAGATATAATGATTATGAGATGTTTATTTCGTTTTAGCTCTAGCAAACAATACTTTATTTCACTGCACTAAGAACTGGCTTCTTGTCAGATGATTAATGTCCGGATGTTCTATAGACAGAACTTAGACAATCAGTGAGGCAATTTCCTTTCTGAACAACCCATGGTCCTTTGCCAGATCTGAAACTCCTGATATTGTGATGAACTAAATACATTTACTTTTACTTTACATTTATTTTTTGGACTTTGCTGTTTCCACTTACTACCAGTCTCTCTTGGTGTGGTGTCATCCAGTACCTAACTGTAAAACAGGGGGAGATCCGATATATTTGTGAAATTAAAAAACAGAATCACAACTGTAGTATAATTGTAGTACTGTGCAAGGTTTTGGTTACTAATATGTGGCTTTGATCAAGGACATAGAGCTTGTTTCTCATGTTTTGTGCCAGTATCCTTAGGGCAGAGAGAATTTGTTGTACATATGCTAATTTTATTATGTAAACACAAGTCAGATACAACCTCATGTGCATGATTCATAACATAATTCTATTGTTTCCTAGCTATATGTGAAGGCAACTTTACGTGTAAGGAAAATGAAGTCTGCGTTCGTCCCAATGAATGTCGATGTCGGCATGGATACTTTGGTGCAAATTGTGAAACAAGTAAGCACATTTCATTCTTTGTTTACCCTTTGCTCTGTAAGCTATGGTAATGTAGACAGAGTTTTCTGACATTTAGGGAAATAACTTTTATTGAGGTCTAATGTTAAACTAAACCATGTTCACATGCCTCTCCCCTGCTATTTTGGTGAAACATTTTGGTGATCCGGTTTATGAAGCATCAAATAACAAAAAGGAGCTGAAATGTCGTGTTTCACCTATTCTTCTTAACGTGACCGAATTATAACTAAAGCCCACGAAAGCCAATTGTATCAGTCGCTCTAAGACACAATGAAAATCTGTTGGGATCCCAGCCACTGGTGTCTGGATCCATATTGAGCATTGGGACTTCCAGTTATCAACATGTATGTAGGTAGTGTGTACCGTGCACCACAAACCAACTGAATGTTTTTTGTCATTAGAGGAGAGGAAAGAATAAAAAGACACATCTACTAAAATGTGGTTGATTATTAGATGAGAGCTTAATGTTGTGTGTAATGTTAATATTAATGTGGAATAGTACTTTTAACAGGCTCACTAGAACTCCTATATGGTGTCCATCAGCTCAGAGACCAGATATGTATTATGCATATACTGTATATGTAAAGCAGATTCTGTAGGGGGAACAATACAATATAACTAGCAATAACATTAATATTATCATTATACAAAACTTACACTTGCATAACATACCACTACGGAAGGAGAAGAGGACACTGCTCTAGTGAGCTTACAATCTAGTAAATAGCAGGTGATGTGCATAGTTGACACCACATGCCTGATATTCCTATTAATTATATTTGTACCATTGTGTTAATGGTTTTCTTTGATGGATTATACAAAATAAATCCACTTGGTGGATATATAGAATAGCTGCCATCAGCAGACGTAGTGTAGGGTCTTACAATGAAGTAGTGTAACCATGCCTGTGATAGGAATAATGTTTCTATGGAGCTGTTATACATGTATTATATTGTAGCATCAGAACAACGGTCTGCCATCTAATTTTAGAATGTGGTATTTTCCTAAAAAATGATTATCATTTTGTGTCTATTTGAGCTACACCTTCCATGTCTTAAGGAATGGCAGTATAAAAAGAACTTAGAGATATCTCAAAACTAAATGAAAGTGACCAACTTAAAGCCAATGTTTCCTTTTAAATTCTTCTTGGGATGTAAAGCTCATAGAATCTATTTTCACAGAGACATATTGCTTCGCTACCATTGTCCCTATAAACATCTTTCAAAAATATTTGTGGTTGATGCAGAGCAATGACGGCCGAAATAACAGATTTTGATTTTTTTTTGGTAGAGCTGAAATCCACAAGCTTGTGGTTAGCAGCTAGTGGTTTCATGTAACCGTTCCAGTACCCTGGGATCTCACAAAGTTTTATATTATGTCAGACTAATGAGGCTTGGGGAAGAAATCCGATGGGAGCTAAGTTACAAGTTCCATTTCCCTTGCCTGCATTTTCCTGTATCATGCACATCGTCACAAGATGTGAAAATGCTGCCACTGTGACAAGTCGGTGTTCTGAACAGAGACAGAATGGTTTCCTACCAGTATATTTTTCTGTACACTGAATGGTTTTCTATATAGCTATGTACTAACAGAGTCCAAATGGGAATACCATGCACTATGAAGCATTACTTAATATCACTGTTACAACTCTTGGTATATAAGGCCCAAAGGATGGTCCTTTTTGTGGATATGTTAAAAATCCTAGTGTGTTAGATTAAACTGCAATACAGGGTACACAGGATATTCATTTTGTTTAAGAAGTAGCCTCCAATACTCCACAGTTTGTTTCTATGATTGCTGGAATATTCTGCTGTGTTTTAGTATTGTACTTATGACTGATGGAAAAAATAACTGCTCCCCTATTATAGGAATCATACATGCTTTTCTAAGCCCTATACTTTCAGACAGGGGACATCTAAGAATTCTATTTGGCTAGCAGGTCATTTTGTAATTCAGATGAAACATGAAACTGACTATACAGAGACCATACGATAAGTAATTTTGGCCCCAGGCTTGGTATGCACAATGTTTCTGATCAGGCTGCCAATACTCTAGTGCATCTGTAACCGCTTCACATTTCTTTACCTTGTCATCTTTTTTTCTTGTCCTCTGGCAATGTTGTTTTCTATCTTTCTATCAATAATCTAAAGGACTGATACGTGATAAAAGCAAAAGAAATCCAGTACAGAGAACCTATAACCAACAACAACAACAAAAAGTCTAGTATTTTAATTATTTATTTATTTCTTTTAGATAAATATTTTTTCCGACCCTCAATTTATGCCCCTAAATATGGATTTGTTAAAATGGATACATTTAAACCATTTAGATGTATTGAATTTGTGTCCCCAAAATCGTTGAATGCTACATTTTAAACAAAATTTGTTGCGTTTATTACTTTAGAAATGTTCTCATCGCTTTCTCTGCATTGTACGCCAGACGTATTGATTGGTACAAGTACATATCTTATACATATCTTAATTCTTGGAGAAATAAAATAAAGAAAGCATAAACTTTGTTAAGATAAAGCTTTACTGAGTAGTTAAAATGTTCTGCAACACAAAATATATATTGTTGTTGATGCCTGCAGATCCTGTTTAATAAATAAGCTTGTCGAAATAAAAAAAAGGTTTGCATTTTTTTTTGTTGTATACATCAGTAATTAGTAGGCAGCATATTATGTTCCACAGTTATGTTCCTGCTGAGTCTAGGGAAGTTTCTGTCCGTCATGCCTGGCAGAGCCCTACTCAACCATGCCATATTATATCTTAATTTCCCTCTTGCCGCATTATCATCATAACTGTGTACCAAGACTTTTCTTAGCACCATGAGTAGTGCCACATCTTTAAAAAACTGCAAAATTATTTGGTTTTTTTTCCACTGTTAAAAAATAAGCATCTTAATGCTGTTCACAATGAAATCCTGTTCTGCACTTGCATATAATGTGCAATGTAGGCAATGATAACAGTACTTTAGTAAATCCATATTAAATCTTACACAAATCATAATCTTGTATTTAAGACTAATACATAAGGGATAATTATCAGCACCAAGGCTGTTAATTTATTAAAACTATATGCTGTGGGCTTTTTGTTTGTCAATTAGTGA
Organism: Spea multiplicata; assembly: GCA_009364415.1. Taxonomy (NCBI): domain Eukaryota; kingdom Metazoa; phylum Chordata; class Amphibia; order Anura; family Pelobatidae; genus Spea; species Spea multiplicata. The sequence continues at coordinate 43,537,697 of VKOC01000001.1, forward strand.
ATTTGTTTTGCAGATATTTTGTTTAAAACTAAGTTTTACCTTTTAATGGAGACTGGGATTATATGGCGACAGATAACATAAATGCAAGCACTGCATATATATATATTACATAGGTATATTTTGTATTCTTCTTAAGACAACATGATTGCACTTTGGGATTTGGGATATTATATACAGTGTATGGGCCTTATGGAGTCAAACTCCACTTTGCTAAACATGCACCAGCAACTTAGGTCATATCATGTTTAATAATTTGCATCTGTTTTGTTTCTTTAGAATGCCCTAAACAGTTTTGGGGTCCAGACTGCAAAGAAAAGTGTGCCTGTCATCCTAATGGCCATTGTGATGATGTTGTTGGCCAATGCACTTGCAATGCAAACCGCTGGGGACCCAACTGTGAAAATGCATGTCTCTGCAAACATGGCAAATGTGACCAGGACACTGGGAAGTGTACCTGTGAACCCAGCTGGTGGGGTCCTCAGTGTTCAAATGGCTGTTACTGCAGCACCAACTCACAGTGCGACCAGGCCACTGGCCGGTGTATTTGTCAGCCTGGATGGTGGGCCCGAAGCTGTAACAACCAGTGTTCATGCAACAATTCACCCTGTGAACAAATGACTGGCCGTTGTCTTTGTCGAGAGAGGTTATGGGGACCTCGCTGCGATAGAGTTTGCCAGTGTTTCAAAGGAAAGTGCAACCAAGCTGATGGAACTTGTACATGTGAGCCAGGTTACAGGGGCAAATATTGTAGAGAGCCCTGTCCTGCAGGACTCTATGGACAGGGATGTAGAAGACGGTAAGGAGACTCAAAATTTGTGTGTCTTACTTATATATCGTTAGAGTTCAAACAACTTTCATTTTTGTTAATATGCGAGTTTGAGAGTGTTAGCATTCTGTAAATGTTTTTTATATTTAAATTAAATGGGATTCTCATACTGACCTTTTAAAGTAATTTCAATCAATCTGTGACAGAGAGAAAGACTATCTAGGGGGATAAACAGCAGTCAAGATACTTTTGTAATAATTTATAAAGGTGGTGTAAAAATGAGACCTTTAATGCTCAGACATAACTTCCATGGGGCAAGAGCTTCGCTTAGGCACTGTAAGGTGAACAATGGTCTTGAGCATCAAGGTGCCTCTGTGCCCCCTTCTGCTTTCAGTGCAGGTGGGGACCTCTAATGGTGCCCCAGGTGCCAAGAGCCCTAGTTCTGCTCCTGCTTTCTTTGGTAACTGAGATGATAGCAAACATAAGCTTTTAGAACACTTTAGACATAGCTAAGCGAATAAAACTGAAACAACGTAGAAAATATATGCAGAGTATAATTAAAAAATGCAATGAAACCATTTGGTTCATCTAGTCTACCCATTTTATCTGATGTAAAGTCTTAAAAAGTCTTTAGGTCCCCTCACTGTATTACCATATACCACTTCTGCTGGGAGGTTGCTCCTTTTATCTACTACCCTCTCAATAAAATCTTAGTAAGTTAAAAAGGTGAAACTTGTATCTAGGCCTCTTGCATCGTACTCTCTAGTTTTAGATTATGACCTCTTGTTCCATCATTTCTCCTCCTTTGAAAAAACCTTCCCCTTGTACTTTGTAAAATCCCTGTAATTATTTAAATGTTTCTATTTCTTCAATGCTATACATATATATATCAAAACAGAATACCCTAAATGGAATAAAATAATTACTGTAACCTGTTTGTAATTTGCAGAATACATTTAAATGCAACATGAAATAAACTGTTGAGCAGAATATACATTCCACATACTTACTCTTAATGCTGCCATGAATACCGGTATGTGGGTTTAGCTACATACCACCACATTTATATGTATATTCTGCAAACTTTCCCAAATATCCCCCAATACTTGTTTTAACATTCATTCCTTTGTCATTGATATGGAAATGCAAGTTTGTGTGTGAAATGAGCGTGTGTGATTCTGTCATTCAGAAATAAAGAGGTCAATAACTAACCAACAATTTAACGTCTGAAAATGCTTAACCAGTGGCCATCATTTTTTAAATATGCATATGTGGTTTTCTTTTTTGTAGATGTGGCCAGTGTAAGGAACAGCAGCCTTGCACTATTGCAGAAGGACGATGTATTGCTTGTGAACCTGGATGGAATGGAACTAAGTGTGACCAAGTGTGCTCACATGGTTTTTATGGAGAAGCTTGTGAGAAAGTGTGTCCACCATGCAAAGATGGACACACCTGCAACCACATTAATGGGAAGTGCTCTCATTGCAACGCCGGCTGGATAGGCGATCGGTAATTATATTATACATATTACGCATTATTCAGATTGACATTATCTTGTTTGGATACACAAATCTCACTTCTGGAGGCCTGGGCAGCTGGTGAGGGGTTTTGAGTCATTTGGAGTCTTCTGCTACTATGTTGTGAGAGGCGTTTATAACAGAAAATGATAAGACATGGTAGATATCACCATACCTGGGAACTCTCAAAAGAGAAATAATATGAGGGGATTTAATAGTATAGAACTTGATGGTATTATGACTTCACTAAAAGGATTATGGGTATATGGAAGAGCTTTCAGACACAACTGATTGATGTCTTACTGTACAAATGGGCAGACTAGATAGGGTATAGGGTCATTACCTGCTTTCAAGTTAGTTTCTTTGGTTCTGTTCTAATAAAGGCAGTTTATTGTTTTATATCTATTTCAAGTCGCACAATAGAATTAATATACAAACCAGCTGTTATTTTTATTTGTTTGTTTTCATTAAAAGCACTCTTCAAGGAGATGATGTCCATTGGGCTAAAGTTCTGTGAATTCAATTCTGACCTTATAATGTATTCTGTTCATATCCTTGTATTAATAGTACAGCATTCGATTGGCATCTTTGATGTATCATCTGGATATGAGCAATCTGGTTCATACTGCAGGAAAGAGTGCTTCATTTATTCTACTATTTGGGAAATATTTTTTGTACTATTAACTTACTTTTGTTACTATTGTCTCTCTATCACTACTTAAAACCAAAAAATATACATAATATTTATTCAAAGACTTGTTACTACATTCTCTGTATTCTATTATATAGCATTCTAGTTTTTTCTGATTGAATTCATGCATTGTTTCCTTCATATTATTAAATTTACAAATTTTCAAGTTGCATTTCTACCTTAAAGAAGTAGATATTCATTACGATAACAACATAATCATGTTTTCTAGATTTGGTTAATACAACCTTTGCAGTGAACAAACTTGTACAAGTCCTATAAAGTAGCAAAATTGGGAAAAAAAATAGTTGAGACACTTTAATTTTATTTGACCAAATATGTAATAAATAAAAATATCAAATATTTGTTTTCTGAAAATCCAAATATATTTTAAAATGTAGTATTTAAAAAGTATTATTTTTTTCTAGGTGTGAGACAAAGTGTCGCAATGGTACATATGGAGAGAACTGTGCTTTTGTTTGCACCGACTGCTATAATGGTGAATGCCATTTTGAGACTGGGCAGTGTCTCTGCAGTGCAGGTTCCTACGGACCATAGTAAGTTTATGTATATATAAAACATATTACACTGTTTTAGTGTGTTAAATTTAATTAAATTACTGATACAGATGTATCACCTTTGTTCAGACTTACTGGTATGAGGCCTCATTTAAGACCAATCAGTAAAACCAGACAATATATAAAAGCCTTCCTTTAGGATTTTATATGATTTCTCCCTATGAAGTTATATTCCCCATTGTTACAGACTGATATTTTTGTCAACAATGAGTGAGTGTTCTGCTGAATTTAACCCTTGACTATCTTAATCCAACATGAGAAATATAATTTATAGAGTTCCGAACTTATATCAAGTGCTTTTATTAGCACTTAAATGTGTCTATTCTGATAACCTGTAACTAAAATTAAACATAAAATTAGGAGATATTATGAATAGTCTTCCTCTTGTTGTAAGAGGCAGAACACTGGGATGTCGTGCCCAGAATAGAGGATGTGTTTCCTAAGTGTAGCATTGCTTCACCAGGTCATTTTCATATTTCCTTGGACAAAGGAGCGGCATGGGGCATTGACCTCCGGAGGATTTCTTCCATGGGGCAAAAAAATATCTTCACCAGCTTTCCCCTCTCCTACCCTAAAACCTACCTTTGTTGGCTCAGAAGAGGGGTTTCCTGGCGGGAGGCAAATGTTAGTTTCCCATTAATAGGAAAAATGATATGGCCATGGTAGTAGCTAACAGTCCAGCATGAATCTGCACAACATGAGAACTTTAGTTTACAATAGTCAAGAGTGGTAATGATTACCTACAACAACCCCAGTCTAGATTGTAAGTTCCCAAGAGCAAGGCCATATTCTCCTTTTGTACCATTTTGATATTTCTGTTTATTTTACTAACTCTGTTGTATCAGTGCTACAGAATCTGCTGGTGCTATATACATAAATGAAATGGTGTCATATATGGGACATATGGGAGCTGCAGTTAGTGTGTTATGTAGGCCACACACAGCCCCAGTCTATAACCACAATTCCCATGAAGTTCAGCCAGCAATATGGCTTCTGAATATAATTGTTGATGCAGTCGACAAAAATGAGTGTATGTACTGAAGACTTATTGTAGCAAGGGAGTAGCAGTTAAGAAAAATGCTGTGTTGTGCAGTGTATGTGTCTGCAGCCTGCAAACTGTGTCTCTGCCCAGGCGGGGACTCTGTGTCTATGAAGAAGCAGCTACCAGTGTGAAGGAGAGGAGACCAGTTAGAGGGATTGGAAGAGGGCAACCCAAACTACACTGACAGCACAGGGATGTACAACATTTAATTAAAGCTTCTTTGTCGACTACCAGGTGTTTTTTTCTGCCTCTGTGTCTAGTTAACCTGCTCCAATCAGCCTACTGTTTCTTCCTCCTGTGCTGCTGCTCCAGTGAGTCCAGTGAGTTCCTCTTCTGGACCCGCTTCTGTACACCCATGGCATGTGGCCATACCTTTTCCGTGCACATCTTCTACCCTGCTCAGTTCCTACCTCTAAAGGCTCTTTGGCCCCTGTGTGCAGCTACTGTAGCTCTACCCCCTACATGAACCCACTCCCCGAGAAGTAGCCTACTCTTAGGTAGGCTACTTCTCGGGGAGTGGGTTCCAGGTAGCCTACTCTTAAGCTGTGCTTTGGCTTTGAATCTATAAAAGTAACTGCTTATGGGCTATTTAACTACTGCAGAACTTCACTTTTATATCCTTTTTGTCTTTAGTTGACAATTCTAAATGATCTGGTCTTCCTATTCCTACTGAATATACTAGGACATTTCAGCTTCGCACCAAAGGAAAAAAAAAGGACATGAATCAGGAGGAATAATAATGCAAAGTAGGCTACGTTTGCCCAATTAAAGGCTTTAGCTGCCAAGTTTGGATAGATTATTTTACTTCTTAAAGCCAGCAAAATGATATACCTTGTTATTACCTGACATCATCTTAGATATTTGCATCTAACACTTGCCTCAGATTTTAATGGAGTCATTCCAATATGAAATACAATTCATATAGAATGGTTGCCATTAATCTAACCTTGCACAAACACTGGTAAAAGAAGCAGGCTATAAATTATTTTAAAACAAATACTCAGCAGGCATTACTAAGTTTTCTTTTTTTATTAGACAATACAGTTCTTGCTATTATCTTCACACAGTTTTCACAGCTGACTTTATTGCCTCAGCAATACGCACTAACATTACACATTCTATCCATGCACGCTGAGCATAAAACCAGCTTTTTGTGAAATTAAATTTCATTGGTACTTTAATTTTTGCCATAATATTTTATTCAGATCACCTGTGCTTCATATTCATGGAAAAGAAAATAATGGGCTTTTGTATAACGTTAGTAACAACTTCATGCAAAATAAAATATTAACCCCTTTGCTTCTTATGAGGAGTTAAATCATCATGCAGTTAAACGGACTGCCACTCTGTCTCACAACTAAGGCAGAGTTACTAGACCCGATCAGTCGTCTTGGGGTCAGCTAATCAATGTTATTAACCAATCACAGCAATCCTTGACGATCATATGATGATCACATGACAGTCAATGTTGTGAAACTGCGATTGTGCTTTCCCGCCAACGTCAGTGGGCGTTCCTGCTGGCACACCCCCATTTAAAAGGAGAAATGGGCGGGGATTGGGACGTGTCAGGACCCTGCTCCCATGACCCGGAGGATTTGCATGTCGACCCGAAGAAGTTCCAAGGGACAATTCCGGAGAGTTCCCAGTTATGGTCATAAGGATATATTATTGATTTGATCTTATGTGACATGCCTTCCTTCCCTGAAAAAAATATGTATCCCAGGATACAAATCTTCAGGCCCGTCTTTACGTTAGATCCATTTGGGGTCCATTTTGCAACAGAAAGCAGGGCACATAGCATACATGTGAGTTCACGAAAAATACCATACTATCTGAACCCAGATGCCATATTATAGACCGATGCTTCAGTCTACATAAAACTTCCTTGTTTTTAGTAGATTCAGCCAGGTCAGGTGTTAAGTGAGACAGAAGTTCCATTTTCTTACTCAATTAACTATAGAATGACAAACTCCAGTTTGCATTCACTTAAATACACCCCATGACTCCAGTGTGCATTAAAATTACAGTTTTGAGGACTTGATTGTTGAGGAATAAGCAACATTGAGCAACATTTCACATCATTAAAGATGTGTTCGGGGAAGGGTTTTGGTATTCAGTGGAACTAGGTGTCGGAAAAAGGTGTCTGGCATAGTCTGCATGCTACCTCCACACTAAGAACTGCTACATTTAGTTCCAAAATTATTACATTCAGCAGAGTAGATAAAGCCTTTAAGATATCGCCTTAATTCAAAATATTTTGTGGTCTTAAATTGTGTAGTCATGGAAATTTGTTATGGTATATCTTTGTAATAGTGAGTATGGTGCCTGCACCTACACATGAATGTTTTCAGACTTTTTTATTAAACCAAGATACTCACCATCAGCCACCTTGCTCAGCATCTTCTGATTTGAAGTCTACCCAAGTAACATACAATTCCTATAAAGCTCAACGAAAGAATACCTGGCACCATTGGAATGAAGGATATTATGATTTTATTTTGTTCCATGCAAGAAACTTTGCAGCTTATTGTTATTTTCCTGCTATGCTGTATACTGAAGTTCAGTTAAAAAAATGAATATTTTTTAAGTACAGAATATAAGTACTTACTTAAATCCTCCATTTATTTGAAGTGAGTATGGGTGTTTTTCCTCCCCGTTGACTATTATGTGTTGGCGGTATCTAACTATATAGGCAAAGCCTAAACTTGGATGTAAACACTACGTTATATATTTGAGTATATAAGTTGAGTTCTTTATTTTATTTTTTTCAGTGTTCTAAAAAAATATATATTTTTTTATTTTTGGTACAAGACAGCCTGTCTAACTGTACTGTTATTCTGTTTTACCACCGTTAAAAATAGAATTTAAATAGTACAGTAATCCTTAAAGCCACACATTCAGCCAGGATAAAATTAGTTCTGTGTTTGCCTTTTGAAAGTAAAAATGTCATCTTGATAAAACAGTGATCCACATGATATCTCTTCAAGTTGCAGCTGTGTCTGCTTTTTTTCTTTTTCTTGTTATTGCTGCTTGATATTTCAAAGGGATGTACAGTAACTCAAAAGGACTTTGATCCAGTTTAAACTCGTCATATTAAACAGATCCACCATAAAAGTGTGAATTTATCTCAGAGACCACTAGGTAGCATTCCCAGTTTATTTCTAGCCACACACTGAACTATGTTAGCTAATATTAAACCATCAATTTCATGTCCTTCTGGAACGTGTCTCTGCACAACATGAAAGCATAGGTTATTACTTAAAGTACTATGCATATCCTATAGTGTAGCTCAAACTTCATACATGTATTTGAGAACTTATATTTTGTTGTGTTTTTCAACATGGATGTAATTAGCATATGCTAGCAAATGATCATACTACTCATGCTTACAGAATTCAGTGCACATATCCATACCTGGAAATTTCCCAGCATAAATTATTGGGAGCTTGTGCGCTTTTGTTGTATACACCTTGTATAGTGTTAAGAATGGGAAATAGGGAAAGTTGGGGGAAAGATGGGTGAGCGGTGGGTATGGCCACATGATGCTCCCCTGCCCGGAGAGAGAAGACACTGTGACTCACAACCAGCATGAAATGTACGTTTTGGGTAATTATATATTTTCTTCTGTACAGTTAATAAAGGTTTAACTAGTTCAGGATGTAGCTAACATTTTGTACTTTGACTGAAATTAACCTTGTCATCCATATATTTAGGATGAACAGGATCATTTCAGTTTCTGAAATGTTGCATTGCTTGAAAAGTGATTGAATAACTACAGTGTTTTGCCAAAAAGTATCCTCAGAACAAATCTGAGATCTTGTGGCCTCAGTACAATTTTTCTTTCCATTTTACCCTAACCTTCATTCCAGTTAATACTCAGATTGCCCATAAAGCCATTCTTCCTGCTGCCAAGGATATTGGCCAAGCCAACCAGGGGGGACTGTCCTCATACATCATTTTATTTATTATTATTTTTAAACATTACCCACAGTTCTACCAGGGTATTTTCATGTTCATCTGAAATACGATAAATAACAAAATGAATGAAACAAAATGAATGTGTAGTTGCAAGTACTGTTTAAGAATAATAGAAGGACAAGAATCCTACATGGAAATCACATACAATTTCCAATAAACATTGAAGTAAACATTATTCTGGAAGAACATTTGATGAGAACCATTCACTTGCATTGTTTGTGACCAAAAAGGCATGATGACTTCTCTTGCAGAACATCAGCCAAAAGAAATCACTGGTCTTTCACAAGTAATTTACATCACATGACAACAACTGAAACCCTAGCTTGCCGTTAATATCCACATATACTTATTCTTTCAGTATGTGGTACAGCACATCTGGACTCTATCATTTGTGCATTAGATTTTACCATTCTTTGTCTTTTCACAAATAAGAAGCAATGCCAACATTAGATATGGTTGTCTGGTTGACCAAAATGCATGTTCCCCATCCACATTAGAGTTGTGAGCAGATACTAATTATATACCAGGCTTCAATTGCATGCAGTATGAGAACTGGAAATGGTTTAACTCTTTCAGTGTCAGAGAGATGAGACATGCATTAAGATGTATTGTACACAAATCCTGCACTTAGAGAGTTAACTGTATTATCGGACATCAAAAATCTGCCTTAATGAATTAATTGGGCAAAATTATTTCTAACTCTTACAAGCTAGCCAACTTGCTTTAAATTAACCCGGCTTTTTGTGTCATTTTTAGCTGCAATATGACATGTCCTCCTGGCCAGTTTGGCGTTAACTGTGACCAGTATTGCAGCTGTCACGATAACAAGTGTGATCCAGTCAGTGGTGCCTGCTATATGGGTAAGTCTGCTATATAATGGTAAACTGGTACAATGCTAATTTCTAAAATTTTTGTCGATACCTTTTATTGGGCCAACACAGAAGAAGATGTAGAGTCACATAAGCTTTCTGGACCGCATAGGTCTCATCTTCCAATGAGAAAGGCGAGGAAAGGAGAAATCTGCCTTTGTAGGTACACATCTTCTGCTTCTTTAAACTGACAACCAAATACATTGGTTCAAACAAGCCTTAGAAAGAAATACTATGTGAAATAAATTCACAACGGAAAATAATACATTCTTAAAATTCTTGTTTGTGCAATGCATTTAAAACTACTATTAGAGAAACTATACAATGATATTTATAGTCATCTACTTTATTCCAATAATCCTCATTCAAATGCATTTGATCCTGTTGCCATGCGTAACATTTGCTAAGCTATAGACAAGGCCAAAAAGTGGACATGCCAACTCTCTGGAAAGCCAGACCAAAGGAGTTTGCAACTGACAAAAACACGCTTGTGTGGCAGCTTATCCTGTTGTATGAGCGTGTCAACGAGTTGCCAGTACTAACAAGTGTGAGATGTGCAACTCCCCGTGTACAAATCTGTGATTTCATACTAAAAAGAACTGTTCCTGTGCTTCGAAAGAGGAAGTGTTCCATCCAGCAGGCAACATAACAAGCATTTTATATGTTCCTTTTGGGACTCTACTCTTTGGCTTCTTCTGCCTGGCTGACATTGAACATTTGATGTTAAGAAGCATATGGAAATAAGTGAATTGAAATGTTGATTTATTGAACTTTACAAGCATTCTGTAGCCATATTTTTTGGTACAGTAACAATACAATCTTATGGGTGTTACATATATTAGAAACACATTTTACATTATTACAAAGTGCACATACTTTTCCATTGATTTGCCAACCTGTTATTTTTTAGACATACATTGAGATGTTAGTGTCATGTCTGGGAAGTAATTGAAATACTTTATGGTTCTAAGGTGTTCAATGAGATTAACGGTTCCTGTGCCAGATGGATGCGATATATTAGACGTCCTAAATAGATGTCAAGGCAAATTATGGAATTTTTTTGTGTGTGTATATATGAGTATATTTGTATATGTACACATACATGTTTCTATACATTCAATTTAGATTGCAAAAGTATTTAGTGGGACCATAGTTGAAAGTTTGGGATGACAGTAAGTGTCATATACCATATATTTCATATAACGTTAGACTTCTTTCACAATACTTTCATGATTCTGTGTACTTGCTATTTTAGCCAAGGTCATTGTAGAAAAGTATCTACAAAATTGATAATACCACATATAGTTATGATAAAGATAAAAGGTAGCATGAACTACTTCTTTGTTTTCAAAAACGTATTACCACCTGTCCAAAATATAATGAACATTTCTGGAAGAAGGTTACATTCTATGTATTTCATAGAAATGATGTCAGGAAAAAAAGGTGAAACAGTTGTACTAGAAAGACTTAGCTATCGTATGTTAAAGATTATATGCATTGCACCTTCTGTCTAATGCATATCCATGCTGACCAGCAAAGGATGAATAATCCATACAGATTTCAGGTCATAGACACTGGAAGGTAATGCAGAAATAATTGTTCACTATTCTTGTCCTTGGTTATAAAATATTTACCCTCTAGACTTAAGCTAGCTGACCAATCAATGGAAGAGTGTTTTTCCCTTCAAGCTAAGAGATTACTGTTATCTCCTATTGTAGACTGTATGTTCATGTAGGCAGGGACCTCCTTTTTGTATTTTTATATACATTTTATGCTGTTTGCCCATTAAATGGCACTACAGATTTCATTTTACAGTATACAGGTATTATTTTTGGTTTGATTGTGTAGTTGTAGTTCCTGCAGCATTAATTTATCCTTAGGGGGATCAGAGCATGAATATTTCATAGCAGTCCATGTCTGCTTGAAATGTGTTGCTTAATATGCCATAAAAAGCCAGTCTTTAAATATCTGAAATAACATTAAATAGTAATGAAACATATATTGAACTCTGTATGTATGGCAAAAGTATGTATTTTTACAAAGTATTACCATATAACATCTGTTTTATATACCCCAACTGTAAAATGTTTTATGCTTCCTGCAGAAATATGGTCATGTGCTATGGAAAAGGGATGAACCCAAAATAATTTAATTTAACACAAGGTCTGGAGCACCAAATACAGATAATATAAAAATGGTGTATAAAATATGGATAAGTAAACAAAACAGAAAAATGTCTGTGATTACAAGGAAAACCTTGATAAGAGAGCTGTAACTATGGTTGATGAAGCACACTTAAGTCTAAGAATTTATTCACAAAAGGGAGAGCTGGTAGGAGACTTGTAGCTTTGGCTCATTGACTTGACTATTTACTCTGATGGCCCATCCCCAAAAAGCTTTTGCTGCTTGATAGGCCCTGTGTAATGCTCTCCTCACCTATTAAATTATGTATTATACAAGCCCTACTGGCTGGAGGAACCTACCAATGGTGATCCTTTGTAACGAACAGTGAGCTAGGGACCTGAAGCCTTAAATCCTCTACACACTCTACAACCTTTCCTCCCTTTAACAATTACATTTCTATGTGTAGTGGGTTGTGTGTAATTGAAGATTATTCTAGCTTTAGTGTTCGAGTAATCAGAATTTTATTAAATTCTGATTAAATTGTAATATTAAATTGTAATATTAAATTCTGATTTAATTTTAATATTAAATTCTGATTTAATTTTAATATTAAAGGAGGCAAATATTTTGCATTATATTTATTTAATGAACCTCATAGCAGCAAAGAAAATAAATCAATAGATAAAAACCACACAATCTATATAACCCTGCCCCTTGAATAGGTTCCTCCTCTTTCTTGCAGCGACTTCCAGTAACTTTAAAAAAACTGTTAACAGTAACTTCGAAGTAACGATCCACATAACCAAGATCCATAAAACGCAGCTCCCAAAGGATAAGAAATCATGCTAAAATAAAGCGGAGAAAAACAATGAACAGTACCTTAAATTATGAAAAAGTCATGAATTTATTTATTTTTTCACTATAATACATACACTATGAAATAAACACTGATACCATCAGGATAGAGGTAGAAATTGCGATATAACTAAAGAGTTCATAATAACTTAGTAACCAAATAATAAATATACACACTAAAACTCTAAGTAAACCACCTAATTACTATAGATGCAATCACTCTAAATCAGCCCAATCACTATACAGTACAAAACATAGATATAAAGCCCCACAAACCTTTAGAGTTTTGAGTAGATAGGGATGGCAATATGCATTAAAAGGCCGGTTTGGGCAGGAAAAATATTCGGTTTTTTGTCTTTAAAAAAATAAAAGAATAATCTTCAATTTTATGTCAAGATCAGGAGGCTCATATTTTGCAGTTTTAACACTGCTAAACCAGGGCACTCGCCGTATGATCTACCGGACAAAAATAGAAGTGCCTAAAGGTGGATTCCTTAGACCAATCTGCTGAGCGCAAGATGTCCTGCAAGGAGCTACCACGATAAAGGGCTTGAAAGAAGTTAAACTCCTGCGCCTGAATATCCGATATTCGATACTCGAAAGACAGTAAACAGAGTAAACTGACTTTATGACAACGAATCATTGTCTGGCCAATACATGAAAAGATTGGGAACCAGGGAAACATCCCAAAAGGAAGAATATCAGGGGGGGCTGGCAGACGTGCCAGATGCATACCCCACAAAAATAGACAAATCAGGGGTTCTCTGACCACTTTCAAACCAGACACAGGAATATGGCCCGCTGAAATGGCTAAACGTGCAACGTTAATAGCGCGGTAAGACTTCCCTTCTAAAAAAAGAGCTGAAAGAAAAGGTTCCAAAGGCCCAGGAATCCCGAAGCAACGATCTAGCCGTATGTGATAGGCCTGACATATTCCAGACACCCCTGAAATTGATCATGCTATCAACAAAAGACGACGATCTAGAATCAGAGAGTGTGAATTGCCGCCTTGATCTAGAAGAAGAAGACGAGGATCCCAAGGGAGAAGTATGGGGTCCTTGAAGGACAGTTCCAGCAGCGCTAGGAACCAAGGTTGGGTTGGCCACATAGGAGATATAAGGAGAAGAGACACAGTCTTTTCCCCGTCACACTAGGCCTGGGGACAGATGAGGAGGACTGAGCCGAGTAGTTGGACTCTGAATCTGAATGTGGGAGAGAGGGTCCCGGGTGGGTCTGAGGGCCTCCCAAATGGCCGCCTGGATCTCGGAAGGAGGAGGGTTAGCAGTCGAGGCAGAATCCGCCATAGTTAAGAATATGTTAAAAAATCAGTATACTAAATAAAGTGGCCACACCCCGGGACTAACCACAAACACCCTGGATTTCTGATATAAAATAAGTATAATAATTTTCTATTTGGCTCAAATTATCAGATTATGGCTCATATAAATTCACAGAACGTTGCCTCACCACTATAATATCAGGATAGACGAAGGGGTCCTTAGTAGGGCTCACCCACTGCAAATATGTTTTTTATATGTAGAATGTTACAAAGGGTTAATCTAATTAAGTGCCAATATTTGTGCAGAGTTTACTACTACTATCTAAAAGGTGTATTACACCAAACAGATAAACTAGGTAACCTGGAAAATACATGTTAAAAATTAGCATAGCACTCCCTCCACAAGATGGAGGGTGCATGAGATTTCTTCATGCCACCTCCAAGATGGCCACCGGAACAAAAACGAGCGTTCTCAGATGAAAAAAATGTCCCCAAAGATCGCCCCACAACCAGGAGAGGTTCCTTCCTACGAAGGAAGACCGTAAAAATGAAGAAAAAGGCGTTCAAGACGCTCAAGAAATAGCTCGCCACCACAAGATGGCCACCGCACAACAGATAGGTTAACTATTAAGCTATTGGAGCCTGCCTAAGGTAAGAAAAACACATTCTCAAAGTAACAAAATAATGTTTAGAAGACCTGTGGAGGAGCAGCAAAGAAAGAGGAGGAACCTATTCAAGGGGCAGGGTTATATAGATTGTGTGATTTTTTATCTTTTTGTTTATTGTTACCATGGTTTTCTTTGCTGCTGTGAGGTTCAGTAAAGAAAAATAATGCAAATTATGAGCCTCCTGATCTTGACACAAAATTCTCATGCCAGAGTGCAACAGAACAGGCCTGGACGGCTATCTGGCACACAAGGCACATGCCGGTGGATCAGCTGCTGTAGAACCACATATGAAGTACATATTGCACACTGCATGATATTAGAAACGTAAAGTGCAAACGTGTATCCAGCCGGTGGCTACATGTACTTCATTTGGTGGCCACTGGCCTTAAAGTGCCAGGGCTGCCTAGTCATGCCCAGTTCAGCCCTGGGAGAAATTGTTGCCATGTAGCAGTAAACTTCATAACAGCCATTTATCTGTGATCAAGTAGCCTATTTAAACACTGCTCACATAGTTACTAATGTAGAAATGTAGGTTCATTTGCAGTATGAGACATAAGCTGCTCAAAATTCTCTTAATATTCATTAAATCAACATGCAAACCCAAAAAGAAATTTCAGTCAAAACCATTTCAATCAATGTACCACAACTACTTTTCTTGCATTTTTGTCTAGCAGTGGTGATGTGGAAAGCTTTGCCGAATTAAAACACAGTTACAATGTGCACAAAATTAAAAAATGAGCACATAAAATGTTTCAATGTTACTGAAAAGATGGCGGGACTATATAACAAAGGCAATAGTTGAAGAAAACAGCTCTTCAATTAAAAAGGTGGTGTTCCAAACACATGATCATATGGCATCAATAGCATCAATGAAAAACAGTTATAAGTTATTTTTAAAATAAACTGATAAAAGGAAATTAAAATGAATATTAAAACACAGCTATATAACATGATATAAAAGAAGAGAATGCATAACATCATATCATAACATATATCTTTATAACATAATGATAAAGCTTGCAAACATAAGGCAGGCTGACATGAAGATGTGGGGACAGTGTATTGAATAGGTTCAATATCATTAGGTAAGGGTTAGGGAGAAGTCAGGAATTAAAAAAAAAATGTTATATAAGTATGTGGCGTTTGCGCCTGCGCCTGCGCCAGCGCTTTGCCGTGCTTTTTGAGCTGCCTGGCACTGTCTCGCAGGTGCCTCGCGCCCCGTTTAGGTGTGGCCGCCCTGTCTCGCGCTGCGCTATGGGCGGGAAATTTAAATATAAATAGAGGGTGCCTGAGGGGATTTATCCACTTACCTGGCGAACCGCTGAGCCGATACTGCACTGTCCTCGAGGCTGGTGAGCAGTGGCAAAGCGGCGAGCTGAAAATTGAAGAGCTCATGAAATTGCGCCCCCCCACCCTCCCTTAGGTTTATATTTGTTTTTTAAATAAAAATAAAAATGGTAAATGTAAATGTATAATATATATATTGGCGTGACTTTTATTGGAGTATGGTTACCCTATATTTTATGAGGTGGACTGGTATTTAAAGTTATGTCAGCTGGCTTATAGGGCAGTTGGCATTAGGTTTTGAGTTAGTATGTGCTCTGGGGCTTGTGCCAAGGGCTGAAGTTATTTGGTTTATATGAATCGGTGATAAGTTATAAGTTATATTGAAAGTGAGTTGTATGTAATGGTAAAGCTAAATAAAAGTCCACGGCCTGATTCATCCAATATACGTTGTTGCGTTTTTATTCTTTGTTTCAGACATTTATGTTAGTTACATACATATTATTAGGTCCCCTACAGCTTCATGTTTCGAGTGGGAGTTGAATGTTCAGATGTTTCTGTAGCAAATAGCTTTTTCGAAGCTACTTTGGTATAGTGAGAGTAGTTCCCATCAATGTGAGCTCCAGAAACTCATACTTGAGTATCATCTTATTTCTATGTTTTTCTTTTAGAAGCAAATCAGCGCATGGGTGTAATAGGAGCTGGAGCTCTCGTGGCCTTACTTCTTATCCTTCTTCTATCCCTACTTTGTTGCTGCTGTGTCTGCCGCAAGAAAGATGACTCACCTGAGTAAGTTTGTCTTAATACTAATACTAAAATAATATGTACGGTATATATGTATTGCTACTGACGTTTTCAGATATAAATATATGATATATTATATTATATATTTAAAATGTGTTCTGAAGCCAAAAAGACATAGTTGTTATAGTCTATGCCCTTTCTATTTGTGTTAGGGGATTGCTTTTTATTAATAATAATAATAAAGAATAATAATTCCGTATCTTTTTTTAGTTTGCTATTTTTGTGTGCTGTTGTTCATGCATCAGCTTAAGTTCCTAAGTAACCAAATAAACAGCATATAACCGACAGATATATACTGAAACTGCTATTCAAAAACACATATTTCAAATATACAGATCAGGGATTCACTGGTATTACATTAATGAAAAGCAATACAGCCATGTTAGTATTAGATAGAATTGGCTACAGTTGGAGTACCCTGACAAGATGGAAAACTATGAAATATATGGCCATATGGTGATACAATCTCCAATAGTAATAATTGTGTTATACTACACAAAGGTGCCACTTCATAGGGTTAACAAATCTATCTCCATGTTGTGGTCACTGGCATGGAGTACATAGATGAAGAATTTCCAAGCTGAACAAATCGTTCTTAAAACACAATAACATTTTTAACAAAGTATCTTTTTATTTAACCCTCCTAACTCCTGCACCTTTAACATAACTAACTTGTTTGCTAATGCCTTCCATACAGAGGAGCACAAGACCAAATAAATAAGAAAACTCCCCGACGTTTTTGTGGACGGTTTAGCAGAATCAGCACTAAGTTGCCTCGAATTCCTTTGCGAAGACAGAAGCTGCCAAAAGTTGTGGGTAAGATTATTATTTCATGGGCATTTAGCTCTAAATTACACAGATCAAATGAAGTTACTCATTTTTTTATTTTGAAATATGAGTAAAAGCTTATTTTCATATGAAATGGCAATATAATCCTCAATAGGCAGTCATTTTGTTTAATAAAAGGCCATGATAAGTATAACAAACATCTTTGTGAGATCAATCCGCTTACATTTATCACTTTTGTAAGGTATTCTTTTGAGAATTCACCAATTATTTCAAGACATCCAACCGTCAGTGAGTTGATCTACATCGGCACTTCTGCTTATCTGCAATTTGTTTTTTTAATAAGTCTTATCTTGAGGAAACCTCAGCAAATTTAGCCTTTGAAGTGTTATCCTTTGTCTTCCTAACCTGTTGCTATTGGGATATGCACTAATTCCAGCAATTCAACATTGAATCTGCCCTTGGTGCAGTCATGTGAAGGATGCCATGAACAATGGGGTAATACAAATGATGTCTACTCACCTCTTTGGGAACACTCTCTACATCTGTGAGTCTATTCACTAAAAAGACAGTGGCCAGGATGGTTTGCAGGGGAGTTGTGGCTTCAGAGTCATGAGAGTTGTACTTGGAAAGTGTGGAATTCATTCATTCTCATCAGTTTCAAGTAACTTTCCCTGCAGCTCTTCGGCCTCAGACGTAGCCTGATGCACAGGTCTTTGCCATTAAAAGACAATTAGGGAAAGGGATAGCTGTGAGTGAGCCCCTGTGGCTGTCTGGGCCCTGGGCAGATATCCATTTTGCTCTGTGGTAATTAAGGCCATGACCATAACAATATCCACAGGCATTTTTTTTACATTTGCAATAAAAATGGGGGTCTTCTACATTTAAAAAAGTTAAAGCCGCGACATAGTGACTTACCATGATGCTAATTCAGTATCCAAGATGATGTTCAAAAACAGTTGGAATGCCAAATATTGCCTTCATTTGTTGTTCTTGGCTTCAAGGTTGTTCTTATTTCATATTTCAAGCAGAGAATAACATTGTAACAGAAGCAGTTTATGCTAGCATGTAATTGATATAAGTTCTTGTCAGTGTATTGAATAACTGAGGACATGTCAACAGAAAGTGATTAAATTCTGCCATATGTAAACTTTGAACTGAGCAATATATTTATTTTACTGGCAGTTTTTCGTTCTGCCATCTGCTTCTATGTTTGACAAAGCACAATTTGTTTAAATGCTAAAACCCATATGTTTCAGAAAAGAAATGCATAGATGTTTTATGTTTTCCAGAAGCTATTTTTATGAAAATCTTTCAAAAAAAGAAAAAATATCTTCCTTAGGCACCCTTACACCCTGAAAAAAAAGGTGTATAAATAAATCTATTTGCTGGATGCGCTAACATCTGTGTTTTAGGTGTTTTCAAATGTGCCTAAACTTATAGAAGGTTGAATACATGTCACTAGAACATTTAACTCAGGTCAAAATTTACTTAAACTGATTATTTTGTCTGGATGTCATAGCACAACTTGGCTGTTTGAGATAACCCTATATGCTTGTAAAGGATTTTCAACTAAATTTGGCAAGGCCCGAGCGTCAACTGTTGAGTCTGTATCCAAATTAACACTAGAGAAAACATGACAAAAAAGGTCATTGGGTTTTTCGTCATTGCATGGCATCATCTTTCCTTGACACCAGTCAGATCAGGGGCTCCATATTCCGTCTTTAATGCAGATTAACAAAATGGGATTTCGTAATTACTACATTGAGAGTTTTTAAAAAAAAATCTGGAATTTTGGTCTGCTCTGAATACTGGGATGGAAACCACTGGTTTAGATCATAGCTAAGAAAATGACTTGCCTGGGAGGAAGGGTGTTGGAGAACCAACACAAGAGGCCATTGAGTAGAAGTTGTTTCCTGTGGGCCATATAATATGTTCAAGGATCATCTTTATCATTTCTCCTATTGTCAGCTAATCATAAAACAAATACAAGAAACCAGAATGGCACCACTATAAGATCACCAATTGCCAATGCCTATTCGGGAATTTTATTTTGAAAAGCAGAAGTAAGTGTTAGGTAAAAATGAAAACTGTTTAATAGCTTGCTTTTTCAAACAACTTCCTATTAAGAATACTGTAACTGCATATCAAGGTCAAAATTAATAGTTTGTTAACCCCTATTGATAATGCATTTTAAAAATGAAATACAATTTTAAACAAGAATATATACATTCTACATTTTCCTATCTGAATAATGTTACAAAAGTTTCACATACATGTCAAATACATTATGTAATCAAATCTATAAGATAGCACACAAGACAGGACCCTCAATGAGAATAGGTTAACAATTCAAATGTCTAGATTTGTAAAATAATTACAAATTGGAGGTCATTTAAAAGGTTTAGCTTGTCTGCCCGTTCAATTATAAGGAGACAATAAATTGCTTCCTTTACCTTATGGCAGCTTGGGAACTTGCTAGTATAATATATTTTGAACTTATTGCTAAGCAGGAACATATATTATGTTTTAACAGCAGACTAAGTGGATGAACGACTTGTTGACAATGAAAAGGCAGATACTCTAACCCTTTCTCCCTCGTCAGTGATGGAGATGTGAGATTGACCGAGGAGTCAACTGATAACGTGAAAACAAGTTATTATAAAGGAACAACATAGGCATGGTTATTATCTCTTTTAAATAGTGAATTAACAAGCACTTATTATGAGAATTCCTCTTTGGTTGGTATCAGTAACTGGTTCCAGACTTTCAAAATAAGATATCAGCTGTAAACTTTTAGGAGCAAGACAATGGAGCCAAATCTGTCATGAATTATTAGTGTAGTTAAGTAATTACTATACATGATAATAATTATTAGGAGTGCAGTCCATAATGGCGCCACATTGCCTGTTCATATATGCTCCAGACAGTCTTCTGGTGTAATTTATTATGTTCCACGTGATAAAATGTAAACATTCATTTAAACTTTGCTTCAGTATTCTTCATAGTTCCATGTAGTTCTTCCTGAGCTAGTCATTCTAAACATTCCAGGATTTAGACCCAAGGAGTGTTCCAGCAGAGGCTTTGCTGGATAAATCATGGCAGGTAAGAGAGTACTATTGGTGCCCAACTTTTGTACAACATTATAGTGATCTACAGGGATACATATATTATTTGTATTGGTTCCTAAAAAAATAAGGTGGCTCATACATTTGTATTTGACAGAACAATTCCACTTTCATTTGTGTAGTCTTGAATACGATACCCAGAAATCATATGTTATTGATGTGTCTTGAGGTCATGGTTGGGGAACCACTTTTATAACAAAAAATGGCCTCTTTATAGATATTGTTCATAAATTCATTTATTTTCAGTTTGGAGTATTATTACAGAGCAAATAATATTTTTCTGGGATTTTAGCCTTGGTGTTTTTCATATCTAGTAAACAAAATTCAGTATATCACATTTATTTTCTATACTTTATACAATGTGAAAAACAGGCCACCTGGATTAAAATCATATCAGTGTTGCAAATTATATCCTTAATGCATTTTCCTAGATCATTTAATCTGCTTATTTTCAATGGCTATATGGTAATCATTAAAGAGGATATTTACTGTAATATGTACAGATGGTATGTGAGCCTAGCCAAACCTCTCTGTTTCAGTTCTGGAAGATCTGTTCAGTTCTGGCAAAACTAACTGCATATACTGTATGTTAGCATTTCTGTGTTCAAACAGATTACTGGCTTGAAAATGTCCCAAGGTCACCAGTTCTTCTTATTTAATAGTCTTTTTGAAGGTATAGTTAGGAACTTACAGCTTTCGTCTTGCATTGCATTGTAACCAGATGCTCAGTAGCTTAAGCCTAGAACCAATTCTGTTGCTAACAGAATTGTCTTGGTATGTCCCCTTCAGCATTCGAAGACATTCTGGACAATGCTATGCTTCCAACTTTGTGGGAACAGTTTGAGGAAGGCCCTTTTGTATTCCAGCATGACTTAGCCCTAGCGCATGAAAGCAAGGTCCATAAAGAAATGGTTGCATGAGTTTGGTGTGAAAGAACTTGACAGGCCCACACATAACCCTGACCTCAGCCCTATCGAACACCTTTGGGATGAGCTGGAACAGAGATTGCGGGCCAAGAGTCCAACACCAGTGCCTGACGTCAGAAATGAATTGAATAGGCAAACAGAAACCTTGTGGAAAGCCTTCCCAGAAGAGTGGAAGCTGTGCAAAGGAGGGACCCAACTACATATTTAGAATGCAATGATGCAATGTCATAATAGTCCCTGTTGGTGTAACTGTCAGGTGTGTCAATACTTTTGTCCATATAGTGTACATGCTCGCACACACTTATACATAGATATCCATTCTCAGATATACTTATACTGAACATAGACATACCTGCTCAGATACAATTATACATAGACATCCTTGCTCAGATACAATTATACATAGACTTCCATTCTCAGATACACTTATACACTTAATAGATAAAAAAAAGTATACTAAAATAGAAAAAAATAAAATATTTACAATTTTGCTTATATTTTATTCTGTACTGTAAGTGCCATAGCTGAATAACGACCCAATTTATGTTCAGCAGCATCTTCTAATTAAAGCCATACCTCACATACATGTTTTTATGTTCCAGAGGGCTATCAATACTTATTAATCTGTATTACATATTGTTTAGTATTTTTCACTTAAGGGATTTGGGTTTAGTGATTTTTTTACTCATAGTGGAAGGGCTAAGGGGCACTTAAAAAATATATATATTTATATATATATATGTATTTATTTTTTATTTAAAAAAATGTTTCTGCATTGTTCCCAGTGCAGTAGGTCTTGAGATCCCTTTGGAAGTGTCTCATAAATGTTTTATGCCAGTGATGTCATGGTGATATCACTGGGCTCCCAATCAATTTCTTTTTTATTTTTTATTTGATTTATATTTAAGTTTTTCACTATTTTATTTTATTTTTTTTCCCTTGACTTTTTTGGAAGGGGAAAAATATTTTTTCTCCCTCCCCTCAGCAAGCAGGGCTCCATAGTCCTGCATTGCTCATTGCAATAAGTCCTAATGGCTGCTTGCCACATATTTTAAGGGTGTACATGTAACTCCTAGAGGGACTGACTGGGTTAAATATAATTGTTCCACATCAAAACAATGTGTGTGCATAACACAAACAATATGTAGTAGAGAAGCAATCTACTCTATTACACCCTTGACCCATGTACCTATGTATACAATGGATGACCTGATCTCCTGCACAAGCGACAGTAAGGGTAAGTGGACTGTGCAACTGGTCCACCAGGTATTTGCCAGACTTGATTCACAGTCTTCTCTACTTTAACAGAAGAAAATTAAAACCCTTTTTTCAAAATAGTTATTCATGCTAGTGGCAACAGAAACCACAGGTCTTTGTGGTTTTCTTAAAGGAGAGACGGTTTTCATGGGTATCTTAAAATCCTTTCATCACAGTCATTTAGTTTCACACACAACAGAAGGGAAAATGTTATCCTTAATGTCTGTTTTTATTGCCAGAGGCAACTGTTATTTCACTTGGATAAAATGCTTTGGTCAGAGGCCCTGTTTTGCTTGGCAGACAGTATTTGCCATGTGTTTGTGTTCTTATATATTTTGTGACTAAAAACAAATCTAAATATAGGCTGAACAAATGTAAGCAATTTAGCTAAAGAAAGATCTAAAAGCATTATGATCATAATAGAATGCTCATTTTCTATATGAGCATACTTAACCTGCTCATATAGATACTTGGATATGTGTTTTTTTATTATCCTAGAGCACAGATCTATGTGGGGATGCCACCTCTGCGGTAGACTGGATCTCTCTCCAACTAGCACTCAATAAAAAAAGCGCAGGGTCTATTAAGACCCCTGTCTGACTGCTCCCTTGTGCTCCTGTCGGCTCTGGTATGTGATGTCATATGCTGACGCTCAGCTGACATTCGAGAAGTAATCCAACCATGACCCTGCAAGGGATAGCGAGGCAGCTCGCAGGGTGAGCTGCGTCAGAGGCTAACTGAGGCTTTCTGAGGTAAATGAGCTGTGTATATGTGTGTCTGGGTATATTAGTGTGTGTCTGCCTAGTTAAGAATGTGTGTTTGCCTGGGTATGTTAGTGTCTCTGTGTCTGTATGCTAGTGTCTGTCTCGGTATGTGTGTTGTGTCTGTCTGGGTATGTATGTTAGTGTCTGTCAGGATATGTATGCTCATGTCTGCCTGGGTATGAATGTGTGTTTGCCTGGGTATGGTAGTGTGAGTCTGCCTGTATGTTAGTATCTGTCTGGGTATGTATGTTAGTGTCTAATTGGGTATTTTAGTGTGTTTCTGGGTATGTATGCTAATGTCTGGCTAGGTATGTCTGGGTATGTTAGTGTGTGTCTCTGTGTGTGGGTATGTATGCATGTGTGGGTATGTATGCATGTGTGTCTGAGTATGTTAGTGTGTGAAGATTTTTCTTCCTGGGTATGTTAGTGTGTGTCTGGGCATGCTAGTGTCTGTAAGTATGTGTATCTTGTTATGTTAGTGTGTGTAAGGGTATGCTAGTGCATGTCTGTGTATGTTAGTGTGTGTCTGGTTGTGTTAGTAAATGTGTGTGGGGGTATGTCAGTGTGTGTATGGGTATGTTAGTGTGTGTCTGGGGATGTTAGTATGTGTGTCTGAGTATTTTGGTATGTGAACATGTGCCTTTGGCTATGTTAGTTTGTGTGTGTGTCTACATGTTAGTGTGTGAAAATCTGTATTTGGCTATGTTAGTGAAAGTGTGTCTGTAACTTAGTGTGCATGGGAGCACTTTAGTGTATGTACATGCAGGGGCCTAATCGTGCGCGCACTGAAGTGGCCAATTAGGCCGCGCCAGGGCTGTCTTTAATGCGGAGCAAAAGACCACAGCACCTGCAGTGGACCAGCCAGTCCGTGGACCTGCACACTGAGATGCCAATGCAGCCAATGCGGTTTTGCCTAGGATGACAAAACCCTTGCACTAGCCCTGTTATCAACAGAAGCTTTATTGTTATAAAATAGGTTACAGAAACGAGATTCAAGCAGAATAATCGCTATGAAAAATTTTCACATTTTGCCTGGAGTTTGCCTACAATCCTGGGGCCCATCATAGAAATATTTAGCTAAACACAGGCATGAATCTAAAGTTAAAAACCTGTGGTTTTCATCCTGTAGGCATTTATTTTAGGTTTATTTAAATAAGTGTGAGGCACAGTAACTGCCTTATCAGAATACCTGGAAACTTTCTAGATGACTTAAAATATTAACCCTTTGATAGCCCATCAGAGCTGTAGATAGCTCCTTTTGCGCCCGAGGCAAGAATGGAAAATTGTGCCCCCCAGCTATTTTTACAGAGGCTATTTTATTTACACTGCTCTTACACATACACACACATACACTGCCCTTACACACGACTGCCCATAAACACACATATACACATACACTGTCCTTACACACGACTGCCCATAACAACACGTATACACATACGCTGCCCTTAAACATGACTGTCCTCACACGCTGCCTTTACACACACCTGCCTATAAACACACATATACACATACACTGCCCTTAGACATACTTCCCCATACACACTACCTTTACATACACCTCCCCATTAACACGCATATACACATACACTGCCTTTACACACACTAACCCATTAACACGCATATACACATACACTGCCTTTACACCCACCTGCCCATAAACACACATATAGAAACATAGAAACGTAGAAAATAAGAACCAGTAGGCCTATCCAGTCTGCCCAACCTCTGAGTACTTTCCTTTAGTACCTGCCCTTATCCTATATCTAGCTTGGCCTTATGCCTATCCCATGCTTGCTTAAATGCCTTTACTGTATTAACATCTACCACTTCTGCTGGAAGGCTATTCCATGAGTCCACTACCCTTTCCGTAAAGTAATATTTTCTGATGTTACCATTAAACCTTTGCCCCTCTAGCTTATGGCTATGTCCTCTTGTTGTGGTAGTATTTCTCCTTTACCTTGTTGATTCCCTTTAAGAATTTAAATGTTTCTATCATATCGCCCCTGTCATGTCTTTCTTCCAGGCTATATAGGTTAAGATCCTTTAACCTGTCCTGGTAAGGTTTATCTTGTAATCCATAAACCATTTTAGTAGCCCTTCTCTGCACTTTCTCCAACATTTCTATATCCTTCTGGAGATACGGTCTCCAGTACTGTACACAATACTCCAAGTGAGGTCTCACCAGTGATCTGTACAACGGCATGAGCACTTCACTCTTTCTACTGCTAATACCTCTTGCTATACAACCAAAGCATTCTGCTAGCATTACCTGCTGCTCGTCTGCATTGTCTGCCTACCTTTAAATCCTCAGAAATTATTACCACTAAATCCCTTTCCTCACACGTTGCGGTTAGGACAGTATCAAATATTCTATACTTGGGTTTTTATGCCCCAGGTGCATTAATTTGCATTTATCCACATTAAATGCCAGTTGCCATACCTCTGACCATTTTTCCTTTAGTTAACCTACATCTGTTGCAAATTTTTTTGTCTCATCAGCAAATAGACATACCTTTCCATCAAGACCATCTGCAATATCACTAATAAAAATATTAAAGAGAATGGGTCCAAGTACAGATCCCTGAGGTATCCCACTGGTAACAAGACCTTGTTATGAATATACACCATTGACTACAACCCTCTGTTGTCTGTCACTCAGCCACTCCCTAATCCATTCAACAACATTGGGATCTAACATATACACATACACTGCCATTACTCACCCCTGCCTTTACACACACACATGCACATGCACTGCCATTACTCACCCCTGCCAGCTTACACACCAGCTTACAAATACCTACACTGCTCTTACACACACCTACCCATACACGTACACAAGTTAAAAAACACACACATATATACACGTACACTGCCCTTAGACTCCTTTCTCCCCATCGCTTATCTTTTCCATCCTCCATCTTCCATTCAATTTTGGGAGCACAAGGTCCTCAAAATATGTATTTTTATTTATTTTTGAATGGACTTCAATGTTGCAGAAAAGCACCGGGATTTATAACCTTTAACTACTACCGATGCCTCTTTGTATGAAACTCCACTTACACCAGTGGCTTAAGACAATTGGTTTATTAAAATAACAAATACATATATATGAGTATACAGAGAAGCGTCTGAAATACAAGGCTCTATGACTCTAACTACACTATGCTAGTGACTCTATGTGTGCATGTAAGGATGGGGTGTCCCTGTCACCTTGAAGTTATCCTTTTTCTCTTGCTTCTTTTTCCTCTGTTGCTCACACAACACCTTTATAGTCACCATGCCCAAACGGTCCCAGCCAATCACCTTCTAGTATGAATTTACCATTAAAATAAGGCGGAAGTGCTGGATTAGTTTCTCAATTGCAGATAATACTAGATTGGTGAGTTGAATCAGTCCTGGCAATTTAAGGCCCAGTAGCCATTAAGCCACATAGTAGTATTCCAAATCTAGGCAAGAGGGTCTTTAGGACACCATCATTTCTGGCCTTTGCTGTGTGTGCCCAATGGCCACTCGGCATGATTGCATGACTATATTTCAAATTTGATGTTTTTACTCTTGCAACCACACTTTGCATCAAAATGACCCAGATCTTTTAGCGGATTTGTCTTTCTATTGTTGCAAATACTTAGGATAATGGTTTTGATCTTTTCATGTTTTTGAACTATGTAGAACATTGTTACCTATTATTCTATAATTTCCATTTCTTAATTTGGCATAGAACTCAATTGTTTATCAATTTTAATTTCGTATATCTACATTTATAGTACTGATGGGACCCTGACAAAAATCTTTATTAGAATAAAAAACTTGTTTTACAATTTACCACTTAGAGGTACAGTATTTATAATTAGGTTTTTAATCTGTTGCGTTTTGTATAGGTCACATTCAAAGCTCTTTTCATCATACACTATATGATTATTTGAATCTAGTATAAGTAATATATGCAGCTTTTTGTAAGGAGTCTTAAATCCGACAGGAAATGGCTAGATCTGATATAACGATGTTACCAAGCAAACAGATGTTTGAGAGCAAAGACCTGCCAGAAAAGGAAAAGCCCACTAACATAGTCTTTCTGCATTGTGGTATTAATTTCATCTTCTCCCATGTGGGGTATGGCCAAAAACTCTTTGTTTTTTCAAAGTATTTTACTGACATAAATATCAGACTAGCTTACTGGGAAAAAAAACAGAGATATTACATGCATACATATAACAACATAAATATGTGCTTATTCATTAAAAAAGAAACCTATATGACTAAGCCATTAATTTCAGTTAAGCACCATAATGCAGATAAATGCATTGCGGTTATGTAATTAGAACACATGTAATTAATGAAATTGGTCTTTTTTTCTTAGGGGAGTACAAATATGTGACGAGAGATATGCTGTAACATGAAACATCAAACATACATATCTTTTTTTGTTAGATGGCCATAATCCATATATAGTTAAAATTTTGTTTCCCCGGTTTTTTGAATCCACAAGTCACTACCAGACATATACCAACTTATACATGGGTTTTTAATGCTACCACATTCCTTCTGTCCTTTGATAATAATTGTAAGAGAATGTATATTATAGTGGGCCCTCCACGCTGTGACGTGAAACATGAAAGTATCAGATAGTTGATACTGTGAAGATTTTGTGTCTAGATTGGCTTACCTTTAGGTTACTTTGGAGGAAAATGATTAGATGTGCCTTTTTTCATATCTATTTTCCTTTGAACTTTAGCAGCTGTTTTCTCCAAAGTACTCTTTATGTACACATTAATATGTAAACGTGTACATGTACAAACTTCCATGAGACGGTTTTTAAGAATCATAATTCAGTTCCATATTTACAGTAATGAGTTTACACAGACAGTGACTTGAAATATTTCCCTTGACCTTTCCATAATTGATGTAATGACAAAAGTATGAGTAAACTAAAATAGATCTTTTCTGGCAAAGCCATGGTATGCAGATCATCAGAATAGTCTTCCAGGAAGGTTACTTCTTTCTTATTTTCTTACAATGATTTCTGCAGACCAAATGAATGAGAACACTGATATTGGTGCTTTACCAACTATCTCATGGGTAGGCATTTCATAGACAGACAATTAACATTTGTCTGACATTTTGTCAATAAGTGAGTGTGGTTGGCAGCATTGTTGTTTGCATCAGCCAAATGTTTACTCTCCAGATGTAACTATGCAAGGGGGAGCCTAGAGAGACCCCAGGGTTAATGGTGCCTGGGTGTATTTCTTTGGCTGCGCCTCTCCCGTAACTAAAATGCATGCACATAAGACATTCGCTTACCATACACCTACACCATACACTAATACACATTAATACCTTACAGTAACATGCACACACATACTAACGCATGCACTGTGAACAACATATGGCTCCAGTGATGCTCTACCAGCCATACCCATGCTGGTGAGCTACAGCTATTATGTGAACTGTAGTTTAACAAAATCCTAATGGCGACACATATGCTATAGAAATTATGTGTCCAACGATGATGTAAAGTAAAATGATTTATGTTTCTTATTATGGATTTAGGGGGCTATTTTCCGAAACATATAATGTAAAGTTTACACTTTAATAATTACAGAGGTCATTACCAAACAATGTCAAACAAAGAAAGCATAAACAACTGAACACCAGGTAACAAGTGTCAAGAGTTAAAGTATAATATCTAATATATATATACTAGGGACTATAGCCAGGCTAGTACCCCAATGGTATAGCGTCCAGTTTGAGGTCCAAAAGGCAGGAAGTGGCATTTCTCTGCATAATTTTATAGTACACCACACATTGTGTTGATGAAGCAGTGCTCAGTGAAAACTCATATCAGATTTGAGAAGCTTAATTATGTTTTCACTGATGATTTTGATTCAGCGAAGGAAAAATTATTTGATCCCCTGCTGATTTTGTACATTTGCCCACTGACAAAGACATGATCAGTCTATAATTTTAATGGTATGTTTATTTGAACAGTGAGAGACAGAATAACAACAAAACAATGCAGAATAACGCATTTCAAATAAGTTATAAATTGATTTGCATTATACTCAAAGTCAAAGTCAATTTTGTTTTCCTGTGAAAGTCTGTTTACAGAAGTCAATTCTGACTATAGGTGCATATAATCATTTAACCAGTCTGCTGGCACTTTGTAAAAGCTAAGATGAACAGAAGGGTATTGTGGTGTGGCCTGCCACTTTAAAACTACCAGGTGACCTACTCTAGAAAATAATGTTGTTTTGCAGTTATGAACGTAGTCACTTTGAGGGCATCAACTGTATTTTTGTGTTATGTCACTATGATGTTTATGTATTTATATTTTTATTCAATCTAATAGCAGTGTTAAAGTATTTAATTTGCAAATATAAGTCATTGCTGTTTTTATAACAGAAATAAGAAGCTGATGGTCAATTGCATTCTGAACAATCAATATAGCTGCTATATATATAGATATATATATCTATATCTATAGATATATATAGATATATATATAATATATATATATATATACATATATACTGTACATATATGTATATTGGTAAAGCACTTTCAACTTGATAAGACATTGGAGGAAAGAAATCCAAATGTGCAGAACTGAGATTCTCTCTCAGAATTACTTTCTAGCTACATCAATGACTTGTTTATATGCTATGTTTAACATTTTCATAAGGTCTGGTCTGTGCATGTCTTGACAGACAGTGCTGTCTTTTAAGGTGGTCAAAGGCTAAAGAAACAAGCACTTGTAACTTGTACTCACAGACAATAGAGCCTCAGTAGCCAAAACCTTCCATGTTCAGAAAAAGACATTGCTATGAAAAAATAATGAATATTTATGATTGAAATGTAAATGGCAGAACACAATGCCTTTGTAATTCATATTCTGCAGACTTATTTTTGTTTCTTTTGTGAGCTTCCTCTTGTGCTATAAGCCTTGAAAAGTTTCAACTACCACAGATTTTCTGGATTCCTGGAAGTTAACAGGTCCTTCAATAATTATGTCTTTCAGTAGAAACTATTTGATCTGTTTAGTAGAACCTTATTTGCTCAGATAAATAACCAACAATTATGAACAACAGTAAACTCTGCCAGACCTCCCCTAGACTTTGCAAATTAACTGAATATTATCTAAAAAAAATATTATTCATTATTCATTTTTGTAAATGGTGAAAACTGTTTTATTTTATAAAAACTTACCATATATTGCATTTCAGTGGCCCATCATGACATGGAGAATACATTTAACTGCAGCTTCATTGAGCCTCCATCTGCTACAGAACAGCCATCTCCATCATGGTCTTCTCGTGGTTCCTTCTCATCATTTGATACAACTGATGATGGCCCAGTTTATTGTGTACCACATGAAGGTGAGAAACGCATTGTCATTTTAATGCCAAAACACAATCCTTGGTTTGCAAGGTATCAAGTTTTGAGGAATAAGATGGAAAGTTATGTTTCTGGTGCAACCAAAGGGCATACAATTAACATGAGCTGTGACAAATTGTGGATATTTAAATTGTGAGTGTATTGGAGCAAAATCGGTAAACTGTATCTAAATAAAGCTCTAGTACAAATAAGTAATATTTGATTATCATGTTGTTCTTTGAGTATAATAAAAAAGGTTTACCAAATTTGTATGCATTTCTTTCTTATCTGGACCACAAAGGGTTATGGCTGGAGTCAGTATCTTCCACAGTCATATTTTATTATAGTTAAGTTTTCATTGTTATATTTTACAGCTGCAGAAATATAGAGTGTGAAAAATATTTTTTCTTGTAGTATGTTTTTCAAACATAGATCTTATATCTTGCAGAATCTGTGACAGATTGTAAAGAGAAAGGAAATTCAAGTGCTCTTGAAAAGATGAGTCATCCAATTAATGAAGAGGAAGCTGGGGAATACACATACTTAAAAGAGTCGGGGTCACCTAAATCATTTCCAGCTGACAACAGTGAAGCCCCATTGTTGAAATCCTCAGATAGTGAAAGGTCATCATGTGGCTCTGGGTCAACTGGGGGTGCTCTTTATGCGAAAGTTGCAAGATTGTCCAAGCAGTCTAAGGATGAAGATGATACATTGTTGGATAATAAAAGTGCTACAATTAGTGGGAAACCTCCATCTCCAGAAAGAATAAAACCGCCTCCACCTGATCCATCTACTAAGCCTAAAGTTTCCTGGATTCACGGGAAGTATAATGCAAACCAGTCCAACTCTTTACCAACTTCCAGCAGGCCTAATGACAAGACAACTGGCCAATGTGAACAATCAGAGCTGAGTCAAAGTACTAAAGATCATCACAGAAAAAGAACCCCTAGTGACACATGCCCTGCTGGCCATGGCAAAAAAGAAGATAAGATTAT
This sequence comes from Spea multiplicata, assembly GCA_009364415.1. Taxonomy (NCBI): domain Eukaryota; kingdom Metazoa; phylum Chordata; class Amphibia; order Anura; family Pelobatidae; genus Spea; species Spea multiplicata. The sequence goes on from VKOC01000001.1 coordinate 43,569,382, forward strand.
TTTAAGAAATAAGGAAAAAGGACACAAGCAAACCAAGGATGGAAGTGCTACAGATTCCAGGTCATCTGAAGAACCCCAATCTCCATCCAAAACAAAACATAGGAACAAATCAAGTCATGATCACATAGAAAACATTAATGGGACAGTTCAGAATGCTTTAAAAAAGATAGGGAACCTTCATATTGACAAAAAGAGTGCTGATGTAAAAGAGGTTCCAAAAAGCCCTGATCATAGCAAGCCTCGCGCTGAAGTTTTTCACCCACATTTGTCATCTGAGGCCGCTTCACAATTAGCTGCACAGCTAAAAGAAAAAACTCAGAGTCTCAACAGGATTGAGAGCAGCACCACTCAAAATGGTGTTGGGCTGCTGAAAGCACAGAAGGATAAACCAACTCCTCCCCAAAAAGCCAAGCGATCTACAGCTAGCATAAACCAAAAATCCAGTAAGCCTGTTCTTCCAACATCAACTAATTTACAAAAAATTAGCCCTGTTTCAGAGACAGTTCCCACCAATGCAAACACTATTGAAAAACAAAACTCAAGCAGTAACCAGGAACAGGTTACAAGTGTAAAGCAGGAGGCGGTAGAACCAACAATTAAAAAAACACCCATTAAGAAACCTCCTCGTAAGAAAAGCAAAGATGCCACTTTGGACTCTGATGGAAAATCTCAGCCGAAAATGGCAATTATGCCCCCTCAATCTGTTAAATAATCGTAGCAAATTTGCACATCTGTGTTATTGCTGAAAAGGGCATTAAGCTGGATTCAGATGACTTCTGCAATATACATTGATGTATTTTGCTTTAGCCATGCCGTGAGCCAAATAACTGAATATTGTCCTTTAAAATATTCATTGACAATGGGACATGGAAACCAACTTTTTAGAATTCAGTGTGCAGAGACAAGAGGGATCGGTCACTGGACTGATGGCCTCTCTCCATTAATTTAACTAGGAGTAGATAACCATCTACTTGGGAATCATGACTCCCATTTGGATTTCTATGGAAATCTGGACAATGCTGAGAGAAGAATATTAGGAGCATTAGAACTTCTGTAAACCTGTACTCTGTTCTGGGATGTTATGATTGTTTTTTTTTTCAATAATATTTGCCATACAAAGTTTTTTTTCCCTTCATTCTTAGTTTCCTATTGTTCTTTATATTTAATTCGTTTCACATTAAAAGAATAAAACTAAGTTATTCTTTTTTTATTCTTTATACAAGATATAAACGGAGGTTCAGAATTAAGAGTTCAGAAGAATCTTGGTAACAAATAGCAGTTATTGTAATGCATATCAATATTAAATTGTCATTTGTTTCAGTTTGCAAACAGAAGCTTAAAGCAATGTTATGTGTAACTGTAACAGAAAGTGCATAAGCAGTGCTTATATTAATATAAAATATTTTATGGATCTGTTTTGCTGCATTTGATAAGCTAGTCTCTTATGTCCCCTTTGCTATCCTATTACAAGTTGTGTTATTTCCATTTTCATTTCCATATTCAGCTTGGGCTACAAATGCATGAACCTTTTATTTAACAATGTTATTTTGAGTCTGTACAATAATACCACTGTTTAAAAAAATTGTTACCAATAGCTTTGTGGGGTTAAAATCCTCGGTGAAGATTCCGATGAGAAATAGGGCTTATCTCCTGGTCACAGCTGAGAGGGTTTTTATTATTATTATTAGAAAAGCACATGACTAAAAAGTGTACAAATTTAAAAATCCTGCTTCTTAAAAGAAACTTTTTTCACAAGATAAAAAGTATAATTTATGATACTTTTCCAGGGGTTTTGCCTGAAAAAATGAAAATCTTTCAAAAACAAATCTATTTTTACTAGTTTGGAGCCTACTGCTTTACAGATCCTAATATTACTTTTTCTAGAAACGTGGACATCTTATTGAGGTGGTATAGGTAGGACCCTTACAATGTTTACCTAACTGTGATCTAAATATAGTAGAGACTGGTTTTAGGTGATTTAAAATAACAATTACTCAAACATCACTTCCTATTTAGCAATTTTAAACAATATTTTGGTTTTCTAAGTACCAATACCTTGATGCACAGTTTTATGTCATTTGGGCATTTTGTTATTATTATGTTTAATCAAACTCGGCCAGGAAAAATAGACAGCTTATGATATCAACTAATTTAAAAATATTTATCAAACAGTGCATTAAAAAAGCTTTTTATTAAAAATATATAGATATATATTTTGTGCTAATAACGGCATCAATGTCTTGCTTTAGTTTCCATAACAGATAACTGATAAAAAAAAATGTCTTTCCGTATTCAGTTCTAATTTGTCTTTTTTCACTTTTGAAAACAAGTAACATTCAATACATATCTCCTATGGCTTCCGTTCCGACAACCGCAATGGAAATTATTATTCACCATGCAAAGCCTACATATTAAATACTGAAGTATCCCCTTTTACAGCATTTATGTCTTTATGACAGAGAGACATAACTGGGACAGTATAAGTATAACCATGCCGTCCGCCAAGTTGCATTAAAAATATATAGCAGTGTGTTGTCTGCAAAATATCTTTAGGAAGCAATAAGGCCATGTGTTATAATTATTAGAATCTAGATTTTATACTTCATAAGCCATGATTTCCTGGAATAGTGCTTTGAAGTTTTTTTTATATAATGGGGAAAAAATCTATGAAAAATAAACAAACCGTACAGTTTTGTCAACTGTTAGCAACTATCACCATAGAATAATTTGTATGATCAAATAAAATCTAATACATTTAGTAATCAGCCTCTATCTGCCATAACTGGGACACTGATAAAACAGCCACATACATGTTAATGAATTTCCATTAGAAAAACTACACATGTGTACGACATGGTATACTTTTCAATGTCTGGTATACTTTTCCCTGTCTGTTACATATAGCACTGAGCCCAGCGGCACGTTTGCATGCTGTTAGTACAGACACCTGTACACCAAAATGGAGAGGCATAGATTACTGTTATAATCTCATAGATCAATAAAAAGATTTAATATTAAACATTGCTGTTCCTGTGGTCTTAACCTAAGGGATTTACAGGATTTATAGTTTTATAATAAAAAAATTTTGTGTGTACAGCGTGTAAAAAAAAGTAATATGTGGTATGTGTGGTACTTATATGTCCAAGTCAGTATTTTGGGGGGTAATTCATAAATGTACCACAAACATATAATAGGAACAATACATAAAGTATTGTTTGCGGAACATTTATGAATTACCCCACAAAATTGCATTAGTAGACATACCGTCACTTTGAATACAGCCCAACTTACTGTATATTTGTATATGAAACTTTATAGAGTGATCCTGTCTCTATAAACCTACTCTCTTGGGGTGTTGTCTTTTGGGGAAGTTTGTCACAAATCATGTCGGCATGTTTAGTTTTGGTTTGTTTGTTTTTTCATCTGTTAATACCTTTATAAATTATTCCCCTTGGCTTTCAATAATCTGTGTACCAAGTACAACTATAGGTTACCACATATGTTCTTATTCAGTGCCCTGAGAGCTAAAGATTGGCTAAGGTGGCATTTGTACATTTATACTAAATTTTCCTTCCTGCTCAGCAACTTGCTAACTTGTAATTAACAATATTATTGATATTTATGGTGTAATTCTTTCAAACATGTATACAATATAGGTCTGTCATGTGCCTTAACCTCTTCCATAACCTCAGCTGTTAATTAGCTCAACTGTTTCGTTAGAATTATCTTTTTTTATGTTTCCAGAAGCTGGTATAGAGTCCTATACCAGTATTATAAAATTCAAGAGGGGTAAATGAAATTCAATTTCTCATATATTAGAATTTATTTCAAGTTTGTCATCTCTGTTACGAATATTTTGTTTTTGGGTTAAGGGTCAGGTTGGAAAGTCAAGCTGGTATTGACTGATTCCCTTAGTACCTGCATATATAAAATACTTTCTAGTGAAACTGAAAGCTATACTCAACCAAAAGAATATTGGTGGTGTTGAAATGCTATTTATGACCTGACAATTGAACCAGTGTAAGGACGAGTGCCTTTTGTATAATATTGCAAGTAGGTTTAGCTAATTAAGTTTTTGTATTAGAAGACTGGTACTGAACTTGATATTTTTGCCCAAAGAAAATCTTTGTTAATAAATGTCTTTATTTCCTGTTACTGGTGGTGTCCTGTTCTTTAAGTGTCCATAGCTACAATTTAACTAGCCTTATTGTTAAAAAAATAAATTATGTAAATGGACCAAAAAAATTTCTGAATTTCTGAAGAATTTTTTGTTTCATTTTTGGTTTTTTTTTTTTTTTTTGGGGGGGGATTATTTTCCTACCGTTTCGGTGTGGAATAAAATGAGAGGGGGTTTATATATGGAAACATTTGTTGTCACTTACCCTCATTCACTAATGCACTGGACATCTGGAAACCCTTGTCTGCCTTGAAATATCTGCCTGGGGAGACCTTGCTGATGCAGTATAACTTTCTTGTTGCTGTGCTCAGTCTTGCCACGGAGTATGACTTTTGACATTAGCAACCTCACCTTGTTATTGAGTTTGGCAAAGGGTGTCACATCAAATATTGATTTGATTTAGATGCTTCTTCTGTTCGTGGGTGTTTGTGTAAGTTAAGCCAATGTAAGTTGAGTACCGTATTTGCTCGATTATAAGACGACCCCCCAAAATCAAAATATTAATTTAGGAAAAAAAACAAAAAGCCTGAATATAAGACGACCCTATAGGAAAAAAGTTTTACCAGTAAATATTAATTCATGTAAACTATTTTTTCATATTTAATAAAAGCTATGATTGAGAAAAATATATTTTTAATTTCCTTTTATTTGCCAACCTG
>VKOC01000001.1:43574317-43592855 GCA_009364415.1 Spea multiplicata
GTGATTGGCTGGTTGTTGTACGCTGGGTAGAGGGTAGTCTTATACGGCGAGTATAGTCCAAACTCTATATTGGACTGTAAAAGTTGGGGGTCGTCTTATACGCCCAGTCGTCTTATACGCCGGAATATACGGTATATAGAAGCAGCCATTCATTTCTAATTCCATTGTCTCATTTCAGGAGTAAATAATTTTAGTATACACAGTATATATCGGTGCGGATACCAGTGTATATGAGTAGCTATGCCATAATAATCCCAGCTAGATGTCTAGCAATAAGGCATGTCCTATGGCTTGGGGTATTAGCATGGTGAATGTTGGCCTTGTTGGTAAATCCCTAGAGCTGCAGGCTTATGTATGGTCACTACATATATATGATGTGTGTTCTCTCTGTCCTCCTTTTATACTGCTTTTTTTCTTCTCATCGTATCCTTTCCCAGCCCTTCCCCCCCAATTCTTTCTTTCTGACCATGTTTTGAAGGCTGTTTTTTTTCTTTTCACAAGATATACACCATATGACCCAAAGTATGTGGACATCTGACCGTCACACTTATATAAGCTTGTATGACATCACATTTCAAAACATGGTGCAGTTATGTGTAGTTAGGGCTCCTCCTTTGCAGCTATAACAGCCTCCACAATTCTGGGAAGGCTTTCCACAAGATTTTGGAGCATCTTTGTGTGAATTTGTGCCGATTGAGCCAAAAGAGCATTTGTGAGGTCAGGCACTCTCAAGTTGCAACTCAAGTTTCTCCACATCCAACTTGTCAAACTGTTTTTATGGACACGTTCTTGTGAAACGGGAACGGGCCTTTTCCCCAAACAGAAAAGTTGGAGGCATACCATTTTCTAAAATGTTAATGCTACACGATACAAAGACAGCACTCTCCATACTTACCATTAAGCCCGCTAGATACTGTTCTTCATAATGTACATGGGGTGATCAAGAAGATCAGGGATCTCCCTTGTAACCAGCACATGGAGCTGTGATTGAACCTATTTTTGATGGCAGTAGGTAAGGTCTAGAATATGTCCCTCACCTTGGAGCAACTTCCCCTTTTTCCCCATAGAAATTACAGCTCTGTGATTTGGCTAGACTAAGTTTGACAAAATGGGTAGTAAAATATTCCACTCAAGTTCCAGTGGTATAGGGGCCATTAAACATCAATTTTATAATGCTTCAAGGATCATTTAAGCAAATTAAGTTCCCTTCATTAGGTTTGCCCTTGATAATCACATGTTTAGTTAGGAGAACTGAGCATTTGCTTGGCTGTGCATATTCCCCACTATTACTGGGTTCACTAAGGAGGACGAGAGGAAAGACTTTCATTTTTAAAATTATGTGAGAATGATTTTATTTCTATATTCCTGTTCCTCTTTCTCGGGAGGGAGGCTTGCTTCCTATTGTTCGCTCTACTGCTGGTCATGATCTCACTCCCACCCCAACCCCATATAAATGTCTGCTATGATTTAGAGAAATCCTGTCATTCTATTAGGCAAATTATGTTGAATTGGCAGCCTTTCAAATTGTGCAATATCCATATTATCCAATTACAGAATATATATCTCAATTGTCTGTTTTAATTACAATACCCTTTAAAAGGATTAGACATGAAACAGTAAGAAACACGTTCAGCACTATTCATCAGCCACATTTACCAATTTCACTAATTATTATTGTCAGCCTGTAGCACTCCTTTGCTGTTTTAACCCTCGTAACATGATAGAGGATGTGCTTTCCATTTTGTTTTAAGGTTCAGGACATATGTTTTACAGCTGGAATAAAACGGCTTATTGCGGTTTAGCAGCACAATGTTCCAGATTAGTTTCAGCAGAGCTGTGTGCCTCTGATAACTGACGTTTCATACTGTGGGGCTTCCATGCAGTTTTATCTCTAAGGTTCTCCTGCAGCTGTACTTGCAATATAACTTTGCAGATATGTTCTATCCACACACACCCCTTTTCTTTTCCTGATTAAGATGCACAGTAAACAAAAAGAAGAAAAAAATGGGTTATTTTGATACTCAATGCCTGTACCTAAGGCCATAGTAAAGCAAACATTAAGAAACAGGAAACATTTTGCTTGGTCTTTTTTTTTGTTTGTTTTTGTGCGGGTTTTTTTTTATATTTAAAGGCGCAAAAAAAGCTAGTTACCATCATACAACAATTTTTAGGATCTTTAACTATGGAAGTTTTTTTTTTTTGCTGTATAGTAGAAAACAGTTGAATGGTATTAGTGATGAATTTATCATTTATGATTCACTTTGGGTGCTTTAGTTTCTGTGTATATCTAAAGTGTACATGAACAACAGTTAAGTAGTATTTGATCTATGACTGCTGTCTCTCAGGATCAGGAACATAGAAAAAGTTTACTTTGCCTCATAACTGTACATAAGAATAACTCAGATCTTCAATAATAAAGCAGTTTAATGCATCCCTCATACTGTTATGCTCCATTTATGAACATGTAGGATGTCGTTTGTATCTTTGTGTATTTTGATTTACGTTTCTGTCGCATAGATGCCTTGATTACGTCTTGGAAGAGATCCGGAATAACCGCAAAGCTAATGTAATGGTGGCCTCACACAATGAAGATACTGTGAAATTCACTCTCAAGAGGTATGTCTTACATTTTAAGTTGGAACATGACCAAACACAATGTTTTGGGGTTTTGATAACCTTTGTGGAACCACAGAACTTCATGAGAAATTAATGGTCAATACAGGAACCTACTGCTGCCTTAGATCAACCTTAGCCTGAGTTGAAGGTCGCTTGATTTTGAGTTGAGGAATATGTCACCCAAAACATATATAGAGCGTGAAGAAAATGTGCAGGCTGCACAGTGCTGCTGCTTTGACAGATATTCATAGTTCAAACAATTCTCCTTTTAATGAAGTCATTTAAGTGAATATGTGCATAATTAGTAATTATATTGGAGGAAGAACAGTCATCTATTTTCTTTCAATACAGAACAGTAATTGAAACTCTGTAATTAAACTTTCATGATGACACTATGGTAAAATAGATTTGCAGGTTAATTTTTTAGTCACAGCTACAGTGACTTTCTCCTTTTGTATTTTTGTTGGCATGACCTCTAGAACTACTTAATTAATCTGTATAGTTCTATTTAAAGGCTTTTTTTTTAATAATGGCAAAACGTGCATTACTTGTGTTATAAATCATTCCAAGTAAACTGAAAAATATATATAAAAAATACAGCATCTGTCTTTCTATGCTAATGCTTTCTTCATGCCCTGACAGTAACTGCTTTCTAACAGATTAGTCATCCAGTGCTGGGCAAATGTTACATCCACAATTCTTCTTAATGTCCTAGTTCTGATCCATCAGGTACATCCAAAGTACTTTAGAGTATCAGTCTTCCTTTACTTTATTACCTCATATACAGTGTGCTGCGGGTTTTATGACCTATTCAGGCTTTAAAGAATGCCTAATATGGCTGATTTAACTAGCCGGCTGCACCAATTGTAATAAGGTCATGCACAGCTTTCATTTCATTTATATGCTTGAATCTAAAAATGAAAATTCAATAACAGACTGTTGCGGAACCGACAAAGTATAGGTAAATACGCAATTATTTTGATTTCTTCTTGATTTGTTAACTAAACTTTAAGGCATCACTTAAAAGACATTTTGAAGCAAACATGTGGAGCAACAGAAGAATTGCTGGTATTGGTGACCATGGTACTTTTTCAGGATTCTTCTTTTTAAGAAGTTCATCTTTCTTTTTATTTATTTATTTGGGGGGGGGGGGTCTGCCCTTATGCTAAGTATTGTTTAGGAATCCATACCATGATGTACAGGTGCATAGCAGCCTGTGCCTTTTATCTTATCATTTCCTAAAATGCAAATGTTTTTGTTTAGTAAAAAGATTTATAATTTTACAGCATTTATAGCTGAGAAATCCTGTGTTGCTAACTGGCGAATGCCAAGAAGTAGCTCCAAAAAATGTTATGTTTTGTCATGAATGTTACAATCCACATAAACTGAGTCAGATAGGCTTTTGCCCTAAAAAGATTGCAATGTAAATTGATACCCACCGGTAAACTTCTTGGTTGGTTTATGAATAAATTCTGACCATTCAAAGTCATGCACTGTACACATTTAGCAGCATAACTCAAAATTAAGGGTTTCATCAATTATGTAAAATGTATGGCTAAAACACATCCGCCCACAGCCCCCCAGCATAAAACCCGTCATTTTTTTTAGGTTTAGAGGTTAGCTATAAAAGTAATTATGTACAAAACTATGCAAAGCAGTCTTGTTAGCTTTTACTGTTATGGTCAAAACAACTGGATTAATGCTATGGTGACAGTATTGATCTTAAAATTTTCCTTTGATAAAACTGGAGGGTTTTTTTGTGAATATTCAAACAAATTAACCAAAGGACACTTTTGACTAAATGTTCTGCTTGAGCAGCGTGCAGTTTAATTTTTGTGACTTTCATGGCAATTTCACTTTTTAAAAACCCTTGTGATTTTTAATTGAACCATTCAATTTATGCAGTGACGCTTACTGCTGCCCACTGCCCTTGAAATTAAATAGCTTTGTTCCGAGATCTTTTAATGAGCCAGCACAAAACTTTTTCAAGCTAGGAATTCCACCGCATTGGCTTTTTTTTTTTTGATTATCACGGTTTTGTAATCACATGCGAAATGTGCAAGGTTTAAGGATTTATGTTAAATTGTGGCTGCCGGTTCTTTTTAATTTAATTTAGTTTGAGTTTGTTTATTCGTCTGTTTGCAGGATGAATGAGTTGGGCGTTTCTCCTGATGAGAAAAAGGTGTATTTTGGACAGCTGTTGGGAATGTGTGACCAGATTAGCTTCCCACTTGGTGAGTATTAAAGTGATAATGTCCTAAATACCACTTACGCTATGGTACAGTAACTTGCTGTAATGTAAAGTTGTTTGGGTGACAGGGCTACCGACCACAACGTGTAAATGTGCTGTCCTACAGTAAGGTGGATGTATAAACTTATATTGTTATACATCACACATGGCAAGGAAGCACTTGCAAGGAATATGTTAAAATGTTTGTGTGTTCTGGACAAAAATGGCTGACGCTGCCATGCAGAAAACCTGAAAAACAAAATTTCATTTCGGATATCTCCGCTATACATTGTGATGCGTCTAAAGAGGCAAATGACATAGTTAACGATTTGGAAATAATTTACTCTTAACCCTGATATAATTTTGTAAAGGATAAAACCCATATATGTTCAATATATATTGTTGTGTATAGTTCATATGGTAGATGACGTTAATATTCCAGAACACATATTGTGCTAAATGTTATGTATATCTTGTTCCAGGTCAGGCTGGTTATCCAGTTTATAAATACGTTCCCTATGGACCAGTCAATGAAGTTCTTCCTTACCTATCTCGAAGGGCACAGGAAAACCGTGGGATCATGAAAGGATCTGGTCGAGAGAGGGAGCTTTTATGGAAGGAGATTAAACGGCGTGTGCTTGCTGGACATCTGTTCTATAGCCCTACGTTCTAGGGAAATTTGTCAGAAAAAATGGCTAATAGTCTTTGCTTAACAGACATGGAGAACCTATATTGGAATAGACCTCAAAGCCTATACCGATAAAAACATAAATAGCTTAATAAGATAAGTTTTAAAGCATTTGACTACATGATAAGTTATAAAAAGTTTAAATATCTTTCCAAAAAATCATTGTAAAACTGGATTAACTAAATTTGGTGTGGTTGATAAGTCTTTAATATTTTTATCCAACAGCTGTTACATAGAAAGTTTTCATTTAAGTATACAACTTACACCTGTTTTATTACTTTTTTAAATATAGTTGAGTATAACAAACATAGGCTTTTCTATGCGTCATAAATTTACTCACTCCTCCAACCAAGCAAGGTTATCCCGATTTTTTGGAACTTTGAGTACGGTTTCCTGAATTCACTCTTTTGGCATGTTACATAGATGTTCCTTGCCAATAGACTAACCGTAACAACATAATGTTTTAGCTTGTAAACAGTGCTTGGTGATTATGTAGCCCCCTTCCACAGTGTTCTGTGTGTGTTAGATCATATGAGTAGTGTGTCCTCTGCGGGCTTGGCTTGTATCCTTATCTACTAAGTCACTTTATTGGAGCAATGTTATTTCTTCATTTTTTTAAACTGTAATTGTTTTAAGAGATCAGACTCTACCATGTTGCATTTCCCACTTTATTAACTATGTTACATGTTTATTGCTGTTTTTTGTGTAAGATTTGTACTATTGTTCTTGCCTCTTTTGCAGTGTTCTTGAGGGTAACCATGTTTTCTTCCCCTACAACATACTAACTGCCAAATCACTGGACCATAGATTTATTTTTTGCTTTACTTCCATCTGCTTTTGGGTAATGCCCAGTGCAGACTACTGTATACAGGACATAAGCATTTGGCTTTTCCTATTCTTGTATGTAGCTCCTGTGTTTATTTAGTCTGAGCCACTGGTCATAGACATATAAGGCTTGAATGTTTGTGTATTTTTTGTGTGTCTGATAAGTAACCATTGTTTATCAGTTTGTGGCTGCTGTTTTGTAAGTAAGTGGCCTTAGATCAGTGAGCATTTATACTTCAAAGTGAGTTTCCTTACTGAAGAGGTGAGATGCATTAACTATATAATATTAATGACGAGTGTCTCCTGGAAGCAGGATAAAGTTAATCATCACAATTAAACTAATTTACCTTTTAATTTCTTATAGTTTAGCAAATCTCAAATATGCAAATACAGTACATTGCTTTTATTGCATAAATCATCTGGATCAAGGAATGTTATGTTCAGAAGATTCTAAATAAAATCTTCATATGCAAAATAAAAATGCACGTGGATTACTTGGGACTGAATGGAGGTATATACCGTATTGGCTTGAATATAGGCCGCTCCCGATTATAGGCCGCACCCTTATAGTTTGGTGCTATTTTAAAGAAAACATTTTTTTCTAATTACTATTTTTTTTTTTTTACATTTACATTTAATGTATGGTAGGAGGCTCCCACCCTCCTTACCTAAACTTTCGTTTTGCAACGTTGATGTTGATGCAGCAGACGTGACCTCCACTTCCTGCACCAGTCTGCCTCGTCTACATCAACGTTGAGAATAAAAAATCAGGGTGGAATGGAAGTTTCTGCTCATGTTCGCACTACAGAAAACGCTCTGCAGTCTTCTCATCCGATCTTCCGGACACCATGGAGAAGGTAAAAATACTAAATCCCAATTATAGGCCGCATCCCCACTTTAAAGATTTAAATTATGGGGAAAAAGTGCGGCCTATGTTCGGGCCAATACGGTATTTGAAGTGACGCTCTCACGATGTCAGAACATCACAAGAGCCTCTATACTGCTACTACGTTAAAACTGGTTATTCAATAAAGTGAAAGTTGTCAGGAGAGTTGTGATTTTGACTCCTTGACTGCACTATACAAGCAGTCTAACCCAAGTTAGCTGTGGGGTAGGAAGCATTTGGTTTTATCTGGAGAAATCATGCATTATACAGTTTCCTGATAGTCCTTGTTAATTTATAGGCAATGCTGGAGGTTTCTTACAGTTCTTAAGTATTTCTCAGAGCAATTTACAGAGCCAGCTCTGCCCTTCTTGCAGAAGAAGCTCATTTGAGATTGACTTCATAGTTTAAAGAGTGCGTTGGGAAGCAACAAGCTTCTGAGCTGAGCTTGCCCTGCATAATGCATAATTCACTGCGTGAGAGGACCTCTTCCTCCAGTAAACATAGTGAACAATCTCTTTTTTGAGAGCAAGGATCACAGGCTGTAGGCTAATGGGACCTTCTACATAATTCTATATAGATGCTCTGATGAATTTTAAAAAGTTACATATGTTGAACTACTAATCAAATGATTTGTTTTGTTGTTTTTGGTTTTTTTTTTAACTTGTCCAGAGAAATAGATGAATCCCCTTTGTATCATTGGAAAACATTGAACGCAGCATGGATACTTAGGAATAGTCAATGTGAATCTTCCTAGGCCGGTATATTTACAAAATGATGTTGTGTTTTTCTCATGTAAACTATTATTATTGTGTGTTGATAGACTGCGTTTGGAATCCATAGTATTACATATTCTTACATATCTATACACAAAGCACCTTGTTAGAAGTGTATTGCTACTGATGAATATCCCAAAATGCTTTTCCAGAAATATATGTCCTTCAGTTATTGCTGTGACATCAAACGTCTGCTGATGTTTTCCTAGATGTTTTCAGTGTATACTACTGTATATTACTATGTATGCTCTCAAGATTTAAGTGTAGTCTGGATACCATCTCAAACAGCGGTATTATAATACAGCTATAAAGTTAATGAAATGGAATTTAATATTAAAATTTATTTTTTGTATGTAAATGTAGTACTTTATCTTCAATAAAAATATATTTTTGTGTATTGTCTATGTACTGATGACTCATGATGCATCATTAAATCTTATGATAAAGGATTTTTTTCTCAAGTCTTTATTTCCTTTCATACATGCAAGTGTAAAAATATTAAAAATACCATAATATTTCATTGATACAAAAATAAGACACTGTATCCTGATCAAAGTAAGAATCTAAAGTGCCATTTAACTAGGTAAATCGCACTGTACAGTATAGTGTCTGGCTAAGAATAATTAACCTAGGATAACCATTACTTAATGCAGACTCATTCAAGCATACTGGACGTCAGAGGCAGTTATGGGGCCAGGGAGGAGTCTGCAGGTACCATCTATTAAGAATCCCAAATTAATGCCCAGGGTCTCCAGATCTCTTCGTAGAGTCCCCTTTTATCTAAATGTGCATTTCCCATCTGTTTCTGGTAACTAATTTGAGAGGATATTTTTAGATCCCCCAATATCTCGCCATGCAATGTTTTGTGGCCATCAGAATTTGAATAATTAGTAATTTTGTAGAATTTATAATACGAGGGAGCTCCAAATATAATAGAAACATCTGGGGAGTTAAATCGCAGGGGCCATGCTGAATTTTCTTTAAGACATCAGGTCCCACTAAATGTGACACTGGGTGCCAAGCTCTTTTTTTGCTCTTATGATAAAGATTTTAATATTATAATAAGATACTGCGTTTGGAGACAACAGAAAGAAAACTGAAGGTACCTTCTTTAGTCTTAGTTTTCTTTAAGGAATTTATTTTCTTTGATTTGTCTACATGATCCACGATTAAATATAAAAATATCTACTGCATCTATAAAGGAATGATTGTTTTGGGCATGTTGTGTGTATTACTGTTAATACCTCACAGCTGTGGTTGGAAGAAGAACACAGCTGGTACAGTACACTCCAGGGATTATGCTCAATAAAAGTGCAACAATCCATTATTAATTGTTAACTGCCATTCGTATAAAAGACAGCCACGCATATGGGAATATATTTGTAAAACTCATTAGGATGGGAGCGCAATAAAAAAGACAAACTGCTCTGTTAAATCTAGTTTTTTAATTGCATATTTCCTTTGTATCTGTTATCCCAACACGTTTTTGTGTTGGAGAACATGGTTTTAATGTCCTTTTTTATTGTCAATTTCTGAATACTCTAAAGTGCTCATATCTCAATAATTCATGTCTTTAATTAGATTTTATTGGAGATATTATTATACAGGATGCATGTGTTCAACCATTTGTAATAGAGTTCTATGGAATGACCTTTTTATAACCATGAATCCTTTTGTACATCATCGTAATGGTTTACTTTAAAATGTAGGGCTTGTTCTGGTTTTAAAATTCCCCTTTGGAGACTATAAGGAAAATAATATATATGTCTACAGATGTTTGTTGTCCGCATGCTAATTACTTTATTGATACATTTCCTTTCTGTGTGTATCATATTTGACAATACTTGAACGTTTCATAATGCTGGTCAAGACCATTGATTTTACATTAAATTGACTTTCTCACCCCTTTTCTTTTAACCCAAGCCCTCCCCAAGCCAAATACATAACCTATTTTAACCATTTCTTGGCTAAATTAAAAAGACTAAACTCTCTTCCGAAAGTGGACTGGAAAAGTAAAAGACATACCTTTTTGGGATTCTATGAGCACACATGATATTCTTAGACATATGACTAAGAATATGGCATAACTTACAAATAAGCTAATTGTTAGCACGATATCTCCACTGTTAAAGGACAGGATTAGTTATAGCTTGTTGATCTTGTTAGATTGGCATGTTGGAGTTAAGAAGATTCTGTTTTCCCTTCTTGAGGCACAATTGTGAACTTTATTTTAAGTTTTTCTGCCTTCTGGGTCAACAGCAAGGTTGAACTTTTTTTCAAGTTACTATAGTATGGTACAAATTCATTTAGAGTTGGGATGTATTTATAAAGGTTGAGTAGGACAGTGGGGATCACAAATATAAGCTAAGTCTAGGTACTTGAAGCAGTGAGCCTTATCACCATATACCTGAGATACTTTTGCTTGTGAGCAAATTTGTTGTTGAGCTCCTAGTGAGTTTAGTTGCAGCGTTAACATCAACACTAGGATATTTGGCTGTCCATATTTCTCATCCTGCTATGAATTTTAGTGCATCGTGAAGTGATGTACAGATTTCATTAACGATCGCTTATCATTAAGGATCACGGTAATAATATTTCCCAGTATGCAATGATTTGAAGTCTGTATTTTACCATTAAACAAAAAAACACATAGGCACCTGTTTTCTAATGCATCAGAATTTGTTAGTTGGTATAAAGGAGAAGCATCACTTACTTAGATCCAACAGCCTGAAAAGAGAAGCTTAATGAATATCAAAACAAGTGTGTAGCGGTTCCTCTTACAGACAAATATTACAAGTCACAAATTATTTAATGGATAGTGGTGGATAGCCAGATACCTCAGAAGGACAGAGAGGTGCAGAAGGTTCACAAAAAAATATAGAAAAAACTCTGAGCTCAAAAGCACACAATTGAGTAAATTTAGATCTTAATAAATAGTGATAGACAGCACACAAAACACAAATAATCTAAAAAACTACATACAAATTACTGAGCATCTGAATGTAAATTAGTTATTTTATAGAGCAGTCAAAGTCAATATAATGCCATAAATATGTGCAAATATCGTCCTCAGTCATAATTATATTGGGTTGATAAAAAGGTAACCAGTCACCTCCAGTCCGCTCTAGAACCAAGACAATCTAGACAATTTAGCAATAGGGTACAAACTGTAGAAACAAAGGGAGATGGCTGTCTACAGCAAACTCCACAAAGCGTTCAAGGATCCGTATACTACCAGAAAATAGCAGTTCAGGAAAAGCATGTTCACCTTTGTATATATGAATGGGCAAAGAGCAATTCATCCGTTTGACATTTTCACCAATAATACCAATTTCTAATTTGGAAAAATGACAGAAGAAGAATGGGAAGTTGTCAATAATAAATTCTATTTGATCTGTCTGGATCTTTGTATTATTCTTTATCGTTCCACATTGATTCACATCCTTTTGATGATTTGCCACGCTATTTATTGTTGAGTCATCAACCATAAGACAGCAAAAACTCATATGAAACTCTCAAAATGTAAGTGCTAGAATAAGAATAAGATAGTGGAATTATACTGTATGTTTAAGAATAGTTTACACAAAAACTTTTCTACAACAACTGGACCCCAAACAAACCACCAAACCCCTGCAAAAATGTATACAGACTGAACCAAGATTTATCTTCATTTTGTATTATTTGCATTATTGTCATTATTATTGTCCTGTTTCTGTGCCAGGTTTACCTATTGCCTCTGTCTGTGCTAGATGACCCAGTATGGTCATTCCTGGACTATGTGGCATTTTCTCACTGATTGTTTTAATTTCGTGAAATGTATGTCATGCCTGTCTTTTCTTTTTTTTCTTCACTAACCACTTATCTTTTATACCTGCCCTCTTTCCTACAACCCTCTTTAATCCTGCAACACATTCATCTATCTTCCCACCCACCCCTGTGCAGTCTCCATTCCAGTTCTTCCCAAAGGTGTTTGATGGGGTTGAGGTCAAGGCTCTGTGTGGGCTAGTCAAGTTCTTCCACAGCAAACTCATCCGACCATGTGTTTATAGACCTTTTTAAGATTTAATGAGATCTATTTAGAAAGCAATGTCATCGATGTCCCTGTTGGTGTAATGTTCAGGTATCACAATACCTTTGTGACATCTTATGGGTTTGACAATACCTTGCACATGGGGCTAAAATATAAGTAATTACAACAATGCCTTGGTGAAACATCAAATACAGTGCAAATTCACGTTGTTTCCAGTATCCTGTGAGTAGATATCAGGTATTTTGTAATAAAAATCAATTAATTCTCATATCTTCACTACAAAGGTTTCATCTCTGACAAGATCCAAGATTACTTACAGCTGAGCTTTTATCTCATTTTACCAAGGTCACATTTTCACTTCCTCTTATAGCAACATTTTTCTTCTTATTGAATGTGAACAAAAATGCTTCCTCTATGGCCAGAAAATTGTAAAATACAGAGAGATAAAATCAGGCTCCTTCCCAGTGCTCCTTCTAATGCTGTTACTATAAGGAAACTTATTGCGGGCACATATTATGTAGCCATTGCATTTATTAGTCTATCCATCATCCTAATGGATCGAAGGTAATTTGAAGTATTACTTGATTTTTGTGTGATTCAGTCATACCTACAGACTGATTTTTTCAGTTTGGACCTGTTGTTTTGCAGGCAACAATTTGAAGACACCACAGAAGGAAATTAGGTAGTAAATTTACTGTCTACCATCAGGACCATGCAGCGGAAGCTACTGTAAATGGTTAAGCCTTCTGAAGGAGAAAATTACATTACATTTATTTATATAGTTCCAGCCTATTCCATAGCGCTTTTACTACAGAGTCCGTAAAATAATTTAGAATGCATGCTGTTGTAAGAGGATTTGAGTCATTCAAATAAATTGTTATCTATGACACCCCACTCACTTCCCTCCCCTTCTCTAATACCATCACTTGTTTTAAGTTCTAACCTCTATGTTCAGTATTGTTTCAGACCTGATGAAGGGAGGATAAATCTCAAAAGCTTGTGTTTTAAGTATTATGTTAGTCCAATAAAAAAAAGGTATCACCGCATACTCTGCAATACTGTTTTTTTACATTGTGTATATATATATATATCTATATATATGATAATATATGATATAATGGCTTGACTTAATCATAACTGGAAAAGTGGATCATTCTCTCTTCATTATGAAATTGACCTCTTTCAACTATGGAGTAAGACTTTATGATGCTCATTTGGTGTTATTATAACTGTTATGAAAGTCAATGCTTTACACACAAATGAATAAAAAACAAGCCCTTCAAAATAAAGATTGCCCGTATAGTATAACGTTAAATCGAGCACACTGTCTTTTTTTAATCTTAACTTAACGCTACCCTGGAGAGTAGAAAATTGAGTCTCAAAAACCACAGACACTCTATGACTTGTTGGAAACTAGATAGTTTTTTTTCCAAAGGCATTTTATGTAAGAGAACATTTTGTGGTCTATAATTTCTGTTAAGCATAGTATTGCAATGGTTTTCTTTTTCATTTTCTTTTATAAAAAAAACCAACCTTAAGAGAACACCTCAACGATATAATTGGCATAGAAAACTACCAAGTAATTTCAGTGTACAATGGGATGCATAATACAAGTATGCTTGTCTTTTAACGTATTAAATTTTATCATACAATTTGTGAAATTGTTTGTAAATATGTGACAAAACATACAGGAAAGATTATATAGTTTATAGATTTAACGTGCATTGTAAATTTAATCTTACAGGAATCAGACTTTTCTTTCTCTCATCCTAACACTAGAGGGCACTTTGGATATAGTTTTGTTCTGCACTTCCTAGTTGTTTCTGAGTGCTCGCTCTGACTATGGAGTTGCATGGCTCCCTGTTTATGGTGGAAAGCTTACTAGTTAAGTGTATTGATATCTAATGTAGTGTACAAGCCCAACAGCAGGACTTCAGAGTCCCATGGGGATTTACAGCCTGCTCCACCGCCTTATTAAGTTATAAAGGATGAGCCCCTCAGTTTAAAAGATATCTGGTACTTATTATGTATTATTATTATTCCTGCTTTGTAAAATGAAGATTACATCCCCACATCACCCCTTTGTGATACCTTACTAAAGATATTCAGCATTAACATTGTATCTTACGAAATTCTAAATCATAAAGATTTAGTACAATAATGTTTGACATTATTATCTTTTATTTATATAGCGCCAACAATGTACGCAGAGCCTCTTACAGTACATATAGTCAAGGGGTATGACAAGAACTAGAATTGGCAGACTAAGACAAGTACAAATTACATCAGGTGGAGAGGTTTGGCTCTGAAAAAGTGGGTTTTAAGATTTTTTAAAATAGTGGCAACAAACTCCATTTATACCCTAGGATTTCAAGATAACTATAGTAATGGGACACATAAACGTTAATTAGAGACTTGGCCCACCTTTTAAAAACCATATTACCAGTGCTAATGAATTCATTTATAAAGATCTTATTAGTTTACAAATGTTCTAGGTTTTGATGCTTTCAAATAAAAAAGTGGGATAGAGCTTATTAATTCTAAAGTTAACAAATTAAAACAAATTAGCTGTTAAATTAATTTATTAAAACTGTCATAAAACAATTGTTATGGAAACACAGTTTAAAATGTTTAATTCAGGAAGACTAAAATCTGTGTCTAAACCTAGCACAGTTAGTTTATTCCTCCTCATTAAGATGATTTAGTGCCAACAGTCCTAAAGACAGGAAGTTAAGATTGCTGCTCCCCTGGTATATACATAAAGTGGGTTTTGTGTACAGAATTATAAAATGTATGATTTGGAAAAAAGTGTCAGATTCCCTTTAACGAACAATACATCTGTCTGCTGACACACATACACACGCTTACACATACACACGCTACCACACATTTACTGTACACATATTACCACACACTCATTTATGCTTACACATAGTCCCTCTCAAACTTACACATACACATTCCTGCTCACACACTATCATGCTAAAGGGTTAACACCGCATCTTGCATAAATCAGAGAAAATGGGACTTTTGCTAAGGCCACATCCTGCCATAAATGTTATCTTGAGACCTGGTCAGACTCTATCTATGGAGAGTATATTTTCTCCCTTCCAGAGAGCTCAATGTTCTATTCTGCTTGTTAACATATTTCTGCTCTTGACTACATACTGCTATGGTATTCCAAGTGGAATCTAAAGACACAAAAACCCACAATTAACAAGACATTTTGTTACATGACATATTGTGAGCAGGTTAATTTTTTTTGTTTGCCTATGTACTAATTTTGTCCCATGTCCTTGTTTTTTTTTACTTTGAAAAATATATACTTCCAAGACATTCCCCCACAAATTAAGACCGAATTTAATCTCCCAGATAGAGAACTATAGAAGGCCTCTGTGGAAAAAAAATATTGACAAGATATATTGGATAACAGGCATTAGAATCAAAGATTCCCAAGATTCTATTCTACTCCATATGAATTGGCCAGAAATGAATAGGGAACAAACACAAGTAATAGTCCATATTTTACTGAGCACTATCTTGTCTATAGCTAGGAACTGGAATTCAAAAGAAATAGCATCATGGGAGAAGATCGAAAATCAGTTAACATATCAATTAAAAATGGAGATAGGAAGAATCAAAGAGCTAGGAGTTAGACACCAGGATGCAAAATAGGCAAAGTAAAATAAAATATAAGTAAAAGTATGTAAGCGTAATATAAAGAAAGATATAGTATGATAAGCCACACAATAGGTGAGCCAATTCGGACCTCTCTTCCGCTCTTCTAATAATTTAAACATTCAAACATTAGAGCCAGCCTTCCTCCTTTTTTTCTTTCTGTATATGTGTGATGGAATATTAACTTATTTCAAAGACTCCATATGTTTGAGAAGTATTTATACAATTTTGTACTTTCCTAATAAAAAAAAAAGAAAAATATATACTTCAAGCATTAATAGTAATAAAATCATTCTTATGAAGTTATATATTTTCCATTTTTGAATGTTTATTCAAATACTAAATTACCATTCACACCCCTTATATGGAGCCTTATTTTTTAACATTTCCTTAAATATTGGCACAGCAAGGAAGCATGTTCTTTTCACTAGTAGAATAATTCTTCATATCATTTCAAAATGTCAAGTAAATTTCCTTGATCAACAAATCCACTGATGCATAAATTATGATTAATTGAGACATCTTTGGTTATTATGGAATAAGGTGTATGTAAACTACCTGTGGTATAACACTGGTACATACAATTAGACATTGGATCCTATTAATACCATTACAGGGTTTCTTGATTGAAGCTTATTGTTTTGCTTTTAACATTTATTAAGTAAATTAAATGTACATACTAGATCTGAGTTATGGTTCTTGTTTTTGAATGTCAGTGTCTTTAGACACACCATAAAGTATTTGCTTTCACATCTCAACAGTATTCATGACAGCACACAACCATCCTAGGCAGATAGTTAAATCAAAACTGACAGTGCATGAAAGAGCATATGGATATCTTTGATATTAAATGCGGAGATTTTTTACAGCTTTTAACTGAAGGAAGATAGAAAAGTTCAACTTAAAACAACACAAATACATCAGCTGTGTCATTCAAGCTATGTTTTCACAGTTTGGTTCATTTCACAGGGCTGACCTTTTATCCCAATCTCACAAAGCCTTTACAGACATATTTAAGATCTAGACACATCTGTCATCCTCTGACAACCTTGTACAGCAAATTTTAAACCTTTTCTCAACCTAAAAGGTCCATTGATTAATTCTAATATTCAGTCCCTTAGTGTGTTTTCATCAATGGCCATGTAATATCTCCCTATTGTTGAATAATTAGCATGACTTATCAGAATGTACTCACTACATGGCATGTTCTCATTATTATTAATTATAATAAAATTCTAATATAAATGATACAATCTTGTCACAGCACACAAAGGGCAGCGTAAGGGATATTGACACTGTGTATGAACACATTTTATTGTAACGAGATGTTGCAGATATTTTGTAAACTTGTCTGAAAACATTGCAAAACAGATTTACAGAGTTTACAGAACGGATTTCTGGTTGTGAACCAAAATATAAACATAATTCTTATCAAGTGTTAACATTTAAGCTTAAGGGGTTCAAACTGCTCCTGTTGTATTGGGTTTTGTAATTGAGGACCATAATTGGTTTGGACAAAATTTGTAACGGCTTTAGTTAATTCAGAAACAAAATTGGCATGGGTGTCTGCAAAAATGTTTTCTGGGGTGCGGCATATTTTTAATTCCATCATGCTCCGCCCCTTTTCAATCATGTCATGAAGGGGAGGGCATATAAGGTACAAGCATACAAAGGGTTGAGAAAGCCTGATGCAAAAAGCTAATTGAAGGATCAAACTGCTGTTATCTGATTTGAGTGTTGCAATTTCTAATGTTTTTTATGTTATCACTATTAAATGTACCACATTATTCATGCACACATGATCAATTCATCCTCAAAGTTGATGTGTTAGAAGCAGGGAAAATAGGCACGCGTAAGGATCTGAGCGACTTTGACAAGGGCCAAATTGTGATGGCTAGATGACTCGGTCAGAGCATCTCCAAAACTGCAGTTATTGTGGGGTGTTCCTGGTCTGCAGTGGTCAGTAACTATCAAAAGCGGTGCAAGGAAGGAAAAGCAGTGAACCAGCAGGGTCAGAGGCGACCAATGCTCATTGATGCAAATGCTGGTCCATGTGGTCAGAGCCGGCCTTAGGTGTTCTGGCGCCCTGTGCGGACTACTCCTCTGGCGCCCCCCCCCATCCCAAAAAAGAAAGGAATAAAAACTTGTAACGAAACTTGTAACAAAACTCCAATCACTATATACTAAGCCAAACATTGATGTGATGTAGGCCTACCACTTAATTATCTGGCTTAGTAGTAGGGATGCACCAAAACAAATTCTGGACTGAAACCTAAAGTGCAGCATTTACCTGGCCAAAATCGAATATGACCCCCCACACCATAAAAAAATCTAACACTTTTATTTAAAGTAAGTAACACACCATAATAGGACAAAACAATTAAATAACAATTATATATATATATAATTAACAGCAATCACATTCCTATCATGCCCAGGCATACCCAGATTCCAGGATGTACTTGCAGACTTGGCATGATAGGAGTATGATTGCCCTATCTACCCCCTATCCCCCGTCTCACTCCCTTCTCCCTATCTACCCCTCCTAACTATCTACCCTCTCCCTCTTTGAAGTTCACTTACCTTTCAGGAGTCCTGCGGTGGGGGAGCAAGGCCTTTGTCTCCCAGCTCTGCCACTGTATGGAACAGTATAGAGTGATGAGAGTTATGATGTACTTTAGAGCATAATTATATAATGAAAAATACATTGGAAATGGTACAGCATAACACCCATCACTCTCACACACTTACCAATCCACACACTTACCAATCCACACATATACCAATCCACACACACACACCAATCCACACA
>VKOC01000001.1:43602862-43613150 GCA_009364415.1 Spea multiplicata
ACGTGCATAGAGATTGCAGCGTCTGTGCCTCTACGGAGGACAGGATATCCCCTGCAGGAAGCTGTTACATCAGATCGTACAGCTGTCAGTGGGGAGTCCAGGCTGTCAAATAGAGGTCTGACTACAAGACTAAGATCCAGATCCCCCGCAGCGCTGCAGGGGAACCTGATCCTCCTCTCTGGCAGCTGGAGGAGGTCTGTGCGATGCGTGCAGACAACCTCCACTGGCTGCCCCCACTACACACCAAGGAATCTGAAGCACGGGGGAGGAGTGTAGGGAAGCACTGGTAAGTCGGGGAAGTGGCATATAGGGGGGTATAAGGGCTTTCTAGAGGCAGAGTGGCATATAGAAGGTAAAAAAGAATATCAGGGAGCCACAGTGGCATATAGGGGGTTAAAAAGAATACCAAGGAGGCAGAGTGGCATATAGGGGTTAAAAGGAATATCATGGAGTCAGAGTGGCATATAGGGGGTATAAGCAAATCTTGGGGGCAGAGTGGCAAATAGGGGGTTATAACGGCAATGGGGGCAGAGTGGCAAATAGGGGGTCAAGAGCCATATCTGGAGGCAGAGTGAATAGGGTGTATAAAGCTATCTGGGGCAGAGGGAATTATAGGGGGTTAAAAGGCATATCTGGGAGGCAGGTGGCATATTAGGGGGTATAAGGGAAATGCGGTCGCAGATTGCAAATAAGGGGTATAAGGCAATTTTTGGGCAGAGTGGCAAATAGGGGGTCAAGAGACATATCTGGGAGGCATAGTGGCATATAGGGGTATAAGGCAAATCTGGGGGGGCAGAGTGGCATATAGGGTGGGTAAAAGGTATATCTGGGAGGTAGAGTGGCAAATAGGGGTGTATAAAGCATATCTGGGGGACAGAGTGGCATATAGGGGAGTTAAAAGGCATATCCGGGAGGCAGAGTGACATATATAGCGGTGTATAAAGCATTTCTGGGGGCAGAGTGGCATATAGGGGTTAAAAGGCATATCTGGGAGGCAGAGTGGCATATAGGGTTATAAGGCAAATCTTGGGGGCAGAGTGGCAAAAATAGGGGGTATAAGGCAAATCTTGGCGGCAAGAGTGGCAAATAGGGGATTACCGGGTGTGGTCCAGCTTCAGAGACTCTCACCAGATACGGCTCATAACTTCTCATGCAGGCGAATATAAGCACAATCCTGCCTCAGCGAGCACTGCGAGTCAAGGGATATCGGGAGCAAGCAGTGGCATTAGGGGGTTAAAATGCATATCTGGGAGGCAGAGTGCATATAGGGTGTATAAAGCCATATCTGGCGGCATGGAGGCAATATAGGGGGTTAAAAGCATATTGGAGGCAGAGGGCATATAGGGGTTAAAAGGCATATCATGAGAGGCAGAGTGGCATAGTAGGGGTGGTATAAAGCCATATCTGGGGGGCAGAAGTGCAATAATAGGGGGTTAAAAGCATATCAGGAGGCAGGTGGCATATTAGGGGTATAATGGCAAATCGGGGGGCAAAGATGTGCATAACTGGGCAGCGTTGGCAAATAAAAGGAAATTAAAAAAAATTCCAAATCATTCGTTTTTATTAAATATGAAAAAAATAGAATTAAATATTTACGGAGTAAAACTTTTTAAAAAGTTTTTTAAAAAAAAAGAGTAATAACACAAAACCTTTACTTTTCTGCTCACTGATTTCTGGGCTTAGAAAGGTTTGTCTTCTGAAGTGACTACAAATTCAGGAGGGCGTTCTATCTCTGGATAAGTAAAAATTACATAGTTCAATTTATTCCTACAGTAAGTAAAGTGCCAAGAAACAGATGATCAAGAACACACCAGGACAGGCTCTGCCACACCGACAACCAAACACACACACCAGGACAGGCTCTGCCACTTCGGGATGGGTTAAGCTGCACAAAGCATAAAAATTGCTTTCCACACTGCTTTGTAGTTTCTGTGTTTGCCCTCTTGTATCTTGATGCCCGGGCCAGGCCCCCTCCTTTAGTATTAATGTACTCCCCCCACACCCTTGTGTATTGCCCTATGTGTATTTGTGCCTCCAGCCTGCTCCCTTTGTGAATTTACGCCCCCACACACTCTGTGTGCCCCCCGAGATATGCTGCCACTCTGTGTCCCCCCGAGATGTGCCCCCCTCCCCTAGAATTACCAGTGCAGACTCCCGGAGTCCCGAGAGTCTGCACTAAACCCCGAATATAGGCCACACCCCCACTTTAAAGACTTATATTCGGGCAAATACGGTAATTTCTGCCCCAAGGCAGCCCCTCTTTGAAAAGTATTTTTTAAATACTTACTTTTTTGCTGGCTTCCTTCCCCTGCAGACTGCTCTCCTCCAACATGCTCTTCAGCCTGTCATGAGGAATTCTTCCATGTGAGCCCTCCCCCTTGAGCGCCACATCGCATCTTCAAAGGGGTGGGCGAAGAGTCTCAGTAAGGCACTGGGCAGCATGGTACCTGCACACCAGCCGTTTCAAAATCATAAAGCGGCTGGCCCACTGGACACTCCTGAGTTAGATGAATGATTAAATAACGGTACAAAATAGTTGTGAATGATCATCAATTGACCAGGTAGGTTGAAACACAATCATTAACTAAAACAGAAACAGCTGTGTAGGAGGAATCAGGTGAGGTTGCTGAAGACAGTTTAATATTAAAAGTCATACACCATGGCAAGACTGAGCACAGCAACAAGATTCTCCCAGCAGACAGGAGTTTCTAAATATTTTGTTCAAGCTCTTTTGAAGAAGCACAAAGAAACAGGCAATGTTGAGGACCGTAGACACAGTGGTTGGCCAAGGAAGCTTAGTGCAGCAGATGAAAGACACATCATGCTTACTTCCCTTCACAATTAAAAGATGTCTGGCAGTGCCATCAGGTTAGAATTGGCAGAAAACAATGGGACCCAGGTACATCCTTATACTGTCCGGGTAAGTCTGGTCGTAAGTGGTCTTACTGCCAAAAAGCCATACCTCTGATGTGGAAACATAGCCAAGCGATTCAAATATTTATAAAAACACTTAAACAGGGGTGCAGTAAAATGGCAGCCAGTGCTCTGGATAAGTAAAAAATATTTTTTTTTTGGCTGTAGCAAGGAGCAGTTTGTTCTCTGAACGGCTGGAAAAAAAGTGTTTGCAGGCAACAGCGACGCATAATGGAGATTCCTTAAAGGTTAGGGCTGTATTTCTGCAAATGAAGTTGGTGATTTGGTCAGAATAAATGGTCTCCTCAATGGTGAAAAGTAAAAGCAGATACCTATCCAGCAATACCTTCAGGGAGGCTTCTGTTTGGCCCTGAATTTATTCAGCGCCATGACAACGACCCCAGATATACAGCCAAAGTCATCAAGAGCTATCTTCAGGATAAAGAAGAACAAGGTGTCCTGTAAGTGATGGTATGGCCACCACCGAGTCCCAATTTCAACATCATTGAGTCTGTCTGGGTTTACATGAAGAGAGAAAAGCAACTGAATTAAAATAAAACTCAATGAATTGGCGTGTTTATTCCACCATGTGGCAATGTTCCAACTACAGGATCTTTTTCAAGCTATGAACAGTTGTGTACAAACAGTGCAGTTATATAACAAAATATATAACTCTGTATTACCACATAAACTATTAGCAATTAAAGTGACATACACACTAAATATAACAACCACAAATGTTTGGGCATCAAAAATTTGAGTGCTCCCTAATACGAGGATTGTTTCAGAAAAGCTGTGGTTAGATTTCTAAGATGTTTGGAACAACCTACCTGCCGAGTTCCTTAAAAATTAAGTGTAAGTGTAACAAACAGAATTGATGCTGTTGGTAACATCAAATTTTGATTTGATTTAGATTGTTCATCTGTTTGCTCACTAAAAATAGACTATTAATATGTTCTTGATTCTTAAATTTTTTCACACTTGCCTCAAACTTTTGCACAGTACTGTATACATATTCTTTATATATTAGGTGTGTGCATTCAAATCTCTGAAAATGTGGGGGGACCCCCAACGAAACAAATGAAAACAACAAAAAAAGTCAAAGAGCTCTGAATATATTTGCACTTTTTATTGCTCACACACTCTCACTGTCACACTCTCTCATGCTTTCAATCATTCTCTCTCTTAATGTCTGTTTTCCTACCCCCCCGCTGACCACTTCAGTGTCTCTGTCTCCTTTTCTGCAGCTCAGACTTTTCTCTTACCTCTTCCTGTTCTCGTTCCTTCTGTCTTCTATCTTTGTCAGGTCCGTTAGCCAGATACTTCTGCAAAAGGGTTCCATGGTGCACGCCGTGGCTCTGCCCTTTTGTAGTATTCTGAGAGGCCAGAATAGATCTGCAGATTCGTGGAGAAAGAGAAATGTTTCTGCATGTGGTAGGCTGTTTGGGGTGGCTGCATGGTGTAGAATAAATTTGGGGCCAATCAGATGCCTCCCTAATGGTATTGCATGGTGGATACATTTCTGCCTATAGTCTAAGCATTGAGAAGACCATTACTTCAGCCCAAGTCTCCACCATGCCTCACTGTTGCCTGCAAACACTTATTTTTATACTGCTCTCCAGCCATTCAACGAACTACTTTCTGATGCAGCCAAACATTTAAAAACACTGTCCAGGGTCCAGAGCACCTGCTGACATTTTTCATTTTTATATATCTTTCAATAGTTCACATGCTTTAATAAAAATCATGCCTGCTCCCTCTAATTACATTCACTAAACCAAGTGTTCCTCCTCATCCTTGTCTATTTCCATTATTATAGTAGGTAGTGGGAAACCTAGAATCTAGTACATTGTTAGATTTGATCTCTATTAATATTTGGTGGAATTCCATTTAAACAGTGTCACATAGCATTGGTTAGCATCTCAGCTTGTATTTCCACAGCAATACACTTCCTCAAGTATTAAAAAGGTTCTGTGGCAACAATGCATTTTTTATGAAAAGCAGTGTAAATTGCTAGCTGCAGAGAGAGCATCCACAGTGCATAATTTATTTCTCCCTAGAGGGTGTAATACATTATATGTCTCTTCACTGCCTGGTTTTCACAAGTTAACTGCTGATGGAATTTTTAGACGTTAGAACTTCTCTACTTACAACACTATAGTTACATCAGTAAAGGCTAAATTCACTTGTGAACGGGTATTGGCCATGCAATGTTAACATATTTCCCCAATAGATATAAGTAGAAAAATAGCGTATTGGTTACAAATGTTTAATTTTTTCAGAAGTATGTTACAAAAATGTCCTATAGTCAATATATAGCCAATGTAATGTATATGTTTGCTGAATATTCCTTTTAAATGTCCATATGTATTCTCTTAAAAATGGGTGGAGATTTTGCCAAAGGGAATGTGCACTTTGCTCACTGCCAACTAGCTCCAGCACTGGCTTTTGCAGGAGTTCTAGATGGCCTAACGAAGGGTAGGGTTAGGTGGGTGTGGTAGGTGCATGGCTAGGCCACTAGGGTTCCCTGACCCTGTGATAGTAGCGTGGCATCTCAAGTGTTCACCAGAGGATCAAGGAGATCCCACCTGAAGCGCTGTTTTGGTGGAAGTTTCTGCCGGGTTATGTTTCCAGAAATGCGGACGAAGATAGAATATTGAAGATAGCAGATTAAAGATAAAAGAAGATGAAGAAGACGCGGAACTGGCAGACAGAAGTGGAAGTGGTTGGCAAAGAAGTTAGGGAAACATTTAGAGAGCATGAGAGAGAGAGAGTGAACAAGAGAGAGAGTGAGAGTGTTAGTGAATGTGAATGAATGTGGGCGCATGTATTTAAAATGAAAATGTGGAGCTTTTTTTTGTTTTCATCCAATTTGTGGAGGGTTTTCAATCGCAGAATTTAGCATGTTTTTGGGTCATCAATAATTTCTTGGCTTGAAACCGCTCTACACTAATGAGTGTGACCATGTTGATCATGTTGTGACCATATGATAATGTAATATAACACACATGTGGAATTGTGTTATCAAGGAGACTTCTGACATTCAAATTTATTTTTTTATATTTCAACTAATATTTGAGAGATACATAATCATATATCCTGAAAGATGTATTTGTTGTGTAACAAAAATTGGGAAACCTAGTAAAACACGAATATTTTAAGGTTGTTTTACTTACTAAATACTAAAAATAAAGATACCCTTGTGTAAAAGTTGGACTTGTACGTTTAGATTTGTACGAATTGCTAATTTACCAAATTCTGGTAAAGTCGACGATTCATAGAGGCCACAAAAACGAGGCCAGGCCTCCCACGAATCAGATGAAAATGAAGCAAAATGTTTACTTATATTAGTAATATCCTTATATTATATCAATGCTTTGAGATGTGCTTCATTTTGCAATTGTCAGTTCATGGTTTCAGAGATCTCATAAATCATGATTTTCTTTTATTTGTGAAGACATGTTTTTTCATCACTTTTAAATTTTCATCCAGCACCAATGCCTGATGCTGGGAGAATCTGATTGTCATCTCATTTGTATATATGCCAACAGACATAAAATGTATAGTCTTTATTTCTTTATTATTTACAGTTTTATTGTTACAATGTAATACTTTATTTGAATTAAACAGAGATTTGCAGACTGATACTAACTTTTATAGAGACTGCAAATGACTGTAATTCAAGGCAATAAGCATGGTGAATAAAAACTATAGCAAGGTATATTTTGATAGTATTATTTATGGATTGAGCTCTCTTTTCAGTCAATCTTTAAATATGATCATGCGTATGCATATATCTAGTATGCTCACACATGTAAGTGTATGATGCACACATTATTTATCAGCAACTAAGTGTCTTGAAAATTAACTTCTTACAGCCACCGATGGAATTCAAAGTCTACATGGCGAGGTAAAAACATTACATTAGTACCAAAGCTTATCTAGTGTCTTAGCTACCATCCCTCAGAAAAAACCTAAGTTTGTATTTGGTAATACAATATAAATAACTATAAAAATAAATTGCTGTAGAGCAGTAGCACAAATGTGTTTGTTGGCTTATTGAAAGAAACCTCTAAGGGATGCTGACAATTGAGTCAAGAGTATAATTTTTACATTTTATCTTTCAGTTTCATTTTATGTGGTTGAGTGGTTGTGTTAATCCTCTAGAATTCAAGAATCCTTTAGAATTCTGACCATTTTTAGTTCATAGAAATGTGTAAAAGAATTAAAAAAATTAGCTAGATTAAAAAAATAAATGTATAGGTATTGGATATTGCCATGCACTTTTATAATAATGACGTGTAAAGAATAAACGGAAACTACAAGGAGGGACAGGTGATGCATGTGTAGGAGACATTATTGAAAATGTAATTTTGTTTACTCTAGTTCATATTAGGTAGGGAATTTCAAACCATTATTTGTGATCACACAATGGCTATTTGGTGGGTCTATCAATCTAGCGGAGGGTAGGAAATTTGGATGTTTGGTGTTAGATGAACAACTGCCCAACTGTTCAATAAAGAAGTGGTCTGGCACCCATGTATTGCTATCAATCTTATATTTATACTACTCACCAACAGAAAAATAGATTAAAGAGAAGCCTTCAACCCCAATAATAACGTGGTTGCTATGCATATCTGTAATTGTCAAATAAGAATAAAGTATCTTTTTATAAAAATTTATATTGCTTATTGCTTGTTTTTTATTTGGTTGGAGCTCTTTTGTATTGCTGATGTACGGTTATAGAGTTCTGTAATATACCAGTACATACTATACATGCCAACTTTCTATAAAAAGGAAACCAGAAATTATGATAGATGTACCCTTCAAAGATCACTTAAACAACATGGAACTATTCTGATTACTTTTAAATTCCAATTCTAATGACAGAACTGTGCATATTTCTTGTCAGTTACAAGGTTACCCTGTTATCCAATAACATAAAATGATGTTTTGGCTTGACATATTAAGTTGAGTTACCAGATGGTATACGACAGAAGTTATAATTCATTCACCTAACCTTCTCATTGTAAGGCTAGATTTACAACTCGAGTGTAAATATCTCCTAAGTAAAAATAGCATATTGAAATAAACTTGAATATAAAATATGATGTAGGTTCTTTAGAATGTTCAATTGAAATTTTCATAAAATGTATCACTGATGATAAAACAGCTATGCTTTACTGGTTATGAGAATAAAACTGTTGTAGACAAGTGTGATAACAAATTCAACAGGCATGAGCTGCTGAGTGTTTAGGGGCAATGCCGCACCATATGGCCTGATCTGATAAAAGGGGATTGCCTGCTGTCAATCATTTTTGTTACATTATCATTCCACCTTCCCATGCTCCTGGTATGGTCTTTGTATACAGGCAATTTAATAAGTATTGAATTATTAAAAAGAAAAAATGAGTAGTGCGCAAAAAACATTGTATAAACAATATAAAACAAAATTATGTGTACAAAAGACACGTAATAAAATAAATGTGAATATGCTGCTGGTGCACCTTAGAACAAAACCCCACTTTGTTAAAGGAAGAAATACAAAACATATATAGGTGACCACACCAAGTGAGTGTAGATAATATAAATAATACCAATTCAATGTAGCAATTTAATGTAGCAATTCAATGTAGCTTCAAAGAGATCCGAGCAGTGTATTAAATTCAATCATAAAACAAGAAAAAAAGACATCATAGTGTAATGGACCCTTTGGTGGGGCTTATTCAAGCCCATAGAGCGCACAAAGGGATGAACAGGAGGGGTTATTCGTCTCTCCGGGTAGATTTCACTCTCCACCGTTAGATTGGAGGGAAAGGCAAATGAGTTTGGGAAGATTCTGCAGAATCCCCTGATGCATTTGTAAAATTGGCCACACAACAACTTAAAGGCAACACAGCCACTATATGCTTTACAGTGCATATAATAGCTGGAGTGTCTCTTTAACCCATTATATCTAATCACTTCTTTAGAACCTTGTGAGATGCCGTGTGAAATCCTCTACTAAGTGGAACGTAAAAATGTAAATCTGAAGTCACTGTGCTACAAATCTATATGCGAATTTAATAAAACATAACTTCAGATCATTCTGTAATGGTGTTTCTCTTGAGGTGAGATACATATTCAGCTTTGTATTTCTTGTGTATTTAGCTGATTACCAACCAAAGCTGCTAGATATTACAGAATATAGACCAATGTTTAACTATAGGGTTTTAGTGGCATGTGGCTGGAATATTGTTTACATCATATACATCTTATACAAACAGGCTTTACTAGACAGCATTAACTGATATTGGATTAGATGACATACAGTATTTATTTGCTTTGATTGATAGCTAGACTTTCAAACCATTTATATTTTAGTTACACACAATTTGCACACTGATTGTTTATTCTACTTAAATACATGTTTACATGTGCTTGATGTCCTTTCTGAACAGCAGTTTGGCTGTTCCTATGAATAACTGCAGCCAATTGTTATTAAAACTTAAAGTGCCAAAAAAAATCACAACATAATGTTGGGTAAGCAAGTATATATTATCACACTGATGTGTAAATTAATAGGGTTAAACTTTGGAAAAACTGCGTGCTGTTAATGCCCTATGGTCGTTAATGACACAAGTCCCTAAATCCCTAAACGTCCTGACCCTGTCACGTACAAGTAGTAGGAGACACCATGGTCAGGTAGGACTCCAGGACAGAACAAGGTCAAACAAGCCGAGGTCAGGATTCCAGAGCGCAGGATAGTCAATAAACGTAGTCGAGGTCAGGATTCAGGAGATCAGGATAAACGATAAACGTAGCCGAGGTCAGGATTCAGGAAAACAACGAAGTCATACGAGCCAGGATCAGGGCCGGCCTTTGGGGTGTGCACAGGGCGCCACACTCCAGGGGGCGCCGCCGCGGGGTCCGCCGCGCCTGCAGCGCGGTCGCGACGCACTAGCGCCGCGGGATCCGCCGGCAGCGGCGGTCCGAAGCCCCCGGCCGCCGCGGGGTCCGCTGCCGCCAGTATGGGGGCACTCGGCACCCCTCCAGAGACAGACAGTAATGTCCGCCGCTGGAGGAGCAGGCTCGCAAGGGAGCAGTATCGGAGGTCTTTAACAGACCTCCGATACCGCTCCCTTGTGATCCCCGCGGCAACAGCTGCTGTGCGCCGGGGTTTGCTGTCAGATCCCGGCGCACAGCACTGAAGCCGCGCCCACCGGTCTCTGTGCCCTCTGACCCGGAAGAAGAGAAGACAGAAGAACTAAGAAGAAGAGCGAAGAGGAGGCAAAGAAACTGAAAGAGGAAAGGTAGGAAAGGATAGAGTGACAGTGAGAGTGAGAGTGGATTGGTGTATATGTGTGGATCGGTATATATGTGTGGATTGGTGTAT
>VKOC01000001.1:43613250-43633285 GCA_009364415.1 Spea multiplicata
TGGCTGCATGGACTAATAATATATATTGGCAGTAGGGGCTAATATTCATATATACTGGTAGCAGGGTCAAATATTAATATATAGCGGCAGCAGGGTATAATATAAGTATATATCCGCAGCAGGGGTTAATATTAATATATATCGGAAGCAGGGTATAATATTTCTATATATCGGCAGCAGGGTCTAATATTTATATATATTGTCAGCAGGGGCTAATATTAAAGAATGAAAAATAACTGCCAGTTTAGCTGTTATTTTGAAATCATATTTCAATCACGGTCTTTACTTCAAAGAGATAAGTACATATTATGTAGTTAAAAATGCACGTCTAACGTGGGTGTGGGTGTATATATATAGTGTATATGTACCGTTTTATAATTGGCCCCCCTACTTTGGTCCCTGGCCCCCCATGTGCCCCCCTAAATATGAAAGCTGGAGACGCCACTGACTGACATCAACAGGGATGCCCATCAACATCACGGGACCGCCCACTGACATCAGCGGGACCACCCACTGACATCAGTGGGCAGTCCTGGCCGCATCCCACAATGGAAGGCTCTGGATAACAGGAGCTAAGAAGTTCCGAGGTATGGTCATATATTAGCCTTAATTTTAAAACTTCTACCAACTACTTCTATATTGAGATATTGCTATTATACCAAACCTATATGGTAAAAAGTACTGTCCAATAGCAAGTATAATCTCATTTTTACATTGCGGTCACATAGACACTAACTGCTGTGCCCAACCTCTACAAATTATTTTTGAGGGGCCTCCATGTATATATCCTATCTGAAAGAGTCTTGGAGCGAATCCCTGATATCAGTACACAAAACACTAATTTGAGGTTATATTGTGGAGCAAAAAACAAGAAAGCTTTCCACAAAAAAATGTCAATGGCTGATCAGTGTAAATTTCCATAGGACAAGTTAAGCTATTCGTAGATAAATAATAATAAGTTTGGGGCGAACCATACGTTCCATGAAATGGTATAACAGTAAAAATACAAAGTTATTTCTCCCCATTATTTCCCCTATTTTGATTATTAATATAATATACAATCTCCTTGATAGTATTGTCTTTTTAAACACATCCTTAGAAAACATAGTGGCTAGCATATGAAAAAGTTAACTTCTATGTTCAGGAAGCAATAAGAAAGTGGTCCTACCAATAATCATACAAAATGCATTCATCTTTAGAGACTTCTTTTAAAGATGACATTGTAAATTTGCTAAATAAAATTAAATAAAAATGTTTCATTATCCTTTTTTAAAAAATATTATCTATCATATACGGTATTAAGGAAGCATGTGTTTTCATTCATGTTCCTGTTGCACACTTTTTAAAGAGACAGTATTATTGACAGAAGAAGGAGTCAGTGCAAGGAGAAGGTTTTTAACCCTAACATTAGGGCCCTGCTTGAGACAAAGCTTTTTATTTGACATTCATCTTTTTTAATATGCATCCTCTTGGCTGATCACTTAATTAACTTGCTGCTCACACTGCACATTAAATTACTTTCAGTAAAAAAGCATAAGTTTTGGCATTGCTTACATTAAGAAAAAATATAGAACTTTT
This sequence comes from Spea multiplicata, assembly GCA_009364415.1. Lineage (NCBI taxonomy): Eukaryota > Metazoa > Chordata > Amphibia > Anura > Pelobatidae > Spea > Spea multiplicata. Next base: position 43,614,829 of record VKOC01000001.1, read on the forward strand.
GAATAAAGATGAAATAAATAAGTGTTCGTTAAAATCAATTCTGAAGGCTATCAGTCACTGCTTTCTGATCAATTATGATAGAATTATTTGGCAGTAAAACCTAAATAGGATTTTGTGTTCAAATGTGGACTGGTAATGTTACTACTTTGTAGGATTTGATAAATAAAATGCAATATAATTTTACCATAAATAAATAGCTTGTTCCTTGCTAAGTCCTACATATATATTGACTGGTGATAAATAGATGATCTCTGAACTGCAAGGTTCTTTGCAATTTTGTTAATGTAATTGCCTGTATTTATTAGGATGACAAATCATTTCAAGAAACTGTCATTAAGACAATTATATCTGACAGGACTGAGGTAAACTGTGGAGAAATGAAAATAAGTTATGTCGTAAACATACATTTGATATACATAATATATTAAATATGTAATACATACATGATCAAAAAACAACATTGGAAAACCTTTACCTAAACTAAAAGCGTGCTTAAAAGCTTATGCATCTAGATATTAACATATAACAGTATTATTGATGTGAATCTCTTTTATGTAGCATTGCTGTAGTTGGATCTTTGCAACTCAAAATAAGAAACTCAAAAAAGGAACTATCCATCAAAAGTTTAATAAAGCCATATACAATAACTTTGTGAAGTTTTTATTCCCTAGGATTACAATCACAGATAAAAGCTTTGTGTATGCCATTACAGAGAATGCCAGAAAATAAAAAATAAAAATCTGTAATTTAAGTGGTGTCACAGTATAAAAATTCAAATAAACAATAGATACTATTATGCATATTTTGCTGGATATAACATTCTAATAATATACAGTATGTATGTATGTATGTGTGTGTGTATAAACATATATAATAAAGTGTTTAGATCATAGCAGTCTTCTTATATATACTATCTTAAAGTGAATTCTCCATTTGATAGGAAGCCAATGGAAAGACCGTAAAATAGGTGTAATATGGCATGAGCAGGGTTGATTTGTTAATAGTCTGGCTGCGGCGATCTGAGCCAACTGCGGTTTGTGAAGTTCTTTTTCTGGGAGGCCTACATACAGTACATTGCAATAGTCCAGACGAGATATCACAAATGCATGGATTAGGGTGGCAGTATCCTCTGGTGGGATTAGGTGCTTAATCCTGGCTATATTCCTCAAATGGAAGAAGGCAGATTTTGTTGCAATGGAGATTTGATGTTTAAGTGACACACCACTGTCAAGGAGTACTCCGAGATTTCACACTTCACTTGACCTGAGTAGCTCTGAACTGAGATTTCTATGCAAGCTGGGTTAGTATTTCCTAGGATCGGCGCAAGTTATCCTTTGTCCTCTGATCAACAGGACTTCTGTTTTATCAGGATTTACCTTTAACCAGCTAGCTTATATCCATTATATGAGATCTGCTAAGCATCTGTTGAAAAGAGATGTTGGATCCAGAGTTCCTGGTGTCGCACCCACATACAGTGTTATATATAGTTAATATTATCTTGTATTTGAAACATAGATAACGATGGCAAAAAAAGAACCAATAGACCAATCAAGTCTGCCTATTGGAATTTTCCTTTTTTTCTAAACGTTTTATTAGGAATATTGAAAACATACAGATATACTTTACTGTACCATAATAACTAACTAGCGGCACTAAATTCTGCTTATTGTGTGGTTAGTGCAGAGTGGGTGGAGCTTTGGGGCAGAAGGCATGGTAAATTTACAAGTGAGTTATAGCTGTGCTGCAAACTGTCTGGCCCTGGAATTTTTGTTCCAAATGTTGGCAACTATGGAATCCCTGTTTTCTAGAGACATTCTGCTGATAAAATTTTCAGTCCGTAGTTTCTATCTCTTCTTAAAATGAACCCCTGAAGCCTTCTTATGTCTAAATGTAAATTATATTTGAAAGATGGCATAGTGTTGCTTTAAATTGCATTTAGTACATTTATCAGTGTCAATTGAATTATACAAAATATCCTCCAGCCAATATATTTTATTGAATACTACCCTTAAAATTATTTTATTGTGTATTATGTCCCAGGCAAATATTTATTTCTGATTACATTTATTTTATTGTTGATACATTGGGCTTTGGTTACAAAGGAAGCATTTGCCTAAGGAAGCATATAAATAAACCATTAAAAATAAGTTCGTGGATTTAATTTTAGAAATCAGCGTTAAGATCACTTAACGCTTATCCAAGACACCCCAATAATGTTGCTGTACTGAAACAGATTTGTAAAGAGGAATGTTTGAGAATAAAACATAGATACTTTTATGGGGGTTATTTTAATTAGGGGGCTGCTAAACTGTCCAAAATGGGACCAGAAAATCAATCATACTAAAACCACAATTGCTCTTTTAGTGTAAAATAGTCCTGATTAACCCCTTTGTGACAATGTTTTTTCTCGTGACAAAGTTATATATTGTTTTTTTTAGGACTTTCTTTAGATGTCATGACCTTGGTATCGTCAACCTTTGCCCCATTCCCCAATAAAACACAATAGACATCATATGCAATTGAATTTATTTATTTTATTCGACTTTGGATAAATTTGGCCACGGACGATAGTTAAATATTCTCCCCAACCATGACACCCATTACATCATATTTATTAATACATGTCTCGCATGGCCATCACAATTGTACGGCTGGTAGGGGTGTAACCACTCCACATCACCTGTAGAGGCTGCCAATGTCCAAAACCTAGCAGCCACACACACCAACAAACGTATCACCTGAGCATGTGCCCAGGGGGAGTCTTCTGCACCCTCAAGCTTGTGGACCACGAGTACCACCATACCTTAGACAGTTGCCTCAAGCACCGTACCAGCCAACCACGATACATACAACAATAACATAATTTAAAACACTAACCACCATAGCCTGTAACGTCTGATTCCTTGCACCGTTACTGGCTCCCCAGAGCATCCAGAGCATGCTCGATTCCCTGTATGGCTATGGTTCATAAATCCAAATGCACATCCTATAAGTGGATACCATCTGTACGAAAAAGATCTGCTAAATCACCTTCTAAGTCCTAATGTCTAACCACCAAGCTACCTTGAAAAGCCACATAACAAGAGATTGTTTTATTCACCTGCCACCTGGCTCTCTCTGTACGCCTATGGGAGTTGGCACCCTTCCAGACTTCCAAACAAAAGACGGATGGAGATAAGAGGCCCAGAAGTCCTAAAATCTGTGTAGAAGAAATCAACGCTGGTAAACTAAGCTGCTCCGACATCACTCTGCCAACGTCCACATCCAATCTGGAAACCCCAGTAGCCTGGGGCGCAAACTGGAAAAACCTCTCCCACTCCCAAAGAATCAGCAATGATATTTTCACTCCCAGCACATGAACCACCCTAAAACTTGTTCATCTGAAGGCAACACAAAACCAAAAGCTGCAACTTCAAAACTGTCAAAGAAGAAGATCATATACTGTTCACAGCATGAATCACAGATAAATGTATGCACCAAAACTTAACATGTTTATTAGCTAAGCGTTAACCCCACAACTCCAAAGAAACCAAATTGGTGACCATTCTCCCCTAAAGTAAGCACCAAAACTCATAGCTCCAGAGGCATTAGTCCATAGCTCCAATTCCGCACTTGATACGGGTGGTGCAATCAACAAGGACTGGCCGTTATACACACAGAAAAAATGATCCAACACCCTCAGGTCCTCCTTAAGGTTTACAGTTAACCTGATGAAATGATGTGGAGCTCTACTCTTGGTTGTAGCCAGAGAAAGCTGCCCATGGGCATGATATGGCATGCGAAGTTGAGCTTGCCAATCAAGGACTGGAGCTGCAGAGTAACCTTCGATGCCTGTAAAAAACAACCCATCATGAAACGCATATCCTGAACCTTATCCAACGGCAACTGGCACACCGCAATACCCAAAAAACTCAAACAGGGTGCCATTAGCCAAAGATTAAGTCTGGAAAGGGCCCTCCATCCTTCCCAGTTCCACTTCCTTATTTAGTTTATCCGTCACAACTTCAGGAAGAGACAAATGGTCTAGTGACCCTTATATATGTATTTAATGTTTCTGTTTTATGTGATCTAGAAAGTGTGATATCACAGTTGTTTCCAAAATGTTAGCATATTATACATTTTGTGTAACTATATTAGTTTTTCTTTCACTGTTAAAAGTTAACTCCCTCGGTAGACATACTTTTTAATATGGATGAAGCATTTTTCATCTTCTAAGCAGTAAAATATTGTGAAAGGTGTATCAATTAAAATCATACTTCACAAATGTACTGTATGAATGAGTGCCATATTTATAAAAATAGTAGGGTTTTGTAGGGCTAGTTTTGTTATTAAAATTCCTATTATAATGGACTGAATGAAGTTTCACACTCATGTTTCAAGACACATTGCCATAAAATGTACCATTTTAATTCCAGCAAGGTTTTTGATAATGAATTTTAATGAAATTATTTTTATTACATTTAAATCACTTCTATTGCAATATAAAAATTGGGTGACACGCTGCTGCTCATAATTAACTGTACAGAAAAAAACTGTAAATCTGAAGTGAAAATTGCGGCTAAATTGCATTTTGAAAAGAAGAATAAATAACCTTCATCTTTTAAAATCGCTATACAAAATAGTAAATATAGGTTCAATAAGTCATTCAAAGAGCACTAAACAAATAATGTGGAAGGAAGGTGATTTCATACAGTAATAATTATTTGTGTCACTTAAATACAATTTTGCTCTCAAGGTTCATGTTAAAAAGAAAGTCATGGCCACTATAGCACTAAAAAATACCATAAATATAACCTGTGCATTCAGATTTGTAAATTGAATTACATTTGCATATCTTGTCAATTTGTACAAATTTCCTAAAACAAAGCAAAAACCCCTATTACGAAAACTAAGCAAAAAGCTCAGAATTTTCATTTTAATTTTGCTGGCTTATACACTCCCACTCTTATTCACTAAATGGTAAAATTCAGTAAACAGAATTCGTTGTCTGAAAGCAAACCGAAATGGTTTGGGGCCATTTCTACATTACTAATTATAACTATATTTTTGCTGTTCTACATTGGTGATGCTACTTGTTGTTTTATTAAAAAGTTGATGGTTAATCCACTTGATGCACAGAAAAATAATGTATGAGTATATCGTTCAATGTGTCTTTAAGGAAACAATCCGTTTTTAATCCGTTCTCTCAATTATTTGTGTGTAAGTGTAAAAAGTATTATAAAAGTAATATGAATTAGAATGTTGGTAAAGTATTATTATTATTATCATATATAATCATACCTAGGGTTTGACCCGGAGATTGCTGGGTGAGCGCCGCTCCTCTGGTTCTCTGGGTCAAGACCCGAATCCTCCGGGTTGCGGGGGTCTTGACACGCCCCGCTCCCCGTCCATTTTCCATTAAATGGTAGTGTTTCCCGCTGACGTTAGCAGGAACTCCCCTGACGTCAGTGGGAACACCGCAACGTCATCAAGAACGCCCATTGACATCAGTGGGACCGCCCACCGGCATAGGCGGGACCGCCCACCAACTTCAGCGGGACCGCCCGCAAGGGAAGGCTCCGTATAGCCGGAGCCCAGAAGTTCCCAGGTATGTATATAATACTTGCTGCTATTCACACTCTTAGTGATCAGCATTTGTGCTTATCTTAGAATTGTAGATTTTGCCTGTATTTTTGAAGTAGTAAGAGTTTCACAATAAACATATTTTATGATATGTTATCATCTCACACTGAATTCGCTTTATTTCAGGTGTATTATGCCTTGTAATTGCATATATCCAGTTATTTTTCAAAGTCCTAGGTATACAGTTTAACAGCAGTGCTTTATATTGTCCCTTTAAGTTGTCCCTTGTTCCTAGGGATAGCGTTTTAAATAAGTGCATTAAACCTTCTGCATATAAATGTGGGATTAGCTGCACAGAAGAAAGGCAGAGTACATTACACAAAGAACATGTTTTGTTTTATTATTATTATCATAATTATTATTAGTAGTAGTAATAGTAGTAGTAGTAGTAGTAGTATCCTATTACCGTATTTTCTCGATTATAAGACGACCCTGATTATAAGATGACCCCCCAAAATCTGAATATTAATTTATGGAAAAAAAAGAAAAAGCCTGAATATAAGACGACCTTATAGGAAAAAAGTTTACCAGTAAATGTTAATTCATGTAAACTATGTGAACAAGTTGCCCCCCCAAGTTATGCACATCTGCCCCAGGCTTGCCACTCTGCCCCAGAAAAGCCTTATACCCCCTATATGCCACTGTGCCCCATGATATGCCTTTTAACCCTCTGTATGTCACTGTGCACCATGAGATGCCTTTTGACCCCCTATCTGCCTCCAGAATTGCCTTATACCCCTACATGCCACTCTGGTTAAAAGGCATATTAGGGGGCAGAGTGACATATAGGGAGTAATAAGGCATTTCAGGAGGCAGAGTGGCGTATAGAGGGTTGAAAGGCATTTCTGGAGGCAGAGTGGCATTAAGGGGGTTAAAAGGGATTTCACAGAGCACTCTGCCTACAGAAATGCTTTATGCCCCCCATTTAACACTCCCTCCTCCAAACTTACCGGTGCTTCTGAGTCCCTGTTGCTTAGTCCGGGCAGCGTGTAGAGCTCTATACGCTGCCTGGACTAAGCACCGGGGACTCAGAAGCACCGGTAATTGGGGGGGCATAACACAGGAGGATCCAGGTTCCTTGCATCACTGCAGGGAATCTGGATCTTAGTCTCATTGTCAGACCTATTTGAGGTCTGATTATAAGATGACCCCGATTATAAGATGAGGGGTATTTTTCAGAGCATTTGCTCTGGAAAAAAACCTTGTCTTATAATCGAGCAAATACGGTATATCTAGTAAGTGAAAAACATGTTTAGTATGTACCAATGTGTGCATTCCAATTTTGTTAGAATGTTGGCCATCCATTTTTGTTGTAATTTTTTTTAAACATGATAGTGTTTCAGGCTCAGTGTTATCATGTAATAACAGCCCCTACATTCATCCAACAGAATAATTTCATTTTTCATTATAATATATAATAAAAAGGGAAAATAAAATATGGTACAAGCCATAACATACTGTAAGAAGGGCTTATAAAAATAAACATAGTTAGATATGTGCATTACTATAAGTGAAAATTTCAGTGAACATGCACAAATGTAAAAAGTTGCCTTGTTGGACCAAAAATGTTTGAGAAATACAGATTTGCTCAGTTCTCTCTAAAGCTTACTGCGAAAGTGAATTATCACATGGAAAATGGATGAATCGATACTGGCAGTTTCAAATAAATATGTGTCTAGAGGCACCTATACAATATGTTACAAAGAGATAGAATTGGAAGTAATATAGAACCTGGAATATTTAGTATATATAGACTATATAAAATACAATTTTTTTATGCTATTTTACAGATTTAATAACTTAATGTATTTAGATTTCCTCAGCTTTTTTTAACTGGACTATAAACCAAAAAATCGTATTCATGTATAATTATCTGATATTTAAAACCCATGGTGTGATAGCCACACATACGCTACAAATTTTTCAAATCTTTATTTGATACAACTGCTCTGTCATGTTATCCTTTCCAGTTACAAATGCTTTGTTTGATTTTAGCCTTCATTATTAAATTTAAGATATACCTCTAAAATGCTAAATCCAGTGCAGTGACTTTCCTTACCATAGAGATATCGGGTTGATTCAATGCTCTTAACTATATTTGGTCATAGTTGGAAAATACAGAAAAATTCACATGGAATGACGGTATCACCAAATCATGCAACAATGTGCTTTCTGAGAACACTGAAATCACTGAACCACCAATGGGATTAAAGAAATAAAAAATGATGGATGGCACCTATGCCACAAGAAATACTTTAGACAGCCAACCCTGCATGGGAAACTTACAACAAACTGTCCAAAAAATGATATATACCCCTGCAAAATCATTAGACAAAAGCCTGTCTATGGACATTTATTGAGCTACATCCCAATAGCGGAGAATGAGAGATAAAGGGACAGGGAGAGTAAATATATCATTATACACTTTTGCACAGATCACAAACATTACACCCATAAGCATTAAAAAACACCACATCTTAATTTTAACAATATATTACAAATTTTAAAGATTTAGTTCTACAGGTGAATTTGCTGAGGGATTGATTGGGATTGAGAGTCTTTGTGAGTGACTGGGCATAAGTGAGAAGGGTGTGTGAAGATGAGAATAAGGGGATGACAGTTAGAGAATGGCAGTTGTTTTCTAGGGGAGGTATGGACAGAGGAGTAAGACAGGAAGTAGTATCAGTGGGAAGGTTGCCTGCTCAGGCAAACATGGGGGCAGACAGACCCAGAATAAGAGGCAGAAGGGTTGTCAGAACAGAAGCAGGTCCTCAAGACCCTAGGGAAGAGAGGTCAACGGGACCTGGGAAAGCAGGTTTGGACATACACAGCAACATGTTTTTAGTCCATGCAGGGGTCCAGTATGCAGCACCACAACCAGTTCCCCAGGAAGAAGAAGATGATGACAACACAGTTAGGAGAACACAGTTCACAAGAAAGTCATGAGGCCCTCTTATTCTGAGAGAAAAAAGGCAATGGATCACTGGACAGAAGATGTAGTCATGCATTGTTTACAGACTGAGGAGGATACAATAGGCCATCAAGGTTGGCATGACACATAAGGGCAACAGATGGAGAGCCTCCAAGTAGCATCACCTTCAACAAATGGGAGGAGATGCTCAGACAAAACATGAGTGCCACTGCAGTAATCATTCTCCTCCACCAACACCTGCTGCCAGAGAATGGGCACCTCCACCACCAAGGTGTCACTACATTCTGTGCACCTCCACCAATATCACCAGGACAGCAGCCTGTCATGTTGATGTCTACTACAAAGCATGTGTGGAACCCCCTGCTCCCCATCCAAGTACATCCAGTACAGCAGGAGTGGACCTGCTTCACATTGGAGTCCATGGTCTGATAGGGGCAGCAGATGCAGCAATCACTAAGGTGGCAGGTAGTGCAGACAAAAGTCATGAACCAGACACACTACAGCCCTTATGGAATGTCCCACAACACACCAAGCACTTTGACCAAGACTTACGCCTCCCCTTCGACTCTGGTGGACATTTATGTTGGCGGCCCTCAGACATTTTGGGTTCCCCATATCTACCTCCTATGTCCACAGCTGCAGCAACAGCCAAATATTACATTGATATACAACAGTAGCATCAAAGGTAGTAGCTTACCCATTACATCAATGTGCAGCAGTACCTCCAGAGTATGGAGCATTTCCTTGTAGGCATGCATGAGAATTTTGGCTACATGAGTGTTCACCTGTCTGAAATGTGTCAGTTTGTGCCAGTACACAGTTTGTGGACCACTGGCAGGTCATGTCTTCCTCTTCTTGCTTTTCTGCATATGGGGCACCACTGCAAACACCATTCCCTCCCAGGATGACACACTATAGCCAGCAGACCCAGTAGTTCAACCAGCCAGCTAAGAAGAAGAAGAACAAATAAACATAACGAGTATATTTGTTATAAATATGGCTTGCCTTTTGCCTAAAGTTTGTGCAGTTAGTCTACATGAATATGCTTCTGACTGAGACTAGGCAGTTTGTTGTTTTGGCTTGTCCCTGCCAACTTGATGTTATCTTATCATGCCTTGATCTTACCCCTGGCTTATATAAACATTCTTTGTTTTAATGGCATGACCAGTAATTTTGTTATTTTGATTGCTTGTGAGTCTGCCTGATTTATCATTTGTGCAAGAACTGTGCTTACCTTGCTAATCCTTAATTCGATTTGCACCACCCAAAGTACTTGTAAACCAAATAACTCCTTCTAGGTACCTTCCTTGATCTTTCATCACACCATCTTGCAAACAGCCCCAACTTTACTACCTTGTCTATTATTCATTTCAAGAACTGTAAATTATGATTACTTATAGAATGTAAATCATGTAGAGAGCATGGGATATGGTAATTATATCTCAAGCCTTCATCGGTCACTAAAAATCCACTTATGACAAATATATAGAGATATATTGTTTGATGCCTTCGTGTTTAGAGTTACATGACACAACACAAGCTACCACTTCACCATGGAAGTACTCTATTTTCACCAAATGGTTTATCATATTTTACAGTAGATAAGACAGGATCTTTGAGAAGGAAGTGTATTCTATGATTTATTTCTCTAATGCTTTTGTGTTTGTAAACTGTTGTTATATTGTTGTTGTTATATATTGTACTGTTGTTATATTTGGTAGAATTGAATGTTTTTTGTGTAATTTTTTTTGTTTTCTGTTTTCTTTTTGCTCCAGTATGTAACAAGTAATTATAAACAATTATTAATTTAGCATTTTTAAATATATTTCATCACTTTTTGAAATACTGATTTATTTCAGTATTTTCTCCTATGTTAAATTTTAAAACATTTTTGGAGGCTCAATCATACTATGTTTCTACTATAATGTGTATTATTATTATGATTATTATTTATGTGTAGTTTGTTTGCTATAGTAAGCTACTGTGTTTTATTAAATATTTGAAATTTAAATACTATTAAATAATATTTTTTTGTCCTTTTATGTTAATAAACAGAAAAGTGTGAATAACCCTGCAAGTACAGTTCTACATCTTCTGTGTTTGAATTCTCTACAGTGCACATTGTTATATAATATACTATAAATTATTTCAGTTCTTAATTTGTGAGCTCATATTGTTTTAAAAGGACATTCTTAACTTATTAATATGTACACTTCTGTTAAAGGAGTTTACTCAAGATCTCTGAGACACACTATTTGAACAATATCTAAATTTGATACAATTGTAATGAAAGATTATACTATTGCTAACAGGGCTCCTACAGTTTAAAAAGCAAGAGCCATTTTCAAAGGAGAAAAATATACACACAATTTTCTAGCTTGGCCCCTTGGTCCCTGTTTGCAGAGGTTTTATTCAAACATGCCTGGCAGGTTTCCAGCTCTTGCTTAGCCTTGTAAATGGCTTAAACACCTTCTGCCAAATAGTAGAATTCCCAGGAAATCAGAATTAGAGACAGGAGAGGAAAGCTAAGGATTAAATGCTCAAAGTGCACTGAGTTTACATTGTAAACCAAAGCAAATCAGTAAAACAAACACTGATGCTGACAAACACTACATCATGTATTAAAATAAACTGTAAAATTAGGTTGAAAAAATATTGATATTTTTTATGAAGGGTAACTTTACATGGTATTTTGTAAAAATTGTGAAAAAACGAAATTGGTGGCCAGACAGCTATCACCCATTATATTACTATGTGAAAAGTATTAATATAAGGTCTTTAATTATTTTATATACAATGTTTACCTTACTATTTCCTGTTTATCTTGTTAATTAATCCAGCAGTAAGCTCTTAAATGTTTTATAGGAAAAAAGCGTCAAAAGCATAAACTATAACTAAGCATGGGTACAGTAGAGAATCTGTTTCCTATTGTGGGGAATTAATCTGTACTGATCTGTACATCAGAGAAAAATATATTGGGATGGGAAATTATAAATCTGCAGGTGGGACTCCTGAAATTAGGAGGTAAGAGCATAATACAATTACAGCGTGGCAACATTTCTTTCTGTGTTGAATATGAAAAGAAATAACACATCCAATATGCCTTAAAAAAATATGAAGCAATGGAAAAAAATAATAAAATAAAAAAGTATTATATAAAGCAGTTACTCATAACACTGTTTTAAAGACTTGAAAAGTCAATAGGAATAAAATTCAATGAATATTTAATTCTCTAAAATAATCCAAGTGGGAAATAAATCTATTTTAAATTATATTCTGATATAAAAATGCAATATGGGAACACATATAAGGGAGTTGTAAATGTATAAATAATGAAGTTACTCACATTAAATAAACAATCATGGACAATTATTAAAATGGTATATTGCCACTAAAATAACCTAGAGAATCAATAATCTTTTCTGGTAAAGTGTCTTTTTTAAAATTCTGTAAACTAAAAAAAGAGATTTTTGTGAAGCATTTGGCAATCTTAAATGTGATATTTGTTCTACATGGTTTGTTAATAATTATAACTAATGGTTTTAAAAAAGTGATTCTCAACTTTTTTGCCCCAAGCATGCACCCATTTCACCATATGTCGAATTGTCATTCTGCCCTTTCCAAGATTGTCTGACTCAAAAGTTGCATTACAAACAGAGGCAGCTGGTGGGTAATTCCAATGGGGGTTCACAATATATACATTTTCCATTTATTAGCATAGCATACATGATAATGGGAAGGCTAAATAAACCCATCTTTTTTAAAGGCAGTTGTTATCTATGATTAATTCTTAAATTCAATCTACTGGACTGGATATGCCCTTGAATAGGGATGCAAAACTCTAGTCCTCAAGGTGTAAAAACATGCCAGGAATTCTTTGTATCATTGCGTGAAAACAAGTAGTTTCATTAATACTTAATTGAAATACCTGTGTTCACAATGGGATAACCAAAAATTGCAGGATTGGAATTATGCCCCCATGCCCTAGAACCTGGCTAGGATTTACAGCCCCTATAGATTATTTTAACATGTTAGAAACTGCAACAAATGGACTTTTACGTGTATAATGGAATTTGATGGCGCTATATAAAACAATAAATAATAATAATACTTAGCAAATTAAAAATGACTACAGCATTTAAATATCACATTTACCAAGAAGCGGTTACGTTTAAAAAGTGGTTCATTGTCTACCCCTTAGCAGTGATACCTAACAAGTAAGCAGAGTATTTCTGAAGATCTTGGTGATCATAAGGCTGTGATGACTTTTTCCTGTGAAACATGTATATATTCATTCTAATGAAAATCTACAATAGTTTGTTATGATTTATATTTTCATCATATAATCATAAATGCAAGCAATTAATCTGCACTTGTTTAGTTTATACATAATAACACAATTATCATAATGCATTTCAACATTGTTCATACAATAATAATATAATACAATATTCGCCTCCCAATCATTGCTTGTCATTTAATATCTCAAGTGGGAGAACAAATTGATATTTCCTTTTTGCTTCCCCAATAATATTAATAAGAAGAATCTTCCCTTTTTTGTACTGTGCTGTAATTTAGCAATTTAAGCTTTTTTTCCACTTTCATTATATTAAATAATGAAATATGTATAGAGTTGTCTGGTTTTTATTGACTTTTCACATCAAGCATTCCAATTCTGCTGCACATAATTGGATTGAGGATTTTGCATTATTCGTAACACAACTATTGTATTTGTGGTTGCTTTTAAAATGTGTTCAATAAAAAAAAGAGTTATAATCAAAAAGTACTTTCAAGTACTTTCAAACTTTGTCATTATAAAAATTAAACATGAAAAAGTTATAAGGTTAGGTACTCACATTATATTTTATTAGTCTCACTGAAAAAACGGGTTTAAAAAAGCTGATTGTAGTTTTTTAAAAGCAAAAAAACTTTTATTCGCATATAAAGCTGGATGAAAAGTGAGTTTTAGCAAATACTTTGTAACTTTGGTTACACATTCTACATGTGGTACTTTGTTCGGATATTCATCCTACAAGGCAACATTTCTTTAAAAAAAAAAAAGAATAGGGCTCTTGAAAAGAGGTTGGGTTCTAGCCAGAAGTAAATCTGGTGTTGCAAATGAGTATGGCTGGCTTGGAGTTTCTCTACAGAATGAATGAGGGCTGCGATTTGATTGTCGAGAACCGTAACAGCATTTGTTATTCCTGTGGGTTCCATGGGTGGCTCACTTATTCTGTCATGATATATAGAGATGTACTCACTTTTACAGAAGATGCAAGAAGGATTACAGTAGCTAAAGGTCAGGATTCCAGAGGTCATAATGGTCGGAAGCCAAGCCAATATTCAGGGAACCAGAGGTCAGGATAATCAGTAGACACTCCAGAGTTCAGGAAGCCAGAGATCAGCATAACCAATAAATAAGCCAAAAGTCAGGATGGCAAGCACGCAGGCAAAGGGATGTACCTGGAGTGGTGAAGCGTTTCAGTGGGGAAGCGGAAATACTGTGAAAATCTTTTTTTGGCCTCAACAGAGAGATTGGCCGAATAAAAGACCAAAGAGATTTGATTGCAGCAGTTGGATTCCAGTATCTCGAGCGGATATTGACATGGAGATATGATCCAGGAGCACTAAATGCCTATTAGTTAAATCTGTTGAGTGTGCCCTGTGATTGCTCATCACTATGCAACTATGGTTTCCCCCGAATGATGGTATCCTGTATTGAGTAAGTTATTCACATTGTTTTATATATGTATATATATATATATATATATATATATATATATATGTGCACAAAAATAATCCTGTAACAGGGTGTCCATTCTGACCCTTGTCCACTGCCGAAGCCCCTACAATGGGCATGTAAGCATAAGAACTTGACCACGGCCTGGTTTACGGTTTATGGTTTATCAAAAGGATTTGCTTTCAGAAACAGGTTCAATATTTTTATTTTGATCACTATAAGTGCATGAATCAACTTCTTCGTTCTTTTAGGAATGGCTGGTTATTGTAGGCAGTGGATCATTAATTCCTCGGCCATTGTCACTCACATAATTGACATGGAAATGGGTACCAACATTCCATGGAATGAGGAAATAAGAAGCAAAAACAGGGGTTTGCCACCATTAAGTATGATGCATGTATCCAATTCCAGATTCATCTCACTTAGGCAGGGCCGGCCCTACAATAGGGCAGACTGGGGCAATTGCCCCAGGCGGCACTTTAGAAGGGGCGGCACTTTGCCGCCCCGAGCGGTTTTTTTTTTGAAACGGAAGAGAGAGAGAGGGGCGCCGAGTGGTTTTCGTTTACCCGCTCGGCGCCCCTCTCTCTCTCCTCTGCGGCGAGTCTCCCTCTTCGGTCTTGGTGCCGGCTTGTAATGCTGAGCGCCGGAAGTGGCGTCAATTTCCGGCGCTCAGAATTACAAGCCGGCACGGTGGCAGAGCAGGGAGACTCGCCGCAGGACTCTTAAAGGTAAGTACCGGCGTCGGCGAAGTTTAAAATGCCGCCTCCCCCCCGCCGACGCCGGCGGCATTTTAAACTTCGCCCCAGGCGGCGTTACGCCTTCGGCCGGCCCTGCACTTAGGCTAGGTTTCCACTTGGGTTTTTGTCCTGCGTTTTTTTCTTGAAGAAAAACGCCAAGAAAACTCCTGCGTTTTGGCGTTTTTTCTGGAGTTTTTTCTGACGTTTTAGCCTTTCTGTGGAAATTGCTTTTTTGACCTTAGGCAGTTTTTCCAGCCTTTACACGTTGGAATTTTCACCCAGCTAAAAGGGATTAGGATAAATGACAAGTATCTGCCCCCTCCTGTTTAAGTTCTACTTAAACGCCCCGGCGGACCCTTTTGTCTCTTTTCTGTGGTTTGTAAGGCAAGCTTTGTCTGCTCCTCTAGGAAGATTGGCCCCAAATCCTTTTGGCACGCAGGATCCAGTTGATGCGTCGGGTATGTTTGGTTTGTAAATGGCATGTTTGTTTCCAAAATGGTGTAAAATGCAATAATGAACTTTGTTTTTGGTGTGAAACTGTTTTGTTTCCAGGCTATTTCTCGTAAGGACACACAGATAATGGGTCCATCCCTCTGCATTGTAAACTGTGGAAAAAAAAACGCCATAAAAACGCCTAAGGCAAAACCACATTGGATTTTTCATGGGTTTTTTCTCTCCCATAGACTTCTATTGGAGAAAAAACGCGCAAGATTTCCTTGCAAAGAACGCCAGATGTTCAAACATGCTGCGATTCTGAACTGCCACAGAGCCCAAAAAAGCAGAAAAACGCCAAAGAGGACTGAAAAAACGCCAAACAGAAAAACGCCAAGTGGATATGGCATTGTGCGATTTCCTATTGAAGAACAGCTAACATCTGGCTGCAGCGTTTTTTCACTAAAAAAACGCCGTGTGGCTGAATTGGTTTTTATGGGCGTTTTTAGCATAAAAAAACCAAGTGGAAACCTAGCCTTAATCCTGTTTATGTTGCCCATTTTACATAAAGAAGGTGAACCACGTGAAGTTACAATACGGAATAAGGCTATATTTATTTATTAACATTTGTATGGATCATCTATATCAAAAGTGAGAGAGAAGCACAGGGCTTTTATCCCCTACTATTTTTCCCAGTACCATATAAAACTTTCCATACACAGTGCTTGACAAATATCCTGCAGAGCAGGATACTAGTAGCAACAGGCAAAAGAGTAGTAGTTACACAAAGCCGAAGTCAGGAGTAGGCGAGGACAGGATAATCAGAACAAGCCGGGTCAAATGCAGGAGATAGACAGGAATGTCTATCTCCTGCATTTGATGCACTCATACTCACCAAATATGTGATGCACTCATACTCAACAAATATGTTAAGGTCTTAGAAACGAGGGAAATTAGGGAAGAAAATAGGGGCATAAGATTAATTTAAAAAGAAAAAGTATCCATTCTAAAGAGGGAGACTTGGAACGTATGAGACATTGATCCAGACAAATTTAAAATCCAAATAAAATGGAATGTGTGAATTTTTACTGACTAAATCCAAAGTGTATAGGTTGACTAGCATGTTTACAACATGTAAAGATGAAAATGCTTGTTACAATAAAGTGTAGCCTCTGTAGGAAATGTATTGTTTGGTTGTTTACTTGGTGTTACACTTATATACATAAATTTGACTAATCTTATTTAGCATTTTAATTTGTAATGGGCCTTTGTGTCATGTCAACTTCCTAATATTTAAAACATAAAAATATATGCACATGTAGGAATTGCTTGTATTTTCCCCAAGTAAAAATGTAAATTTACATTCTTGGCAGAGTACTTTGCTCTGACTAGCAGCATTTCAAGCAAACAATATGTTGAACAGTCTTCAAACAATCAAAATATAAAAAGCCTTTGATTTCTTCTCTAGGAGCCCAAAATGTATTCAGTCAATAGAGTATTAATTTTTAAAACAGGCATTTCTATGTTGCTGATTAACATCCGAAACAATATCATTAGGTTGCCACAAGTCTGGAATAATGTTTAAAATTATATTTGCCGAGAAAAACTATTGAAAGCCTGAAATGCTTACAGGAACATGGCTGCTGCTCTGACCTGAAAGGCTAGAGCTCTATCTATTTTAATATTCTGCCAATAGAAGAGGTTAGAAACTTTGAGCTTTTAAGGGTTAAGTACATTTTATAGCAAAGTGCTCAAACGCCTAGGGCAATGCCCAATACGCATCATTTGTCCAATGTGAAGATTATTGGATGTAGCTGACCACAGGGGAAAATTCACAATTATATTTTCCAACGGAAAGTTAGAGGGATAGTGAAAAAGTATATTTGTTTCAAAAGGCTGTAGCAAATCATGGATAATAATTAGAAAAATATTTTTCATAAACTAGCGAGTGTATTTTAGCCTAGATGCAAAAAATTAAACAAATAATGCTGGGGTAAATATTGTGGAAATCAATACTGTCAGAAGAAAAACATTTCTGTTTAAAATGCATCTTCTGATTTAAATCCCAGCAAACTGTTTTGTTTAAATAATAAAATAAACAGGTAATACAGGACCCCCAAATTATTGACTAATGAAAACTAAGCAGCCAGAATATAAAGTATATGTGTGTTGACCTTTTTGGTAAAATGTGGATGTGTGCACTGCACTCCTAATCACAATAGCCGCAACCCCCTCTCTGGGGTCTCAACCAGCCAAAAAATTAAAAGGGTACTCCAGACGCTTATATGCATATGGCAGCTGTGTCATGTTTACTTTTTTCTGTGCAAATACAAGAAGGGGTTCATCACATTTGCCTCTATGCTGTTTGGGGCAAAGGTAGCACTCACAAGCTGTTTAGGGCAGAGGTAGTAATATGGGACATGTTACTTGGTGAAGTTGGGGGGTCCCGGGGCAATTTGCACACCAGAGCCCTGTGGTTGCTAGCGAGTGCATCTATGAGTTTCAGCAAAGGTAAGTGCTTTTTCCAGTTATATCCTACAGGTAACGAATGCATTATACAAAAGTACTTTAGTATGCATTTTCTGAATGGGACACTACACTGTATGGCTTTTTTTGTGTTCTTCTGCTTTAGTGTTGCCTTGTCTAAACTGTTTCAGATTTAATTAATGAGGTCTAAAAATTAACACACATTTTCTTTTGAGTTCAGTGGTCATTCAAAAGGGAAAACTAGTCAGTTGTTCATAATGAACCAATTTGCAATAGTTCAGAATCCAAACTACATTTTCTGTTTTTTTTTTATGAGGAGGAAACAGCCAACTACAAACCAGTTAAGTGGTACGTCAGTGGCATAAGCACTAATGCCTTTAGCTATAAAACCAAGCGCACTGCTTGCTTTTTCTAAAGTTTGCTGCATTTCCTGCTCACGTTTCAGAAAGTTCATAGAAATTATCAGGGCCGGCCTTTGGGGTGTGCGACCTGTGCGACCGCACAGGG
>VKOC01000001.1:43633385-43670242 GCA_009364415.1 Spea multiplicata
CCCCTTCTCCCTCCCTTATCACTTTCTACCCTCTCTCTTCCTTTCTCACTATCTACCCCCTCTCTTTCCCTTATGTCTTTCTAACCCCTCTCCTTCCCTTATAAATTTCTAACCCATCTCCCTCCCTTAACAATTTCTAACCCACTCTCCCTCCCTTATCACTTTCTAACCCCTCTCCCTCCTCCTACTCACTTTCTAACCCCTCTCCCTCCCCCTACTCACTATCTACCCTCTCCCCCTTTGTAGTTCTCTCACCTGCACTGCTGCGGTGCCCGCTGCTTCACTGCTGAGCGCCGTAATATGATGTCATATTTTGGCACTCAGCAGTGAAACAGCGGGCACCAGCTAGCGGCTTTTAAACGCTGTCTTTTTTTTGATGCGGGGGAGAACGAGAGGCGCCGAAAGCAGTTGCTAGGCGTCCCTCTCTCTCCTCCGCATCAAAAAAAGACAGCATTTAAAAGCCATTTGCTGTTGCCTGCTGCTTTACTGCTGAGCGCCAAATATGACGTCATATTACGGCGCTCAGCATGAAATGCCGGCACCGGGACAGGGGTAGAGACCTCGTGGAGGAGAATGAGGGGCGCCGAGCGGTTGCTAGGCGTCCCTTTCTCTCCTCCGCATCAAAAAAAGACGGCATTTATAAGCCGCTTACTGGCGCCCCCTTTCAAATGGCGCGAGCCATGAGTGCCATACCCTAGATACGCCTCTGTTCCAATTGGTTCTTTTGACCAAATGTCACAACCCGAGGGAGGAGTCAAGGGAGAACCTTGCTGCAGGTGATACTGCAGAATCTGTCTGTACTCAATGCATTACTGATGACTGGATGTTACTAGACAGGACTGTATGGTACAGACAGAACTTTATATTACAATAAGGACTGGGCTAAGACTGAGACATAATAAGTAGTCTCAGAAATAAGACAAGGCTAAAACAAGACAGGCAGAGCCGGCCTTAGTTGTTCTCGCTCCCTGTCCATTTGTCCCTTATTCACTAAGCCATACTTTTCTTTTCCTTTGTCACATACAAACCCTATATTTGCTGGTATGCATAAATGATGTATGGAAACATAGCATATCAGATATAGATCAACAGAATCAACACAAAAACCAAGCTTTGCAGGTATAGATCAATTGAAAAATCACATGTTAACTCAGCATTGAAGGTATAGATCAAATACAAACCCTCTGTTTGTAGGTATACAATAATAAGGTATGGAAACAGAGCGTTTCAGATACATATCAACAGAATAACACACACCCAGCTTTGCAGGTATAAATTAATTGGAATTCACATATAAACTCAGCATTAAAGGTATAGATAATCACTGCCTTCCCCCCTTTCACACTATGTACCCCCCTTCCCACTTCTCAATGTATATCTCCCCTCCCCTACTTCTCATTATCTATCCCCTCTCACAATGTACCCCCTCTCCCCTTTCTCACTATGTAGCCTCTCTGCCCCTTCTCACTGTCTTCCCCCTCTGCCCCTTCTCACTATCTACCACATCTGCCCCTTCTCACTATCTACCACCTCTGCCCCTTCTCACTATCTACCACATCTGCCCCTTCTCACTATCTACCACCTCAGCCCCTTCTCACTGCCTCCCCCTCTCCCTACTTCTCATTATCCTCACTTACCTTGTTGCCGGAGTCCTGCGGTGAGAGCGCGAAGTGTCCATCCTTCTGCTCTGCTGCTTCACAGCTGAACTCTGGAATATAACGTCATATTCAGGCGCTCAGCATGAAACGCTGGCACCGTGGCAGAGATTGATGCCATGCATTGTTTCTGTTCTGTGTTAGAATTTATTTTTAACGCACCCATGATTACCGGAACCTTCAGAGTACAGCCCTGCAACTCCACTGGACTATACAGAGCAAGAACTAAATCCGCACACAGTAAGTGAACTACAATACACTGTTTGCTATAAAACAGCAAATAAGCAACTTCTACATTATAGAATTTAAACTTAAATGGATACCTATTAATGGCATAGCACTTCAAGTCCACTGGAGTGATACCGCACAAAAGTTATGAAGTAAGTGGGCTACAATGTATATCTTGATGGAGGGCAGTTAAAGAATGTCTCTTATTAAGCATCAACACAGAAATAAAAAGGCTGAATACATGTTTGACAGCCAAGAAAGCAAAAAATATAATACTACAGTGAATCATTTATTTAAAGAGTTCGAAAAACTGACACTGGCTTGCTCCTAAACAAAAAATCGACCTGTACTATACATCAATCAATGGTATGAAGCACTAAATAAGTGTTCTATGAAATGTATGAATATCCTTGTGAATAACAATATCTTTAAGCTTCAAGAGATTAACATACAAATTGAGGATTTACAAGGCAAATTAGCAGGATTCACTGATACAACAGAATTCCATGAATGGGAAAAAAAGTTATCTGGCTATAATAACAAACTGGAAGATAACAATCTGAAAGAAAAATAAAAAAATACTCTTTTGAAGGATACAGGACTATAAAGATAAAAAGGCAGATGACTGGCACATAAATAGGAGAAAATTCCGAAAACAGAAATCTAGTCTCCCACATCAGGTAAGAGAACCAGATCAGAGAGAGCCTTGCAGTTTTTCAGATCTTACTCATTCAACTGAAATTTTTGACAAGTCAAAAAATGGTCAGAGCCAACAAGACAAAGTAACAACAATGAAAACAAGTGAGTCACTAGAGAGGAAAAGATGCAAAATATAAATAGGAATAGAGGAGGATGTAAGTAACATTTAAAATGCATCATTAGTGGCTTTATCTACACAACAAATCTCATTACTATAGAGGGGACTCTCATTTTGTCCAACAAACACCTTCAATCACTTTAATACTCTCATTGACAACTATTACTTATAAAACAATTTGACAAATGTGACAAGGTAGATGGCATGGATACAGTGCACTATGTACATGAGGCTCAGAAGCTTTACACTTCATTTTGGAGAAATTCTCTGGACTACCCGAGTGACTTCCAGGAGTTTCTTTTTGAGGCAGTGGACTTTTTATTGTGTCACAATTTCTTTATTTTTTGACAATGTGTACTATCTCCAAAGACATGGCACCGCCATCATATGCCAATTAGTACATGGTGTGGGGGAATGATGCCACATCTTTGGGGATTGCAGATCCTTCAGGGACTGTATACACTAGTACGGCAGATACGTAGATGATCTGCTACTCACCTGGAAGGGGACCTGGCAGCAATACAACCAGTTTGTCACATATGCTAATACCAACAGCATGAATTTAGGCTTAACAGACAATTATGAAATAAAAAGTATATGTTTCTTGAATGTAGTGCTTTTAAGTGACCCCATTACACATAAAATAACAGCAGGTGATCAGAGAAAAAAGAAACAGGCAACCCATGTTTTTAGGGGAATCAAAACTGGAGAGTTTACGTGCATAAGGAGAAACAGTTCTACAATGGCAGCTTTTGAACATCAATCCACTGACCTGAGAAAAAAATTGGCACTAAGGAACTACTCTGAGGCAAATACCCAAGGGGGCTATGAAATAGAGACACCTAATGTCTAATACAGTAACATGTAAGGGAAGCCGTAATTTAGATAATCATAATAAAACCAACAAAAACAAAATAATAATACTGGGAGGTTATCTATGATTTTCAGAACAGAATACATTCAGCAGTATAACACGATAACTTGCATAATCCAGAGACACTTCTCTATACTCAAACTAGACCAATTTCACAAGGAATTACTCTCTAAAGGAGTGACTAATGTAGCTAGAAGAACAAAAAGGTTAAGATCATGGCTATCTCCTAGCCATTATAAAAGTGAAAGGTGAGAATCTATAAATAAAAACAATTGGCTTAAAACAGTCGGAATGTATACATGTGGAGGCAGGTGCATCTCCTGTAACCATGCGAGCGAAGCAAGGTCTTCGCGAGTAGTGCAAAAGCCAACACTAAAATAAATGACTTCTTAAACTGTAATATGTCTTACGTTGTTTACTTTATAACGATGTAAATGTTAAGCCAAATATGTACTGCAGGTTCTGCTATGTAAAAATGCAGTTAACAGCAACTGTTGTAACACAACACAACACAATGCTGCAACAATTAGGGCAGGGCTGCACAGAGTTCCAAAACTGGGTAGAGTGACCACTAGAGGCTGAAAGTGGAAATAGCCACACTATATATATATATATATATATATATATATATATTTCATGCAGGAATGCAGGGTGGAACATTGGAACATTACACTTAATCACAATATCATTGTCTCCCATGAAAGTACAGTATTCACAAATACATCATTAGAATAATTTGGATGCTAATGTTAAGAAGACACAACATAATCTTTAGGAAAAAAGAAAAAGCCTCTCAAACATATCACAATGTATCCTCAGCCTCAGGGGGTTACCGTGGCAACTTACAAAACAACTTGCAGATTCACAAAAAATTCTAGTTGTTTTCTGAGAGCATGTGGTAGCCTACAACATTACATTTTGCACGTTTCTGGTGGTATCATGCAAGGGCATAAAAATTTAAGAAATTGCAAAATACCCTTCCATACCCAATACTTGTATAACAATTTTTTTTAAAATGGGGAAAAAAACAAATGGGGGTCCCAAGATCATTTGTTAACCCCATATTGTGGGAAGTGGGGCTGCTGGTAATTAAATAAACCTGTGGTATATTGCCCAAATCTACCCTTCTCATCCTGAATTTTGGGTAGTATTCAAATTGTGCTGCTCATGAAGGAGGACAAACCAATATTAATTTCCAATAGGCTCATTTAATTATTTCTAGCTATCTCTAGTATCCCTTTAATCAATTGGATCTATTCACTAAAGGTAAAGTTGGCAAGAGAGTCATGTTTTTAACTTCCTCACTTTTCACAATTGGAAGGACTGACCCTAATGAGCTTCTCCCACAGGAAGAGCTTGGCTGGGCCATATATAAATGGATAGTTTACTATACTTTAGAAATCCTAATTCACTTTTTACACTTTAAAAATAATGCCCAGATCCTTCCCAGAGTAGAATTTTAACAAAATGAACACTGGGGTTTTATATTTGGAGTGTCTAAACAAGAATGCACTATTTGTGCATTATAGTATATTTACTATTATAGTATTTTAGTTTCCTCCGAAACATAACAAACCCATGCATCTGCTCGGGATGTCGGTGAACATAGACTGGTGTATTTTTTTCTTCATTTGCACATATGTTGAACAAAAAATCCAAAGCAACACTGAAATGTATGGTAAAGTTCCCACAAAACTTTGGCAGAAATCAGTGAAGAAATGACTGCCTAAACAATGTCATAATCACCCTTGTTAAACACCTTGAGTTGTCTACTGTGCATAAAAAAATAATTTATGAGATATGGTCCTAGCAAACTGAAATGTGCATTTTCCAGCTTTGCCAGTTCATAGCTAACTGAAAACAAGCCTGAACTATGCTGTTCTTTGGGGAAGTTGGTGAACACAATTTAATGTTTTTTTTCGGCAGCTGTACATAGTCTATAAAAAACTCAATATGAAGTCTAAAGCAATATTGCAATAAATGCAAAAACAAAAACCACAAAAACACAAACTTTGATAGCAATTGGTGATAAAATATGTCTGAAAAAGTGCCAAATGATCCTAGTGAGATACCCTGGAATGTCTACTTTTTAGCAACATATGGTTTTATGGGGTGGTTTTGATATCTGTGACCACTATTACAGTAAATGATCCACCACGCCAAATTTGAAAAAAATGAAGTTTGAAAAACGTACTGTGCAACTTGCAATATTTGCTCTATAACGACCAAAATAGATGAAAATCCTGGGCATATAGGGTGGTTTCCAAATCAGGACAAGTTAATGAATATATTTGGGGTATATTTTTCCCATTGGTTCTAGGTAGTTACAATATCTGTACATACGAAATTACAAAATACAAACTTCATTTTTTCACAATTTTTTTCCACATCTTAATACTTGTTAGGCCCTACTTGTCCTGAAAAACAGCAATATATGAATTTGTCTGGGTGCACTAATTGAGAAAGACAGAAATTTCAGTTTAAAAAAGACATAGCAAAAACTGCTCTGGTCAAACATGGTAAAAGGGTCCTGAAAGCGTAAAAGGGTTTACAAATATTCATCTGTAAACATTATGTTTGTATTCTCAGTAATTTGTTCTGTAGTCACAAACGATGGATTATGGGTAAAGTTGAATGGACAGAGGAAACATTTGAACTGTTGAAAACAAAAATAAATAACTTAAATAACAATGCGCATAGGAGACATTAAATTACATGACTTACTGTTGAACCAATAACAGATTGACAGATGACAATGTAATTTAAAAGGATATTAAGTATCATTGATTGTGACCAACATTTAATGTGAACAGAAGCAGGAGATAGAAAGCTCAGGGTTATAAGACTTCTGATTAAAGTGGAGCCTTAGAATATAGTGTTGTAATTTGTTATTCTGGTGCATCAACTATTTTGTGAGGTTTTTAAGGCCAGACAGCTCTTTCAAGGCTGTTGGCTGATTCATTCTAAGTAGGTTTTACCCTTGAGAGTTGGTTTCATATTGATTAATGAAGTGGCTTATATCTTCAGATTTTGTTCTAAGGAGAGTAAACTAGTTTCACAATGTGTCTTAATTACAAAGTTTATATGAAAGCAGAAAATGCAGTAAGTGTATAGCTTCAGTTCATTAATAATGTAATGAGCCGATGTTTGTAAAAGGTAACTAATGTGTTAATGCAGTATTGTACATTTAGTACATTCAATGTTAGTGACTGAAAAAACAAATTTGAACATTATTTAATGTTTGACAAAAATGTAACTGCTGTAAAAAAAATGCAATGCCTTTTGTCTGCTTTGAAATCACATAACAAGTATTACCTTTCATGACCATTTATTTTAAAATGCTTGGTTGCATCTGGGAAAGAAATAATGATTCTTATCTATGAGTTTTCTTTCCTTAATTCGATCTATTGTTTGTCAATAAATAAATGGATAACTTCAAAGGTGGCCTTTCAGGACCATTTAAGTTGCTGTGAGGTACAGTATATTAGAGAGTATTACAGTATATTAGAAAGGTAAAATATACCTGTGACCTATACCTATCTTCAACATGGAGCCAATCCTGTGCATGTTGCACAAGTTTTAAAAGGAGTAGTAAAATATCTATTTTTGACAATTTCAAAAATTATATCTATTCAGAACTAACCTACCTTTTTCTGCTGTCAAATGTATTAGTTTGCAGAACAACTGAAGATTAATTAATTAGAGATAAAAAAATGTTGAGTGTAAAAAGTTTGGCTGCAGTTTGATCCTATTGATTGTTGCATCGGGTTCCATATAATAACACAGGAACTTCTTGAATTGTTGAATCAAGTTCACAAAATCCTGGGTTAAAAAGCAAAATTACTTTATATTCACTAATGTTAAACTGCAGCTGCTACACTTTTGACCATTTCATTTTCTTAAATAATTAGCCATCTGGCCTATTCCACCAGGAATATCTACCTTGTTACCTCTGTATCATTTACAAGACGAAATACCTTACATTATCAAACAGAACGACTACTGTGTTTTTACCATTTATTTGTAAATATGTATCATAAACGTTTTCTACTTTTTTCAGGACTCATGTGTCATAATTACTGCCGCATGATAATCTCTTTTTAAGGTTTTAAAAAGTGCTTATAATATTTTTTCTGCCACTGTGGTGCTAAAGGAGTCATAGGTGTTAATAACGTTTGTCCTTTTTATGTTTTCAACAGTATTATTAATGTGTATTAATACAGAAATGCTGTGTATTAATGTGTATTAATAGAAATGCTACAAATATTTGTGTTTCTTTTTGGTACAAATGTGTTTTGTGTGGTTATAGGGGTCAGAGTAGCATATCTGGAAGAGTGGCATATCTGGGGGGGGGCATAAACCATATCTGGGGGCAGAGTGGTATATCTGGGGAGCATAAAGTATGTCAGGGGAGCAGAGTGGTATATCTGGGGGGCAGAGTGTCATATTATATTTGTATAGTCCTAAATGTGAGAACATAAAACATTTTAGGGTGTTTTCACAACGCAAAGAATTGTGAGAATTTCAAGGTACTTGCAAGAGGCCAACTGGAATAACAGTTGAATTGAAGAGTTTCCAACAAAGGTTGCTTGACGTTTGTTCCCTATATATATATATTATATATATGTGTATGTATGTAATATATAATATATATATATATAAAATATACTTCTGCCTCGTCTTTTTTTTACCCCTCTCAATGTACATTTCCATTTTTTTATATTAAAATCCATTGTGTCCATTTTTTATTATTCCCCATCTTTATGTCCCCCCTATCATTTGAATTACACTAATCATATCACCTCTCTTTCTTGTCTTGATTTACCCTACACCATTCCATCTCCGTTTGTGTTTTAAACCTTGCCATAATAATATCCCCAGATGCCTTGCCCCCTGTTATATGCTTTTCCCTTTAGACTTCTGCCAGGTAGAATAGCAAATCCCAGATCCTCTACACCCATTCAAACAAAAAAAATGTTAAAATTTGTACGAATCCCAACGCACAGGTCTACTGCACGTTATCAGTATTTTCCATTTTAATGTAAGACTGACCTATTCAATACCACACTGTCTCTATCAACCTCAGATTTTATTATTGAACCTCACAGCAAATTAGAGAAATATATTAAAATCTAACATCAAATCAAATCAGCCAATCATAAACAAAAGTAGAAATACCCAATGTAAAAAGTGGTCACAAAAATATACCACCACCCACTCTGTGCCGCTGTAACCCAAGGCCCCTCCAGAAAATAAAATGATAAGATATTAGGTAAGGCCTCCAGTCCCCCTAGCTCTTGGGTCTCCAGCAGGTGTATGGCTTAGCTACTTCTTAGACCATTCATTTGAGTGCCTCTTTGGCACTGAGGAATTCAATAGAATCTTTGTATTTGGTTATAAAAAAGGAAGATTCATAAGGGCCTCACATCATATATTGTAAAATGAAAGAAAATATATAATTTACTATTCTGGGGGATAGCAGGAGAGCTGAATATTTTATCTGACATCCCTGTTTATGAATGGTCCAATCCAATTAGTTACCAATGCAAAATGGACTGAGCTGGTCTTCCATAATGCATAGGTAATGTGGGAAATTCATCTTACTGTTTTTACTCTACACTGTTTAAGGTCATATGTGACCTTGCAGGAGAAACAAATTCCCCTTTATGTGAATACAACCTAATTATAATAATAAAAAGGTTATTTACAAGATCTCTTTCTACACTGTAAAACAATAAGACACATTTGCTTCTTTATCTTACCATGGAGGAACATCTCTCCCTATGAATTGCCATGGGTTTCCAATAAGTTTATAACTTGACAAACTATTTAATGATAATTTCAGTAACTTCAGTAAATAGATTTTCTGAAGCATTTTGTACATTTGTATTTTCGATTTACCGGTACATGTTGTATCTGTCTCTTATACAAACTCACGCTGTTGTATTTTAACATTATTTCTTAACAATAATGTCTAAGTTACAGATGGGAAACGGTTGTTCATGTAACATTTATGTTGGTCTAATATTGAATCAATTGATATGACAAATACGTTCCAGTCACTGTTATATATGGTGTATTTATTGAATAATTGTGTGTCACGACTAAGTTTATCATAATTGTTTAAGTGACTAATACTTGGTTTATTAAAATATTGCCACAGTTGTGATTCATTTTTAAGCAGAGGGCAACAAAATGTACAGTATGCATTGTTAGGGTAGAGAAAATTAAAATCTAATTATGTGTATATTATATATATATATATATATATATCAAATATACAATCTTGCACTGAATAAAAAAATAATAGATTAAGACAGAGTTGTTGTTAAATAACATTTCAAAAATAATTTGACTCTCTACTGGAGAAATTCCAGTTTCAGTTATATTTATAATATTTATTTTAATTGCCAGGTATTTAATAACACGAAATAATAAAAGACCGAAAATGTGTTTTTGGGGAAATACCATACCTGCAAAATATGATAATACATTTAACAGCTGAACTGTGTGCTTACTTAAATTTTGTTATAACATGAATATATTGTAAAACACAAATGTAATTTACAAAACAATTGCTATTTAATTATGTAAACCAATAGCTGCCAAACCAGCCTCATAATCAATCATGATGTTATTGGTTATATTTCCTTTGGGAAATTTTGTCAGAAATAGGATATGCCCTAGTTCAGCGCTCAGTGTCAGCTCCCTTAACGATAATCTTACAGAACCATGTAATTTTTGTTTTAGTTTTTCAGCTACTTTCTCTTCCAGGTCATGAACCTTTTCATTCTACCAATTTCATTTTACATCTTCCTCCATATCATCTACCCTTCTTCAATCCTCATATGTTATTGACATCTAACTCTTGATACCTTTATATTTTCCTCATGGTGCTATACTACTTATTATACACTAATGATCTGAGGCAGGAATGCACCAGATCTCAGTTGAGTCTTGTAATTATTTTGTGGTGATGATTGCCAAGCGTCAGTTTGATTCAGTCATACATATTCTTATTCGTAGGCTATAACTATTATTAACCATTGTTAAATAACAACACAGTTTTTCCATTTATACAATATTTGACTGTGAACAAGTGAATATTGCAGTCAGAAAGACCATTTTATAGATGTATTAAAATGAATTATACCTATTCTGATATGTTAGTTAAAAGCAGTGCTGAACTTACCCACAGGGGGAATTAATTAGAGGCATGTGCATTGTGCAACCATGAATATGCATGTGTCTGGTAAAACTGACCAGGTGGGACAAAGTGTTCCAGCAGTATTTGTCACAGAAATACTGCTTAGAATGTTGCAGGACTACGCCAAATGAATTTACACTTATGATATTCTTTTTAATACTATTTTTTTTATTAATTTGATGTGCTTTTATTGTGTAACTGTACTCCTGCAGAAAAAAGTCTAAGCTTTTGATTTATATAAAGCAAACATGTCAATTATACATAGCTAAGAATATTGGGTACAGTGTCGTTTTTTGGATGTACTTACATGAATATAATTGCTCCACTATGTTGTCTTCCATCCTGATGCATTCTATATTTATTGCTTTTCCTTTCCATTGTCAGTGATGTACAACAGACATTGAAATTATTTCACCTTCTTTGTCAGATACATACGGTAACTGGTTTCTCTTTTATAAAGACATGTATCTTGATATACATTTAAGAAATCCATATACCGTATCTGCTCGATTATAAGACGACCCTGATTATAAGACGACCCCCCAAATTTAAAATATTAATACTTAGACTACCTATAGGAAAAAAGTAAATTTACTAGTAAAATAATTAATATACATGCTAAACTATTTTTTCATATTGGAATAAAAGCTATGATGAGAAAATATTATTATTTAATTTCCTTTTATTTGCCAACCTGACCCCCCAGTTATGCAACATATGCCCAGGCTTGCCAATCTGCCCACCAGAACATGCTTTATTACCCCACTATTTTAGCACTACGCCCCATGATGTGCACTTTAATCCCCTATATTGCCCATCGAATATGCCTATAATACCCCATATTTGCCACTCTGCATATGGGGCCAGTTAAAGGCATATTCATGGATCTGAAGTGGCATTACGAGGGTTAAAATAGCATTTCTGCTTAGGTAATATATACCTCCAGAAATGTATTTTTAAACCCCCTATATGCCACTCAGCCCATGATATGCTTTAACCAGCATGATACTGGCTGCCTTGGCTTATAGATGTGATTGCGTTTACAGTATACTATATATATAATATATATAATATATATATATAACTGACTAACAGTAAATAACAACTCTATCAAGCCAAGGAGGCCAGAATACATCTGGAGCATGGGGATGATCGCTCTCGCTCGCTCTATGCAGAGCTAACACCCACCCCTTCACAATCCCATGCTATCCACACTCATTCAAAACATTTAAATACTCATTCATTCCATTAATCACACTACTTTAACCATAAATCACAAAACCATTCCCCCACCCTTACCTGAACTGAGATCTCTTCACTCAAAAGACTTTGCAGCGGGCCGGACGGACGGATACGAGCAATTTCTCTGGCCCCGCCCCCAGAGGAGGGAGGGGGAGGTAGAGTTATGTGAGGAAGCTGATAGCTTCCTGTTTTGCTGCTGCAGAGGAGACGCTGCTCGCGACCAAAGCACTGGTGAGCAGCCTGGCCCCAACAGACATTTTTGAGGTCTGATTAGAAGACGACCTCGATTATAAGACGATGGGTATTTTTCAGAGCATTTGCTCTGGAAAAAACCTCGTCTTATAACCGAGCAAATACGGTATTCCATGCAACATTAGATATATCATGTCCTTCTTTCAACATGTCTAAAATCACTTCACTTTTTTAAGAATAAGAAAAATACTCAACAATCAAAATCATTGAATAAATTAATAGCCAAACCAATAATTTGTATAATGCATAAATCAGTTTGCATATCCTGCACAGGTATCATTGTGGTTAAATTAGAGAGGAGTTATTTTAGAAATTATATCCACTGTGTCACTGTGACACTAAATGGCCAAGAGCCCAAGATACAAGTTGCCAACACAAATGCAGTGTTCAGGGGCATAACTACATTAAAACTTATCTTTTATTTAAACTAACACCCAAGAATGTGGATGATCCCTATTTGCTGATTAGGAGCTGTAGTGGTTAAAAATACAGACCAAGTTCTCACAATAAGCAATATCAGCTTGTAAGTGCTGTAATTCTCTGCACCTAAGCTTGATTATAAGACAAGTTTTTTTCAGAGAAAATAGCCCTCGTCTTATAATCAAGGTCGTCTTCTAATCAGACCTTAGCATGGGGGGTGCCTCCTCCGTGCCTCGATAGCCGCCCACTGCCGGGGAAGCAGAGCTGGTTGGGGAGATCATTGATCTCTCTGTGACAGGCGACACGGCGGATACCTCTTTAATTTTCTGGAGGAGGCGGGGCCTAGCGGGGTCACACAGTGTCATTGCGTAATCTAGTGGGAGCTGCTGAGGCATCGCAGTGAGTGAACTGCCTTAGTTGCTTGAGCGCGTGTCTTGGTTTGGAAGTGTGTCTGAGTGGGTATATTAGTGTCTGGGTATGTAAGCGTCAGAGTGGGTTTGTTAATGTCTGGGTATGTAAGTGTCAGAGTGGGTAAGTTAGTGTTAGAGTGGGTATGTAAGTGTCTGGGTATGTAAGTGGGTATATTAGTGTCTGGGTGTTTAAGTGTCCCCCTATATGCCACTCTGTCCCATGATATGCCTTTTAACCAGAGTGGCATATAGGTGTATGAGGCATTTCTGGAGGCAAAGTGGCATATAGGAGGTTAAAAGGCATATCATGGGACAGAGTGGCATATAGGAGGGTAAAAGGCATATCAGGGAGGCAGAGTGGCATATATGGGGGCAGAGTGGCAAGCCTGATGTTCAGATGTGCATAACTGGGGGCAGGTTGGCAAATAAAAGGAAATAAAAACAAAAAATATATTTTTCCCAACCATAGCTTTTATTAAATCTGAAAATATAGTTTACATGAATTAATATTTACTAGTAAAACGTTCTGCCTATAGGGTCATCTTATTATCGAGCAAATATGGTAGATCGAGGGGGTGAAAAAAGGTGAATTGTGCTCGCCCATGGACCCCAAATTTAAAGAAAAAAATCCAGACACGTTTCACCAACGTTAATGTTGCATTAGCTTCGTCAGGGGTAGAGTGAAATTTAAAGTGCTATTAAACACACCTATTGATTAATCTCATTGGGTGAGTTTGCTTAGCCACAACCCCTTATTTTCATTGATTGGTGTTTTTTCATGAAATGTAAAGGGCTGTTGACAATACCACTTGAGTACTCTTATCGGGTGAGTATCTTTAGCCTTGGAGGGTGCCGTTAATGTCAGAAGGGCCATTTCTAAGCAATTTGGAAGCATTGCATCACGTGTGCTATCAGCCAGACAGAAAGCTAAGGATCGGTAAGAGGTAAGTGGGGGCAAGAGGGAAAGGGGGGTATTTGTATGTATGTGGCCATGGATGTGTAATTGTGTGTATAAACATGGATGTGTAAGTGTGAGCATGGATGTGTGCTTGGGGGCACTGACAAGCTGGGGCAAATATGGCACAAATAGGCTGTTTGATTGGTTGGGATGGCACTAATAAGATGCCAAAGGCACTCACAACCTGTTTGGGTCAAAGGTGGCACTCACAACCTTTTAAGGGCAAAGGTGGTACTGTGGGTCACATTGCCTGGTGAAGTTGAGTCGCCCCAGAGCAATTTTCACA
The DNA here is from genome assembly GCA_009364415.1 of Spea multiplicata. Taxonomy (NCBI): domain Eukaryota; kingdom Metazoa; phylum Chordata; class Amphibia; order Anura; family Pelobatidae; genus Spea; species Spea multiplicata. The sequence goes on from VKOC01000001.1 coordinate 43,647,735, forward strand.
CCAGGGCCCTGTGGTTTCTAGTTATGCCCCTGAACAGTCATCCACATTCTTAGGGGTTAATTTAAATAAAAGTTAAGTTTTAATGTATGCATATACTGTATTTTCTATTTCTTATATTCATGTTTTTATTATTTATTTCAGCTTTCTGCTTTTTTAAGAATCTTATATTGAAAGCACCGTATCTCCTACTTCAACCACAACTAGATGGATGAATTCTTCAAATGAGTATTGTGCTCTATTCGTTGCGGCATTACAAAATTTACAATAACTAAATGTATATTATATTCCAGCATCTATGCAGTCAGATGCACAAAAAGTAAAGTGTCAAACAAGATTCTTTTAAACTGTATGTTACTCAAAGCAAGACAGAATCAGCACAGGGACATGATTAGTTAGTCAGACTTTGGAAAGAGATTATAAACTATTTAATTGATTCAGCGTGAGATTATCAAACTAGATTGTAAAATAATCTACATGACCTCTGGTTCTATCTTTTAAATTGAGCTTAAAATATGCAATGTTTTTTTTATTTCTCTTTCTCTCAAACTTACTGACGCGCGCACACACACTGTGCTTTCGTGTGTTGAATATTATGCTCTTATTATAATAGGTGAGAATGCCTCTGGTTGAAAATAATGAGGCCAAGTGGGAGCGGAAATGCCCTCTAACAAAAATTTAGACAATGAGTTTCCATTAGACCGATAGGTGAATCAAAGGCATGTTGCTTCACAGCAGGCGGTAGTGCTGTGTCAATGGATGAGCTCTCCACACATGTAAATAAAAGAATAAAAAACACAACTTTTAGTGTTTGCATGTCAGTTTTATTAATACAAAGTATTTCTTTGTTTGGACTCTTTTCAGCTGGCTTTCAGTTTCCTGCTAACTGTATTGTCTTGAGGTATCAGATATATCAAAAGTATAGACTTTTAATTAAATAGATTTTTAATAGGCATTTAGACGCAATCACTTTGTCTAACATTTATAGAATATAAAGTCAATACTTAACATTGCACTTCATTGAATGGATCTGGTTTTTCCTATTTTTATAATATCCTGGTTTTATCACTGTTTTTAAATAACTACATGGATACTATTCTGGTATCAAACAGGATATCAAACAGGACTTTTTTTTAACAAAACAACAGTGTTTCACCTAGGAATAACTCTCATTTATTTTCCCAACAGATGCTTCTGGACTATTGTCAGGCAGTACTGTTGGGATTCCTGCATTTGAGGCTTTGGGAATAAAATCCAATATTTCTGTCAGTCTGTAGTAGTATAAAACACACTGACTACAGATTTGCTTTAGAAGTTGATCCTAAAATGTTCTATTTAATATATATATATAGTTGTGATCAAAAGATTGAATACTCTTGGAGAATTTTTAAAATATGCACCAATTTTAAAGAAAACAGGACAAAACACATTTATTTTATTTCTTATGGGATTCATTGTCAACTGTAGGTTATAACAATCACAATCATAGAACACTTCCCTAAAACATCAATGAGCTACCGTCATGCTTCACAGTGAGGATGGTATTCTTTTCGCTATAGGCCTCTCCAACATGGTTATGACTATAAAGTTCCACTTTGGTCTCATCACTTCAAATTACAGTGTGCCAGAAGCTGTGAGGCGTGTTAAGGTGTTTTGGGGCATATTGTAACTGTTGGCATATCTTTGAACCTGTTGCGATAATGTTTGGGATTGTTAACAGTGCCATAGACAATGGGGCAGGTCGGCTGCTGGATCTTTGCATTCAGGGCCTTGATCTGTATTGGATCTGCCCATTTTATTGCTCTGTGTCGGAGAAATGTATGAGGCATGGAAGATTCTGTAGAACATTTCACAATATAAAGAGGACAGGCTAGTTTTAAGCATTTTTAGATGGGCCTTCAGTATGTCTTGCGTGGTGAGAGTGGGGTCTAGGGCTAGCCAATGTCTAGGCTCTGTACGGAGTAATTTAAAATCTATGCTGTGTCTGGTCATGGTGAAAAGATTAGAAGTTGATGAGTGAAGGTGGGAAGTTGGTAGTGGACAGTGGTCTAAGGGGGTTTCCCAGTCATCCATGTTGTAACGTTGTATTTGAGAGTGGACAAAATGCTTTGCTTGCATGTATGACAATTGTGTGGTATTCAAGTCTGGGTATTTATCTCTTAAGTTGTTCAATGGATAGGATGGTGTTTGTATTTTGATTCAAAAGGTATCTAATGCCAGTGAGTCCCTTATCTGACCATCTTATGAATGAGTGTCCAGCTTGGCCGCTTTGAAATTATGGTTTTTTCAAGAAAGGTAAAAAGATCCATTGTTAGAAGGGTAAGTTTAATTGTGGTCTGATTAGTTGCCAGATTGTATTGTACAGCAGGGGATTTGTTCTTGCCTCTCATGGTAGCAAAACCACCAGTGCATGTAGCAGGGTAGTCCAGGGCCTGTCTGCATAAAGCTGCTAAATTATATTACCTGAAAATTGAGAGGTTTAGGCCTCCATGATGGATGGGTTGCTGCAATTTGATTATTGGGATTTTGGCCCATTTGTTTTTCCAGACAAACTGGGATAGTGAAGTGTGTAAAAGTTTGATGAATTTGTGTTTTATTAGAAAGGGGTAGTGTTTGTATGGGGGGAGCCTATCATTTTAAAGACAGTGGCCCTTTCCCATGAAAGATAAGGTGATGTGTTGCCAGGACTTTAGTTCATAGAGGATCTTGTCTAATGTGGGTTTAATATTCAAGTTATAAGGTTTTTGTGGGCTTTTGGGTATGTTAATTCCCAAATATTGTATATAAAAGAGTGCCCATTGTAGTGGTATGGGAGGAATGTTATGTGGTTTTAAAATGTTGTTTTGATAGAGGCCTGTGGACTTGTCATGGCTGATTTTGAATCCACTTGTTGTCAGGGTCCACCTTACTCAGCCTGGACCACAACATAATTATTCATGTTTTACGTTTATCTGCAACCACTAGTGGCCACCCTTCTCACTTCTCACCCAGACCTAATTACTAGGAACAGCTGAGCCCTGCCTTTATATACCTGCTCTGCTCCTCAGACAGAGCCTTTGCATTGCAGCGGGAGCAGATTGTTACTGTAGCTCAGGGATCCCCAAACTCGGCCCTCCAGCTGCTGCAGGACTACATCTCCCATAATGCTCCTTCAGCTAAGAGGCTGGCTGAGGAGTATGGGAGATGTAGTCCTGCAGCTGGAGGGCCGAGTTTGGAGATCCCTGCTGTAGCTCCTTACCTGGTCCTGGATTGTTCCTAACCTCCTTACCCAGCTAGATATATTGACCTCTCTTCTGTCTACCGTTACTGGCGTTTCTAAGCACAGCTACACAGAGCGGGCCCCCAGCAGTTCAGCCTTGCCAATGGGCTTCCTGCAGTCCGCCCTGCCAGTGGACTTCCTGCTGTCTGATCTGCTTGAGGACTTCTTGCCGTGTGTCCTCGCTACATCTCCCTTATATGCTGTTTCCAGTCCTGCTATTTCATCTGTTGTGTGCCTGTCTGTACCTACCTATCCATCAGGATGCATCAATTGGTACAGACCGAACACCTAGTATCCCCTGCACCTGGGCTCCTACCCAACCTGCTTGCCCGGGTAGTGACACTTATGGAGCCAAAGCCGTCCATTAGTTGTCTTATAGCTGGCCAGTATGATTGGGGTGTACCGTGTATAGTAGAACATCATCTGCAAATGCAGTGTGTGTTTAAAACAATGCCCTGTGTAGTTGGTAAGTCTGCTAGAAGACGTAGTAGGGGGTCTATGGCGATATTAAAGAGTAGGGGGGAGAGGGAGCATCCTTGTCTCACACCCCTACCTAAGGGAGTTGAGTCTAAGATCACAGATCACAGATGATTTTAATCGATGGATTGGAGTATCATTTTTGTTCAAGTATTATCGTATTGTGCTCCTTGAAGCAACCACACCATTTTTTTTCAGAGCAACCTGTATTTCTCCTGAGGTTACCTGTGGGTTTTTCTTTGGATTCTAAACAATTCTTCTGGCAGTTGTTGCTGAAATCTTTCTTGGTCTACCTGACCTTGGCTAAGTATCAAGAGAATCCCAAATTTCCCATTAAACAGTACTGACTGACATTTTCAAGGCTTTGGATATCTTTTTATATCCTTTTACATTTTTATAAATGCCCATTACCTTTTTACGCAGGTCTTTAGCCTACTCAATGGATCCACGTGAGAGCTAACAAACTATTAGTTAACTATTTATACACAGACACAGATTGCAATTTAAAATGCCACAGATATGGGGAAATGAACCTTTAATTGCCATTTTAACCTGTGTCACCTTGTCTGTAACAAGGCCAAACATTCAAGGGTATGTAAACTTTTCATCAGGGACATTTGGGTGATGGCTGTTATCATTATGATTTAAAAAAAACAGCCAAACAACTATGTGATAATAAATGGCTTCATATGGTCACTAGCCTTAAATAAAATATTTTTTTTTTGCATGATCAGTCATATTTCTGCCAGGGTATGCAAACATTTGAGCCCAGCTGTATAATGGCCTTGCCACTGTAGAATTTGTCAGTCATACTGGATAGAGCTGAAATTCAGATCCAATCAGAGTAAATATGCTGCATTCTGATTGGCCTCTGCCCCATGCAACTGTATCTTCCAGCCCCTTCATGTCCTATCTGTTCTTATCCATTCCCTCCAAGGTCCTTCTGCTCTGAACCACTACCTCCCATTATCCTTTGCTCTGAACATCCCTTCCCACCCTCTCCAGCTACTGTCTGATCCTCCCAGCCCTTTCTGCTCATACCTGCATCATCCAATGTATTTTTACTCTGACTCGCTACCTCCCATTCCCCTCTGAGCCTCCTATTTCTTTCCTTTCCCACAGTACTGACCTGTTTCTTTTGTAGCCCTCTCCTTCTGATACTCCCCCCGGCTCCTCCTTGGCTGACCCTAAAAGGAGATAAAGAAGGGATATAAAAAGGGAGGAAAGAAAAAGAGAAACAGAAAGACAAAGAAAGAAAGATAGATGATGGATAGAAAGAACAAAAATGTCTAGTAAGCCCATGTAGGTGTGATGGTCAGGTGTCCACATGGTTTTGATCATATAGTGTATATATTTATGTATATTTATTTGACTAACTGTACTATTCACCCAGTCCCCATATTTCTAACATATGTGGGTTAAATTATATTCCTAAACATTGCCTATGTTTCTAAATTTTCATCTTTGAAATGTCTCCAAGTGAATCCTACTACCTGTCCATTCATTGAATATCTTGTATATGTCCGGTGCATAATAATTTCCCAGTGTGTCTTTAGATTGCTAAATCTGTTTTATCTAATAGCACACGCATTATTGTATTGTTCTTGTCCATATTGAATACATTGTTCAAACATTCACATTGTGTGTTTAAAAAAATATGTGAGCCCCTAGGCTAATCACTTCAACAAAAGCTAATTGGAGTCAGGAGATACTAACCCTGGAGTCTAATCAATGAAACAGGATTGGAGGTGTGTGTTAGAGCTACTAAAACACATAATAACGATGAAAAATTTTGGGATTGCTTTTCTAAAGAAGCATCTGTTGATGTGACCCATACCTCGCAAAAAAAAATCCCAGAAGACCTATGATCAAGAATTGCTGATTTGTATACAGGAAAGAGTTACAAAGTAATCTCAAATAGTTTACATATTAAGCTAGACTGATGAAACTAAGTGTGAGGTATGTCTTACCAGAAGGAATCCGATGTGCAGGACTGGAACACACTTGCTCAGAAACAGAACACACGCAAGGGGCCTGGTGAGGGTTACAGGGCACTTGGTAGTGTAACCGTAAACACGAGTGGTCAGAGAGAAGCCGTTTAGCAGACCAGGGTCGGGACGCCAGAGGTACACGTAGTCGGTATGGATAGCCGGGGTCAGGATGCCAGAGGTACACGTAGTCGGTATGGATAGCCAGGGTCAGGATGCCAGAAGTACACGTAGTTGCAGGAAGAGCCAGAGTCAGGAAACCAGAGAAACACAGGAAGCCGTTTAGCAGACCAGGGTCGATACCGGGAGAACAGGAACAGAGCAAATATAATAGATATATATACACGGAGGAGCTCACGAAATACGGACAGGACCAGTATAACTGAGCACTGTGGATACTGTGCTCGAGGTTTAAATAGCCCGGGGGGGCGTTCCCCGACGTCCGGGACGTGATCGCGTCCTGCGTCGCCATAGCGACGCAGCGGAATCCAGCCGGCGGTCAGCTTCATAAATATTCATGAAGCGGCCGCGTGCGCGAGCGGCTGCTTCGAGTTCTAGTGTGCGGTGCCGGCGTTTCTGCTGGGGAGGAGAAGAAGGCGGCCGGGAGCGGATTAAGGTAGGTGCCTTACACTAAGGCTAATATTTTTTTTTAGGAAGAACACGACGCACTATGTATTGAGTAAAAAGGGCCCTGCTTACCAACATGAAAACTTCATCCAAACGGTGAAGTATGCTGAAGGGAGCTTCATGATTTGGGGCTTCTTTGCTGCCTCTAGACCTGGACAGCATGTTATCATCGAGGGGACAATGAATTCCCAAGTTTATCAACGTATCACACAGGATGGCTGTTCGCCAGCTGTAGCTTAGTAGAGCCTCTTGGAGTGGCCCAGTCCAGACCTTAACCCATTAAGAATGTTGTGGAATGACCTCAAGAGAGCCGTTCACACCAGACATCCTAAGAATAAGGCTGAGCTTAAGCAGTTCTGTCAGGAAGAATTGTGCAGGTCAGATGTGCAGTTTCCAGTAGCACTTGTTTGAGGTTATTGATGCCAAAACAGATTTGACCATTTATTAAATCCAATTTATCTTCAATTCTTTTCAAATCCAATTCTTTTCAAACAGAACTGTGCATGTTTAACAGGTGTGTTCAGAAAGGCATGAAAGATTATGATCTGTTTGTGTTTTATTAGCTTTACAACTTTGTTTTTGTCTGTACTTGTGACTTAGATGTAGATCAGATCACATTTTATGAACAATTAATGCAGAAAAAGGTAATTCCAAAGGGTTCATATATTATTATTATTATATTATATATTATATTTCATTAAATAACAAGAAGGACTATATATTTTGACACCTATGAGGTCATGGTGTAATTAAAGGAAATGGATTTCACCTATCTTAAGCGGTTTGTTTTATAGGCACTAAGAAAACTTAGAGGGGACAGTACCCAGCATAAGATGCATTTTTAGGTCCCTGTTACGTACCTTACTGCTGGTTCCTCCGGATCCTTGGGTTGACAGCCGCCGCGAAGAAGAGGGAGACCCCCCGCCTCGGTACTGCAGTCTCAGCCTCCACGGAGAAGAGGGAGACCTCCCACCTCGACACAGCAGCCTCTGCCGCCGCGGGGAAGGGGGAGACCCCTCACCTCGGCACAGCAGCCGCCGCGGAGGAGAGGGAGACCTCCTGCCTCTGCTAAACAGCTTCTGCCACCACGAGGACGAGGAAGACCCCGCACCTCTACGCAGCAGCCGCTGCCAGCTGGAGTCGGGTCCGGTCCTGCTGCGTGGACGCGATCCTCTTCACGCAACCTAGTGGCGCCAGCTGGTACTACCGCTCCTTTTAGACAATTGCGATCTCGCCAATCACAAGATGGCCGCAGACCGGAAGTGACATAACGGACGTGTTGGAATTTGGCTGGAAACTCTATTTTGGCGCCAAATTCTATTTCCTATTTAAGAGACTCAGAATCCTTCCATCATTGCCTTCTGATGGTCGTGCCTATCTTGCTAGTGTCTACTCCTCAGTGAAGCGTTTCTGTTTTGATTCCTGTTACCGACTCGGCTTGTTCTTGTTCCTGTTCCCCAGGTATTTGATTCCGGCTTCCTCCACGACGATCCTGACTTCTGGCTTCCTGACCTCGGCTTGTTCTACGACGTTCCTGACTTCTGACTTCCTGACCTCAGCTTGTTTTCGACCATGACCCTTGCACTGCCCATACCCAGGAGGTTCCCAATTTCCCAAATCCGAAATAAAAGACAGACGCCAGCAGGATTGGATTTAGAAAAGGCCGAGACATTTATTTAAGAAATGTCTCGACATAACTTTATTTAACATCTTATAAATTGTAAAAAACACTTTAATAATAACTTCTGTATAAATATTATACAGTCTTCTGTACACCTGTGTACAAAGAGCTGAGGGTTCCCAACCTAAACACAAAACAATGGCTTCACACTACCCCATCCGCCGGATACCACAATCGCCCAAGCGACCGCGGGTCGGATAGGGGAGCTCCACCTTAACGCTTTGGTTAATCCTGTACAGGGAGGGCATTAACTCTAACCTCTAACCAAAACCATCAACTTGCCACTCCCATTATCATTCAAACTTCTCCAGGGAACTCCTCCGCCAACCGCAAAGAAAACAGATCCTGCAAAAAGAGGGAGGGAAAGGGGGAAAGAAAAACACAGCCAACACAGAAACACACAGCCAAAAGACAAAAAAGAGGGAGGGCGGGCGGGAAACTGCTCCTGTGGTGTTCAGTAATTGCCCCTTGCACGTGTGCTTAGAGGGGCTTTATAGCCCTGTCCCCTTCCCCCTACAGTCACGTTCCTTGTGACTTCCCCCTCGTTCCCTGTGCATTCTCACCTCGTGCTAACCCTTGCTGAGTTAACCCTTTCCTGCCCTAATACCATGTGCACCATCCTGTAGTGCTGGCAGGGTCATGTTCCCCTTACGCCTATGACTCCAGGGTTTTCTTTCTGTGCTGATTACCTCTGATCTCTGTCTGTTGGACTGTGTTGGGAGTGACAGTCCCATTAAACTGAATGACCACCTTGATTCCAGATCAATCTTTTTGTGTGCAATGTTTTACATCAAAACTGATTTTGCTAGTGAGGTAAACATTTCATATATTACCTATGCTTTATGAAGAGAAAACACAAGTAAACCTGTCTTGCATAGTAGTATCTAAATGTATGAAATTACTTTCCAAATTATTACCTGAAAAACTTTGCTTTACGCAAAGTCTTTGAAGTAGAAACTTACTGAGGTTGGTGATCTGAATTGTTTAACTCATATACATTAAGGAAACAATCTTTTTTTCCATTTAAAATGCTAAATATTTTCCCTAGGTAAAACATGTGTTAGAATAAATCATTCTATACCCTTTAAAATGCCAGAAATATTATTGGATAGACTGTGAGATAAACATACACATATACACTTATATAACCTGCCCATACATACATCCTATCATACACCTGCCCTTATACAGACACACTTACCATCACAAAATCAAACACGCTTATCTTTCTTCCTTCTCTCTTGCATATCTTACTCGCTCTTTCCCCTTTTTTAATTAACTTTCTACAAATCTTCGCTTCAGGACTTCAGTGTGATGCATGCACCTTCAGTGCCGAGCACTATAATATCCCTTCTCTCAGTATCAATAACCATTACATAGCACTAGGGAACACAGCAGGAATAGGCCTTGTGCTCTCTTTTTGGGCTGTTTAGAAAGAAATCAATGATCTCTCCAACCAGCCCTGCTCCTCCAGCAGCAGACAGTTCAGTCCACCTATATAGGTCACTAGCTAGGTGACTGCACCATAAATTGTGGTAAGGACACTGGTGTACAAGCACCTTGCTGACCCCTGAATGAAAAACACATTTCTGGCAGTATAATGATATATTTAAAGGAGAACTATGCATCCATGAAATTGCTGAGGTTTAAGGACAAGCTGTTGACCCTTTGTTATACCACACAGGTAAACAATCTAGATTTTGTTTTCTTGTAACAAATATTTTCAAATTGCAGTCCCTTTATGGATGTGCTACAGCATGTGATGTGTTACTCAAAAAATGTACACGTTTAAGCTATTCAAGTGTATTGATTTTAGTGTAGTATTTATATTACAGAACCAATACAAACACATGATTCCTTTTCCAGTAATATTTACTTTAATAAAAAAAAAATAGTAAGGACCTTTAAACAGAATTGGAGATAAATTTGGGTTATTCTGCTTCTGTTAAAGTATCTATTATTAATAAATGCAGACCATGCATTCCACTGCTTTTCAAATTGTGTCTGGCTATATTATAGTAAAATAGCAGTGTATTTCTTTATTCTGTTTGTGAAATTGTGGTTATTCCCAAAACAAATACATTTTGCACATATCTTATATGCTTATATCCTTTGACAATGTCTTTCGAACCTGAAAAATAAATAAAATGTACCAGGAATGATGTTGCTGCATATAGTGGTGGGGCAGAGCTTTCTAAAGAGCAAATGGGCACAAGTTCCCATGGTTGGACTTCTGTCTACTTGTGATAAATTAATCAATAGATCTTTGCATACAGATTTCTACATCTTCATTTTGAACCTAAATTTTTGCATTTGTACTCAATGACAGATTGGAGCGGTAAAAAGAGAGAGTAAGGCGTTGCAGTAGTTCTGATGGGATATCATGCGGGAAAGGATGAGTACTTTAGCTGTTTTATATGTGAGGAATGGGTACATTGGAGATATTGAGTTTAAGGTAATGCAATGCCATCCATGATGCAATTCCAGTAAGACCGTCAGTGAGGTGAGTTAGAACAGAGGGCGAAAGGTCGGGAGAGGAGATATAGATTAAGTTGTCATCTGTGTATAGGTGGTATTGGAAGATATGAGTTGTCCGAGTGTAGAGGTATAGATGGGACAGTCACAGCCTTAAGTATGTATGTGTAAGTAAGGAGGATTGCACATGCAAGACAAAAACTGCCCAAACCTTGAACCCAGGTGTTTATATATACTACCCATGAGAAAAAAATATTATGTGTGTTCTGTTTAGATGTGACCAATGTGGATATCAACACTCCATTGTCCATGTTCATCTCAGATAAAATTACAGGTTATTGACAAACCTCACTGAATCTATTCCCCAAAAATCTACTTATGAAATATTGGTTATCTTATGAGGATCTGTGTGTGCCGTGTGTAATAATTGGCTGGAAAACAACTTGTCATAATGTAATGCACAAATTTACTGTTCAGTGGAGGTATTGTTGTGCACTGCCCCCACCCATGTTTTTTTCACAATAACAAATGCCAAGGCATTTGCAGTGAATTATTTAAACATATTCATGGTAAATCAACTGGGAAAATAGGCCCCATAAATGGGAGGTATCAAATAAATATTGTATATTGGTACTGTTATTTCATTCAAATTCTTTGTAGAAAAGCAAATTAATGCCATTATTATTATTATTATTATTTATTGTTTTATATAGTGCCATCAAATTCCGTAGTGCTGTACAATGGGTAGACAGGACATAAGTAGTATGTCACATAACAAATTCACTAACAGAGACAACAGGTGAGGAGGAACATTAATTACTAGTTATTAAAATGTGTCTAGAAAGTTTATTGTCTAACTCCAAGACCTATCTCATCTTAGGCAAGGATATTTTCCCATTAAATGTAAAACCAGACAAATGCAAGGATTTTGAAAGATTAGCATTTTTCTTTTCAGTCCAGATAACACTAAATATTCTGATAATATCCAATTAGATTAAAATGTTTGTATAAGGAAGTAATTAGATTACTTAATAAATACATATTAAGTATTCAAAGCTAATCAAAGTGAACCTAATAAAATATTCATTCTACCACAGCTGTAAACATTTATAGACCTTAACACAGTCACATTAGTCCAGATGATCTTCTAGACTGATCAAATACATTAACACATTGAAAAAGTGAACTCTCTATAAAATTCTTTTGAAAATTATTATCTGTCATTGAATGATACCATATGTCTTATGGTATCTTTAACAATAGGAGTATTGCTGTATTGTCAGTATTCTTGTGTTGTTTCTAGAGATGGATCAATACACCGTCATCAAAAGTCCTTAAAGAATATATTTTTTTAAGAAATATAAAATTATAAAAGCTGAAATGAATGAAATAAAAAAATGTTGGTAGAGATTTTTGATTATATTAAGGCTAAGATTTATAGGAGATCTATTTATGTAACAAATTCCTAAGAGTACATGTTTGCAATATTCAAGCATTCATTTGGATGCGTCTGACCTTTGTATACCCCATCTTGCACTGCTGTAAGAAAAATGATAATAAAAACAGAAAAAAACACCTTCACGTGAAATAAATTAATATGTGAAATAATGTGGGTAAAAGATAGTGAATATACCCCTACACGTTCTGCAGCTCCCTGGAACAACACTCCTCACAAGTGTACAGCAACAGAATATCAGAAAAAGGGGCGCATGAACACGTGGAGAAAAATGACAAAACACAATAGTGTAATACAATAAGATTAAGTGTTGTGATAAACAATATATTGCACTCACAAAAATAATAAGTAAAGAAGGCCCATCAGATAGAAGATGATCTTCTTGAAATCTGGAAAGCAAATGAGGAAACCAATAGTGCAGTATTACAAAGCTTATGTTTAATATAAAGAAGCTCGTAAACTCACAAGAATGTTGGCATAACCGAAAATGTTATGCTAAAAGGCACAGTATAAAACGTCCAATGAAAAATAAATCATTCTCTGATATTCAGAAAAATGATAATACAAACTTTCAAAAACATTTTGATATAAACTCTCATGTACATTCCAACATGTGCCATAAATTATTTTTTCCTAAAGGACATAATGTCATACATTTGAAGTACAAACTTTCTTTTCAACTATTTGTATTTATTTATAGCATATGCAAATGTGATGAATTTATCTTTGACGTTAATTAGACTTGATGTTACTTAAATGTTAGTGTTTCTTTCACGTACCCACTGGTCCGATCACATGCTGTCCCGCTTATAGCCAGTGGATGCTACCCTACATTATTTTATGTCCCTTACACTACTGTAACAGACCTTGGTAATAATTAATGATTCAGTCATCAAAACCTAAACTTCCACAGGGTCCACATGATCAAAAGTATTGGACAATACTGAAAAGATCTTTTAACAGTATTTAGTATTTTTATATTCCCGTTCTCAGCTGCTATAGATAATAACTGTTTAATTAGTAATAATTTTAGTTATGATACTTGCTTACTTCAAGATGTTTTAAGTAGCTAGTTTCATTTAAATGACACTTGAACATTTACCTTATTTAATGAAAAAAAAATAAAGCAAACTATTGTTTAAATCGGAGGAAACTCTGCAAGTCTCCTTTCCTCTTCCTGTAGGGATTGTACTTGTAGGTTGCAAAAAAAAATGTTGATTATATTTAATTTAAAAAAGCACTTAGAATTTATTTTGTTTAAATATTTTGGAAATTCTATGTTATAACATTTCTGTAGGTTTCATACTGTTTAAGAATTCATCCTTATTGCATTTTAGTATAGGATTATGGCCATAAATCTTTGCCACTCAATCCTCAAGGAGCAATAACAGGTTATGATTTAAATATATTTGATCGAGCACAGGAAATCATTAATAATGAGTGATCTTTATAGTGAATTATGAGCCTTGAAATAGTAATCATCTGTTGCTCTGTAATGCACTGCATTTAGGGATCATACCTTATTAACTAGAGTTTCTATAAAAAATAGCTAAAGAGTAGATTCTGTGAATATTGGAGATTGCCCAACAGCTATAATCTATTTAGGAAAAAACTGCCAAATGAGTTTATTTCTAGATTTATTTTACACATTTCATATGTTTCACATATTTGCATAACTGGTTGCTTTTGTAATGTACAGCATATATAGCAGAACAAAACCTCCAAAAATGTGTCTCCCAATAAAATAAAAAATATTTTTTATTGAAAAAAATCATTGTTGTTGAATGAAAAAAAACTAAAAGGGAAATACATTTCAAACATTATCTGGATGATTAAATGCAGAGTCTAAAGTTACTCCAATGTAGACCCCTCTTGCTTCCATAATTCAAAGTTACTGTTCTGTTAAAAACCCTACTGGTGCTAAATACTGTGTGATATATATGCTAAAAGTCCAGGTACCCACTATAGCTAGTGATGGAATAAGTCCAACTATTACTAGCCAGGACATAATTATGGGTGTATTTCACCGGTTTGGTTAGAGGCTAAGACCTGACCTGACTTCCTGGGAAGTCTATATTAATGGGCCCTGCTGCTCCCTCTCGAACAACTTCTCTGGCCACACCCCCAGGGGAAGAAGGAACGAAGCAGATCACGTGATCTGCGATCACGTGAATCCGCTGGCTTCCTGCTTTTCCTGGCCAAGATGCTGCTCGCACACTGTGCGACCAACGATTATTTTCAACCATTTTTATTTATGTCGGCATTTTGACGATAATGCCCTTTTCGGACGATATATTTCGGCCACCGATATATCAGTGCATCCCTAAAATCCTCATCTTATAATCGATAAAATCGATTTAACTAATCGAAAATGACATTTAATTTTTCATACAGGGCAGGCTTGAGGCCAAATCAGGCCAGCCTGCTTACAGAAGAAGAGGGTCACATAGCACAAGTTACATGACCTCCACTCTAGTAGCCCAGCAGCTCACACCATATGCAACCTGCCCTAAAGACAGACTCAAACTCTCTGCATGATGAGTGATTGAGTGAGGGTAAATGTGTATTCCAAAAGCATAGGTCAAAAGCAAAGACTAATCAAAGGCACATAATGGAACAGGAGTTAAACATTATGAACAAAAGCACTATAGTTTAATGCTGAAGTTTGTTGTTTGCTGAAAACTTGGGAGTTTTATATTTGGAGTCTAGAATTAGGAGTTACTGTACTGGCTGTTTCTCTAATTAGAAAGGTATTTTGACTTTTTACCTGGCAAGCTGAATGAATAGATAAGGACTAGTTGCTGATCCTGATTCAAAATGACTGTTTTGAAAAAGATGTGTGGGAGGCAAAAATATTTTGTATAAAGCTTACAGCAGATACAATTCACAATGGCTGTTGGGAAGAAAGATTAATAATTTGTCCTTAATAAGTAAGTGAAAAGCGAAAATAGGCATTGAAACTGGATCAGTCACAATAAACTTTGTTTTTCCTTTAAGCAATGGAAGACCCATTTTAAACGACTTAATAATATGAACTTAGGAATAGTCAGTTATAGAGGCATTTTATAATCTTTCTCACACAGACTTAAGGATATAAGAATGATTACAAAATTATCAATAGGCAAGCCAGTTAAGAATTGAACTAAGATTTAAGCTAAATCTCAAGGTTGCTTTTCTATTTAAAGGGACAGTGTAGTCACACTAGAGAAACGCAAAGTGTCCAAACCAGGATGCCAGTGTTCATGAAAAGATATGTTTAGATTTATGACTATTTAAATAAATGTCAACCATAAAGATTACACTTAACCCAGAGCTGAACAAATTATATCCTGCTGGCCACAATAACAAAACACACATTTTTTAAAACAATAGGACATTGATTTGAATGCTAAATAGGTTTACATTCCCATAATATAAGGAGCTACTTAGATTTTTTGTATGTTTGTCCTGTAAGCTTCTTAAGCAAGATTTGGTGCACAAAGAACCACATAATCTAAATCATTGATCCTCTATTCCAGTTTTCATGGTGGTTATTTTTGCCATTATATATTCCATTGAGTCCAACGTTAACCAATTACCTAGCACATTAACGTATGAAAGAACATTAAAAGAAAACTTTAAGTGAAGAAAAACAATATTGTTTGAGTACATCCCATACCTGTTAGCAGTGGTGTTACTGCCAGCCTCAGGGCCCCAGTGCGAGAATCTGTTAAGGCCCCCACCCAATCTACCCCCTTCTCACACCATCTACCCCGTCTCTCTCCCTTCTCACTATCCACACTCTCTCTACCTCTTCTCACTATCTACCCTCTCATAAACCCTTCTCACTATCTACCCTCTCCCTACCACCCTCCCTTCTCACTATCTACCCTCTCCCTACTTCCCTCCCTTCTCACTATCTACCCTCTCCCTACTACCCTCCCTTCTCACTATCTACCCTCTCCCTACCACCCCCCCTTCTCACTATCTACCCTCTCCCTTCCCCCCCTTTGTAGGTCACTTACCGTGCAGTCCTGTGGTGGGAGCAGGAGGTCTCTGTCTCGCTGCTCTGCCACTGTGAAGTCATATGCCGACGCTCAGCATGAAGCGCCGGCACCCGAGACAGACGCCTCACGCTCCCAACACTGCAGTAGGGGCAGCACTGAGGCAAGCACCAGTAAAGGAGACAGAAGGGCGCCGAGCAGTTGGTGAAATGACTGCTCGGCACCACTTGGGCCCCCCTGACTGGCAGAAATCCAGGGCCCTGCCGCGACCCCTGCGGCCACGGTACTTCCGCCATTGCCTGTTAGCGGTACTAAAGTATAAAATCGTAATTTTCCATTACAATTCTGTTTCATTGAATTATTGTCTTATAAGCAAGCATTCCGTGGGCTTGTCTTAATCCTTTGTTGATTGCTTTGTCTCTGATTGCCATTTTGGTGGAATAAATTATTCCTACGTGTTAGTGTCATCTAGGAGTTTAAGGTTCCTGGCCTTTAAGACCAGGTGATACATTGTTTTATTACACCAGGAGCAGAAGGCTCCATTTCAATGTCACATGGCATTTATTAAATCTTATAGTTTCCTGCTATTGATAATAAAAAAGAAAATATAAAGTGTAGCCCACATTTATTTTATTTTCCTTGAAATAAAATGTCTATTTTCTTTTACACGGTTTTTCTGACTTTTATTTGAAAATATATTTTCGTCATCTACAGAAGCTAATGGAAAAAACTAAATAGATTCTAATATTTGTCCTAAAATAACCAATGTTTTTTGCCTTTTTGCAAGTTAGTTGGCAATTAGTACAAATCTTGTCATCCTGTGCTCATGTCTTTTTTGGGACATCTTTAAAGCCGGCCAATTCAATTTACCCCAAAAAAACAAATATTTTTGAACACTAGATGCCCCAGACTATTTTCCATGCACTAATTCTACCACCAGCTTTTGCCAAAATTTGTGGTATGGTTTTTTTTTTTAGAAAATTCATACTTCAGGTATGAATACAGCTCTTGGTAAATGTCACATCCAAACAAGCAACATCCCAAATATGTGTTTAGCAACATTTTCTGAGTAAAACTGAATAAAGTGCAGCACTTAATAGTTTATAACATATATGTTAATAAAAAATGAATAAAGTGCTATGCAATCTTCATTACACTAACAATTTAGCTGCATATATTCTTTCATATACCGGTATATATATATTCTTTGAAAGTGAATAAAGTGCACTTGAGTAAAGGAATTATATACTTAAATTCGTGAAGTAAAGCAAATGGTGTCTTCTGTAGAACTCTCAGCAGATTCACATATGAAAAATAGAAAATGTGCAACAGTGTAATTCTCTATGTACAAAGAGGATACTAATTTCCTCTATAAGATGTACACGCACAATAGGTTGAGCAACCCAGTTTGCTCAAACTTTGAGGCTCGTTTCAAAATTGATTTGAATTGGCACGCACAAGTCTAATTATCAGTACCTGTGTTAGGGTATGTAAAATTAAGGATTGGTCTTTAACAAATAATGTACTTTACCATTTAGATTACACGAGTTTACATTTATAGAAAGAAGAATATTCTGAATAGTATTACGAATTTTAATGTATATCACAATGTAAATAATGTGCGCAGCAATAGGATTGTTTGCAATATTTGCTTAATCTACAGTGCCCAAAATTGTCACTGTACTCCGTAAAGAAATAACAAACAAAAGAAAAATTTTCTAATGAAAAGGATAGCTTGAAAAAGACTTTACGTTTTCATGAAGATTTGAGGGTTTTCTTAAAACATTTTGACAAGTAGGACATGGTCTTGTTTCTTTGAGTGAAAGCTATATACAACTTCACAAAGAAATAAGGTGAGAGAGCACATGCATCAGGAGACGTTAAAAAGTAAACTTTTTTTTAGATCTAGAAGGGTTTTATAGAGTCGGATGAAGTAGAAGTAAGATATAAAAATCACAAGCAAGTTGTAAAAATGATTTGAAGAATTCTACTAAGCTTATAAACATGCCCCCCAACTGCCCCGATTTGGGCATGAAAGTCCCGATTTTGGGATTCTATCCTGTTGTCCCGCCTATCCCTACCTCTGTCCCACTTTGCAGGGGCAGAGGAAGGCTGAGGCGAGAGCAGTACTCAGAGCCGGCCTTAAGTGTTCTGGCGCCCTGTGCGGACTACTTCTCTGGCGCCCCCCATCCCAAAAAGAAAGGCAAAAAATCTCCTCCCTCTGCCCCTTCTCACTATCTACCACCTCTGCACCTTCTCAATACCTTCCGCCCCTTCTCACTATCTACCCCCTCTCCCTAGGTCTCATTATCCTTACTTACCTTGTTGAGTCCTGCGGTGAGAGCGGGAGGCGTCCGTCTTCCCACTCTGCCGAGGTGCGCGCTTCACAGCTGAGCGCCGGAATATTCCGGCCGCTCATCGCCCCTGCCCAAGCCTTAAATTAAAAACACCATTTTTTTTGGTTTAACTTTATTTAACATCCTCCGTATGTAAATTCTGCTGGATGACTACTTTTTTAATACAGTATCAATATACAATATGTACTTTGTTACTGCAGCTTCTCTATTATTAATTTTAATGTTTTCATTCATTTTCACTATCCTACTATTAATAGTAATGGTTCTACGGAATCTGTGGTTGTGCTATACATTAACGTATTTCTCTAGTGTTGTACAGCGCTATATAAATCAATAAATATTTAATCATAATTTGAAATTATTCTTGCCTTGGTGCCCGAATAAATTATAATTTCAATAAAGACAGGAGGCGAGTTTCTCTCAAAGGCAAGGGGCCGCCCCTTCTAAAGTGCCGCCTGGGGCAATTGCCCCAGTTGACTCCTTTGTAGGGCCGGCCCTGCCTACACCAGCTTCTTTAAAAAAAAAAAAGGAAACCATAGAATGGTTGTTGAAATCTAGCAACAATAACCATGCTCCACTGGAGAAAGGGCGAACCAATGAACACTATTTTTAAGGCAAGACAGGAGGCTTCCTATTTTGCATATCTTCCTTTACTCTCACCAACAGCAGCAAAGAAAGAGTTAATAACACAAGTGAAAACAACCAATAGAAACAGTACATAGGTGGTATATAAACCCCTTAACTATCTTCCTCTTCCTCTTTCGTCCGCTGTGAACCGGAACTGAAGAACGCAGCAAACCATCTAGCAACGTAAAACCGAACCCAACACTCAGAACAGGGGCTCGAACTGGAACCAAAGTCAAGAGCAAGGCGACAATGCACTCCAACTGGGAAACAGAACCGCTATGACACGGAGATGGTATCAAGCTGAAACAAAGAGAGAGACAAAACAGAACCAAATTCTTCACAAACATGGTAAAACACAGTAGAACGAGCATCACTGACAGTCATCATAAATCATCAAACGCAACGGAGCAGACAAAACCCCCAAAAAACACAAAACGAATTTTAAGGCAAGACAGGAGGCTTCCTATTTTGCATTTTTAACGCCGGAAACCAACGCCATTGCCGCTGGAGAAACTGGGCGGAAATAAAATGCCCGAAAGGTGGAGGCACGGGACCAATCCGCCGCTTGCAGAATAGCCACTAAAGCTCCACCAGCCCGAAGGGCACAGGAGGCCGCAGCCCCCCTGACGGAAAGAGCACCGATGCTCTTGTAGGAGAAGAAAAACAGCCTTGAAAGGTTTCACAAAGGAGAGGAGGAGTTGAGATGTCAAGACCGGACGTATCGACGTCGTGCGTGACAGATAAGTCCTGACACACCCGGCGACACATTTTTGGGTCGTCTAGAAAAAACGGCTAGGATACAGACGAGAACAACTCAGGGGAGAATAGAGACAGCATGAGCATCCAAAGCGCTAACATCCGAAACCCTACGAAAGCATAAGAGACACAACAGAAGGGTAAGTTTCGCCGACAACTGTCGGAGGGAGAGCGAATCGTTGTCTGGCCATCCCGAAGGAAATCTAACACGACAGCTACTTCCCACAGAGAACCGTAGCGCGGCGCCGAAGGACGGGATAAACGAATACCACGCAAAAGGTGGCAGACTAAGGGAGCCAAGGGGATCCATGTGCCGTCCCAAACTCCAAGGAGCCCAGCCTCGCCAAGCCGTCCGGTATGACATACTGGTACCTGGAGCCCAAGATTTGCGGAGCAAGGACTGAGCCGCCTCCAATAGGCCCGAGACCGTTCGGGGTCCCCTGAAATCGTCCATACGACCAGGAGGAGATGTCTTTCCAGGATGAGCGCATGAACCTGGACCTCCGGGCCCGTCAGGGGATAGTACAGAGATGGGATCTCCAGAGGATCCTGGGCAGATAACTGCAGCAGGGCTGGAAACCACGGCTGAGCATGCCACGGGGGGGGGTCACCAGAACCAAAGGCCCCCCGTCCCAACACAGGTGATGGATGACCCTCAAAATGACCGTCTGGGGATTCGTCCTGGATGCAAATAGGTCCAGGTGCAAGACCCGACTGAGAAGTCTCCAGTCGCTCGCATCCCGCCAGTGTCTGGAGAACCCGTCCGCCAAGAGAACCTCGGCGCCCGGGAGGTATCCTGCCGGCAGAGTATGTTGCACGCAAGGCAAAAGTCGAAAACGTCCTTTGTTACCTCTGAGGTACTTGGACCGAGAACCCCCTAAGCGGTTGATATATCGAACCGCCGACATGTTGTCTAAGAAGCCTAAGAAGAGAAAGCGGCTTGGGACTAGTTCGGATTTGAGAGAATTGACTAGAAACCCGAGTTGGTGAAGGGTCTGCACCACGAAATCGGTCTGGGCGAGCAGGGTCTCCCGGCAGCTAGAGAAGAGTAGAATGTCGTCTAGATAGACTATACACCTGATACCCCTGGACCTGAAGAGAGCCATGACCGGCTTCAGGAGCTTTGTAAGGCACCAAGGGGCTGAACTTAGGCCAAAGGGAAGGGCCTTTAACTGCCATACCTGCCTGCCCCAGCGAAACTGAAGAAATCGCCCGGAATCTGGGTGAATTGGGACGGAGAGAAAGCGTCCGAGTGGTCTAACCATGTAAACCAATCGCCTTCCAACCTAAGGTCTCAGAAGAGACGGATCCCTTCCATTTTGAAGTGGCGATAAACGAAAGCATTGAGAGCCCGTAGATTGATCACTGGGCGGAAGTCCCCGGTGCATTAGCGTACTAGGAAAAAGGAGCTGAGGAAACCGATTGATCCTTTTGCCCGCTGGATAGCCCCCTTGTCGCGTAAGGTGCGGAGTTCTGCTACCATTAAGGCCTGATCGGTAAAGCCCTCTGAGATGTGGGCGGTCAGCGTACTTGAAAGGGGGAAGAGCTGAAAAACTATCTGAAAAACCTGTACCGTTAGGGGGATCCAAGGGTCCGACAAAATCCACACCCAGTCGTGGAAAAAGATGATATATGGCCCGCAACCCCGAGGAAGGAAACGAAGGACAAGAAGCATTCGGACTTACCGAAAACGGAGCGTCCCCTGGGAAATCCAGAAGCGCCTCTACCGTCTCCGCGTGGGTTGAAGGCCCTCTGTTGGAATGGAGTCCTGTAGGACCTCTGGTTCTGAGGGAAGTACCGGGAGCCTTGGGATGAACGGCTGGCGGCCCGGCGGTCGACCAGCCCTCCCAGAAAAACGAAGGTCAGTGTGAAAGACCTTCCTCATTGACAGTTTGGCCTTATTCCATGATGTCATCAAGGATACGTGGCGGTTTAATTCCTTGACAAATGTGTCTCCAAATAGTAAGTGGCTGCACCTAGGTCTTTAGGGCCCAATTCCGCCAACCTGGGATCCATGAGGAGTAAAGCCGCTTTGCGACGTTTAGAAGCGATTGAAACAGTTGCATCTCCCAACAGGCATACCACACGAAGTGCCCAATCTCGGATAGTCTTGGGAGAAAGGGGTGTCTCCTGTAGAACTGCTCTGTCTGCCAGGGATAGGATTTGGGTGACTGCTCCCAAGTTCTGCTGGGGATCATCTAGGTGGGGCTCATCCACCAAATACTCACGGACGAAGCGCGAGTCGAAATCTCTGGGCAAGACCAGATTTGCTGAAGCCTCTGATTCACTAGATGAATCCGCGTGCCATACGTCCACTATAGATAATGGGTCATGCAAAGGAGTGTCAGAGGGTTTTGGGCGTTTGGCAGGTACCTTACCCTTGCCGACTGAAACACTACTGCCCTTCCAAGGCCGTTTGGAGCCGGACGCCTCTCCTTCAAAGTTCTCGGATTCTGACTCCGATGGTATTGCCTCTGGTCTGGAGGGAGCAGGAGGCTGCCCTTGGGGCAAATTGGCAGACATTTTAGAGAAAAAGGATTCCACTGAGTTAGAAGACTTTGCCCCTAACCAGGCCATAAAGGCATCCTGGGATGGAACAGTATCCTGAGACATTATGTCTGTATAAGGTAGGTGATGAGAACAGAGGCTCAGCCTGTATATTGTGCAGGCCACAGGGACGCGGCCCGTATATTGTGCAAGGCCACAGGGACGCGGCCCGTATATTGTGCAAGGCCACTGGGACTCGGCCCGTATATATTGTGCAAGGCCACAGGGACTCGGCCCTTATATTGTGCAAGGCCACTGGGACTCAGCCCGTATATTGT